>JAOANR010000004.1:40720201-41320201 GCA_030278955.1 Hygrophila difformis
GACAAGGTGTTCCGCGACAAAGGGTTTTAAAAATATGAGACAAGTGTCTTTGGACACCTTTGTCGCGGAACAGCCATTTTGTCGCGGAACGTGGTTCCGCGACAAAAGGCGGTTGGCGACCAAGGTGGTTCAGGACAAAAGTCAGAAAAAGCAGAAATGAACAGTGGCATGCAAACAGCGTGATCTCACCCTATTTCAGATCAAAAAGCTATTCTAAGCTAAAAACAAACAAGAAACATTCAAAATATGAAAGAACATGCTCAAATAAAACTGGAGCAGAATTTAAAAATAAGCAAGAATCCTAATCTAGGGTTTGACCACACTTAAATACACAGCATCATCCATGAAATGCAAACAGTAAACATAAAAATAGCATAATGGGGGTCAAAATGACCCCAAAATGAAAAAGAAGCATAAATCCATGGGGTGTGAGACCCATTTCATGATTTGGGACACAAATGATGAATGTTTTCCATATTATTGAAGGGGTGTTGTTAATACCCATGGTTTTGGGTATTACAAACCCTAAAACAAGAGTTTAGAAACCAAAAACATGGTATAAAAGTGGCTATCTAGATCACTGTGAACAGTAAAGTACTAAGATAAACACTAAACTGAACTAAACTATGGGCAATAATTAAATAATACAAGAAAATAAATCTAAACTACACTACCTAAGAGAGAACTCCTACTGCTTTGCCTTCAAGAGAGCTCTAATCAACAAAATTCCAACCCTTGCTCATGGGAAACACCTCATATTTATAGAAGTGTAACCCTAAGCCCATGGGCCTTGATTCTAGCCCATTGTGCTCTCAAGACATCACACACATCACAGCTTTGTCTCGGAGCATCAAGTTTGGTCGCGGAACACACTGCATGTGGCAAAGCTTCTCGACTGGGTCTGGTGTCTCTAATTAGGTGTCTTGGTCGCGGAGCATGCCTTTGTCGCGGAGCATGCCATCGCGACAAAGGTCATCGCGACAAAGGGCTTGGCTGGTCTCCTCTTCATCTGAGCTGCTTGGTCGCGGAACCCTCCTTTGTCGCGGAACATGCCATCGCGACAAAGGACATCGCGACCAAGGTGTTCCTGGGCCTGCTGGATTGGGCCAGATGGGCCGAAAATGTTCTTTTTGTGGGCTTTTCTCTCTTTTCCCATCTTTTTGTATTTTGTGGGCTCGCTTTATTCTTTTGCCCATCTTTTCATTCCTTTTTCTTTTGATTTCTTTTTCTCATGTTTTTGGATTTTTCTAACATAAATATGTAATAAAATTACATATTTATGCCTTTTCACACCAGCTTATTATTTTTACAATTATGCATAAATCAGTACAATTCGACTGCTTTCTTACTTAATGTAAGACCGGAATGCGATCAAATGCTCGTTTAAGACACGGAAATGGATTGAAAATAATGGTCATTTCTGGCCATTATCAACATCCTCACATTTAATACTGATCGTCCCCCCCGAGCAGTCAGAGTCAATGTTCCTAAGAACACGGACTCTACATATTCAATTCATTTTCGTGGCTTCATAAATCACATTCTTTTTGGATTGGGATAAGATAATCAAAAACTACAAGTATTAAACTCCCTTGATTGCAGTGTTTGATGAAATGATACTTGCTCACTATATCGGGCCTACAAATCAAACATTATTATTAATCCTTCATGAATATCATGTTTGAAAGATGCAAAGATCAAAAATGAGAATTAGAGGATGATATGAACATTTGCAATAAGACAGAGCCTCACATGTAAGAGAATCGGAAAATTCACTCACTCTCAATTGGGGTTTAATCATTGAACGCTCAAAATCAAATTTAATTAAATTATCCCATAAGCTTGCAATCAGACCAACTCGCCACCGGCTCATTTCCTCAAATCGAGATCATGAGGTCTTATTCAAGGGTTATAATGGGGCATACGGTTGTAACATTTGGTAGGAAAGGGGAATAATTGGGCTAGGAAGCGGGCAAGAATTTAATTTCCATCATAACTTGGCATATTTTTGTTTAGAATTTATGATCATCAATGTTTTTCTTTTGCTTTTCTTTTCTATTGCATGACATTAGACTATGTCTAATTTGCTTTGTCATTTGCAATTTATTTGTGTCGACCTGGAATTCAACTTTTTTTTTTGAATCGGTTATAACATACTGATTAACATGGGTTGATGATCATAAGTTTATTGCCTTTGATAGAATTTATTCTGCACACTTGGGTTTGAATATTTTGGTCTTTTTGTAGGTTAGGAAAAATATAGAGGGTTTCAAAGAAAAATTAGGCTTAAGGCTCAAATTGGTTAATCCTAAAGGGAAAATGTTTTTGGTTTGGATTTCAAACGAAGGCCAAAAATTTGGGTTTTCTAGGTGCCTCGATCATATGCTCGATTTCGGGAATATGGCATGGTCTTGAATCGGTCCCAATTGCAAGTTCTAGTTTCCTTTAATCAAAATGATTCACACATCAAAGAAGAGAATGAGTAAAAGTGACTCATGGCTCAAATCTCACAAGGTTGGGTTGATTCATGTCATACAATATTCTTAAATTTAATCAAAGCTTAATTCTAACAATTTATTCAATCGAAATCTCTCTAACATGCAGATTTATTACCCAATAAGCTGATCGCATCATTAAATTTTTATAGCTCAAAATCTCAGGAATTCATTTCATGCATGTCTTCAATTATATTATCCCAATTTAAAAGTTTGAAAATTTAATCACAAGCCTAAATTCAACATGTGAATTTAGAGCAAGTTTATGCATATTTTGCTGGTTTTTTTTAATTTAAAGCAGTAAAGAGGCACTGCTGACATACTAGGTATGTCAACAGCATATTTTTGGTCTGACAGTCACTTATTCATCTCGGACTGTACAGACATCTTTTCTGAAAGGAAAGCAATAAAGATTTGTCCAGTGGTCTCAAAAGCTGAGTTCCATTTTAGGGAAAGCAAATAACTTACATCCGAGACAAGGGATTCTCGTGCAGTTGGTACAAACCTGCACACACAAAAGGAGGAACCCCTTGCAGATTACTACTACTAAAACGGAAATGAAATAAAATAAAGCACAGTGAACTGGGATTCATCCTTCCTTAGAACATGTATCGGAGCCAGTGGATGTAGCTAGTAAGCTCACAACGCAAGCACCAGCCGCGGTTTCCTAGGGGTGCATGCCTCCTTGGGCAGTAGACTCTGGCTCCTTGACCAGCCCACAGGTATGGAGTGTCTGGGTTGTCTACCATCCAAGCGAGGACGTTGGTGGCCGTATACTGAAGAACTGACTGATCTGTCACCATCCTCTCAATCATTCTGACCCGTTGCTCGACTTGGCCTCCATCCGTCTTGCTCATAAGCATCAGTCCGCGGACGAAGATTGACGCCTTATGGTTGTCCTCAAGTCCTGGGCGCAGCAGTTCACAGGCTTGTTCCTCATTCTCTTCTGCAAATGCCATGAGTGCTGGAATGATCTGGAGATTGAAGTTTCCTGCCGCTGTGCATGTTCGCAGGAATCTCTCCTTCTGCCGACGAATCCTTTCTTGCCATCTCTTCACAGTGGAGGAGTCAACCTCGCATCGCCTGTACACGATGGCAAGGTTTCCAGCATCCCTGAGCTTCTTGCATATCCGTTGTGCGGTAAACACCTCCTTGATTTCATCCTCTCCTATTCGGGAGAGAATTTCACCAAGGAGTTCGAGTGGCAAGTCCAGCAGCTGGGTTCCTTCGGGTGCAGGATCTGGTATGGGAAGATCACCCCTGAAAAGATAAGAAGTGATGAATCCAATTTTTATATAATTTTCAGAAATTATTCAAGTTCAGAAACCAACATCCTCACATTTAGAGCTTTGCTCTAGATGTGAGATTATTAGATTTCTGACTTGAATTTTGATTTAAAGCATAGGTAAACAATATTTGGTTTTAAATGGGCTAAGAAGCCCAAAATAAAATAAAATTGGCCATTGGGCCTAAAATCTTTTTAATGGGCCATTGGGCCCAAAAACTTTTCAATATTATTAAACAAGTCCGAGACACTTGTTGGGAGTGGAATGAGATGGACAGATGGAAATGGAATGCTCGAATATTGGAATGTGCAAATGAAGACGTGGCGAAGTGGATCTGCTATTTCTGGATAGCTTGGACTGTTTGGGCAGTTAAAGCACTCCAAAAGTTTGCAAACACTGTTTTTAATTTTAAAATGGTCAACTTGTTTTATTTAATAAAAGTGGGATGTGAGTGGTCCCATTTTAGATTTTGAAAAGGATAGCATTTGGGTGACAAAAATACTGCTATCTTACTCACACTAGTGTTCCATTGGGAACAAAAGACTTCAAGTCAAACATTAAACAAAATGACTCTTTTTGTCTTTTTCCAAAGGGTTGCTTTTATTAAAAGTGGAAGCTTCTCATTGGGTGTTTGTACTATGTTTCCATAAACAAACAAACATTTATTCCCATGAGATTTCTAACATGAGAACAAATGTGCCCAAAAAGATCTTACCTCTTTTATTACACCAACACAACACTGTAGAAGTCACATCAAGATCAAACAAACCAATAACATCAAGATATTCAAAACAATACCCAAATGTTCATCAGTTTGTTCTTTCCAGTTTTGTCTTCCGAAATCTTAATCTACTAACAGTTTTAATGCCATTAATAGTTTCAAAACGAGTTCTCAAACGTTTTAAAATGGTGCTCATAACCGAGAGCACTTGAAACCTCCAAAGATCTAAAGCTAAACGTGCACACTAACCACATCACACCATGAACACAACAAAATAAAAATAAAACAAGGGATTTCGAGGTGCCATGAACAAAAAAAATGGGTTTACCCTCCCCTCCTTGGCTCGGGTCTAGGCATGCGTCCAAGGTTTGGGAAGGTTCTAAGCAATCTGTCCATAGTTTCCCTTTAGAAAAGGAGTGATATGGTTGCGAAGAACACGTGGTGTTCGTTCGGAAGAGACGAAAAAATGGGGGAAAGAAGATGAAGAAACTGAAGTGACAAGTGAGAATGAAGAGAGAGTGTGAAAAACTGGAGGGGGTGGGGGGGTATAAATACTAGAACTTTTGTCGCGGAATCCGAGACTTTGTCGCGGAACAAGGTTCCGCGACAAAGGCATAGCGACATTAGAAAGGTCGCGGAGTTGAGGTTTGGTCGCGGAGCGATGCTCCGCGACAAGGCTATCGCGACAAAGTTCAGCATAAAGACAAAGTCAACGGGGGTTGTGTCGCGGAGCAGGGCTTGGTCGCGGAGTCATGCTCCGCGACAAAGTGCATCGCGACAACCAGCAGAGAGTTGAGGGCAGAAGAGGGTTTGTCGCGGAACAGGTCCTGGTCGCGATGCATAACATCGCGACAAAGGACCTTCCGCGACAAAGAATTTTGAATTTTCAAATTTTCTTGGACTGGGCCCGAGTGTGATGTTGGGCCTGAGTCCATTTTATTTGATTTGGGCTGAATAAATTCAGTCCAAATAAATTCAAAATGCTGGGCTAAAAATTAAATAATCCACTTGCATAAAATTAGGTTGGTTCAGTTCCATTTATCTGTGAATTTTATTCCGGGTATTGAATTTCTTCAAATTCCGAAAGCGTTTTCTCAGACTTATGGAACTAATCCAACCAAGAACCTGGTTTTTCCATGTTACTCTTTCCCGCTCCTTCTTTTTGATGGTTCCGAGCCTTCTGCAAGACAGATAAATGAAATGCATTAGATTTTCTCCAAGTATCAACATCCTCACATTTAGAGGCTTAGTACTCTAAATGTTTAATTGATCTTTGGGTACTTTCTTGTTATAAAGTAATATACTATGTTTATAAAATGAAATTTTTGTGTTTTTAATGCTGTTTCTTATTGAGTGTAAGCCGGGTCTGCCACTGCTTGGCTTTCTTTCTCCGGATCGAACTGTCCGATATACTCCTTCAATCGTTGTCCATTCACCACTATATCGCCCCTAGCAGTTCGGATCCTGACAGCTCCATTTTTGAACACCTCTAGTACTTCATGTGGTCCTTCCCATCCAGATTTGAGCTTTCCGGGGAACAGCTTCAACCTAGTATTGAACAATAATACCTGTTGACCAACATAAAAATACTTAGGTTTAATCCGGCGATCGTGTAACTTCTAGGTCCGCTCCTTGTAAATTCGAGAGCTTTCATAAGCTTGCGCTCGTATTTCCTCAATTTCATTGAGGTCCAACTTACGTTTGCTCTGAGCAACTTTCGGATCGAAGTTGAGCGTTTTAACGGCCCAGTAAGCTTTATGCTCTAGCTCTACAGGCAAATGACAGGCTTTTCCGAAGACCAGCCTGTATGGAGACATCCCGATGGGAGTCTTATATGCTGTGCGGTATGCCCATAGAGCATCATTGAGCTTACGTGCCCAGTCCTTACGGGTTATCCCGACAGTGGCTTCGAGTATGTGTTTGATTTCGCGGTTGGATACTTCGACTTGACCACTAGTCTGAGGATGATAAGGCGTGCCTATCTTATGGAGGATTCCATTTTTACTCATTAAAGTTTCGAAAGCTTTATTAATAAAGTGTGTTCCTCCATCAGATATCACCACCCTAGGTATGCCAAATCGACAGAAGATGTTGTTCTTGAGGAACTTGATGACTTGGCTACCATCATTGGTCGGTAATGCGACAGCCTCAACCCATTTGGACACGTAATCGACAGCGACCAAGATATAGTAGTTTCCACCAGATGGTGGAAACTGTCCCATGAAGTCAATGCCACATACATCGAAAATCTCAAGTGTGAGAATTCCCTTTTGAGGCATCTCATCCCTCTTGGAGATGTTTCCTAATCTTTGGCATCTGTCACAGCCCTTCACAAATGTCCTGCAATCCTCATAGATGTGAGGCCAATAAAATCCACATTCGAGGACCTTATGGGCCGTTCGAGCGGGACCGTGATGACCTCCATACTCTGATTCATGGCATTTTCTGACAATTTGATAGGCTTCATGCTCGGTCACACATCGCCTGATTATAGAATCAGCGCAGTGTTTGAAGAGATAAGGTTCTTCCCAGAAGTAACTTAATACATCTCGTTTGAACTTACTCTTCTGATGATAATTCGAAAACTGTGGGGTTATTCCGCACGCCAAGAAGTTAGCGATGTCGGAAAACCATGGACAAGCTTGATTATGCAGATGCAGTGCGAACAACTGTTCGTCCGGAAACTCTTCATTGACGGCTTTTTCCTTTTTATTATTATCTAATCGAGATAAGTGGTCAGCAGCACCATTATCTCGACATCGCCTATCTTTTATTATGATGTCGAACTCTTGCAACAGAAGTACCCACCTGATTAATCGAGGTTTTGCATCTTGTTTGCTAAACAAGTATCTCAATGCTGTATGATCGGTGTATACTATGGTCTTCGTACCTATCAGATACTGTCTGAATTTGTCAAACGCGAAGACTACAGCATACATCTCTTTCTCCGTTGTGGTGTAGTTAATTTGGGCTTCATTCAGGGCATGACTTGCGTAATGAATTACACAATGTCTCCCATCCTTATGCTGTCCAAGAACTGCGCCTACGGCGAGACCACTAGCATCGCACATTACCTCGAAAGGTATTGACCAATCGGGTGGTTGCACTATCGGTGCAGAGACCAACATCTTCTTGAGCGTGTCAAAGGCTTGGACACACGCTTCATTTATTAAGAAAGGATTTTCTTTACAAAGCAAGTTAGTGAGCGGCTTGGCAATTTTAGAGAAATCCTTAATGAATCTCCGGTAAAAACCGGCATGCCCTAAGAAGCTCCTAACTGATTTGATCGAGTTGGGGAGAGGGAGATTGGAAATGATGGAAACTTTGGCTGGATCAACTTCAATGCCTGCACGAGAAATGCGATGACCTAACACTATGCCCTCAGTGACCATAAAATGGCACTTTTCCCAATTTAAAACAAGATTGGTATCCTCACATCTCTTTAAAATCTTTGCAAGATTGGTCAAACAATCTTCGAACGTATCTCCATACACAGAGAAGTCATCCATGAAAACTTCAATGCATTTTTCGATAAATTCGGAGAAAATAGACATCATGCATCTTTGAAAAGTAGCAGGTGCATTGCACAAACCAAAAGGCATCCGTCGATAGGCAAAAGTGCCGTACGGGCAAGTAAAAGTGGTTTTATCATGGTCTTCACTAGAAATAACAATCTGATTATAACCAGAATAACCATCCAAAAAGCAATAAAACTCTCTCCCTGCCAACCTCTCAAGCATCTGATCAATGAATGGCAATGGAAAATAGTCCTTGCGTGTGGCCTCGTTCAGCTTCCGGTAGTCGATACAAACTCTCCATCCGGTCACTGGCCTGGGTGCAACCTCTTCTCCTTGCTCATTCTTGGTTATGCACATCCCTCCTCGTTTGGGTACGACCTGCACTGGGCTAACCCATTTGCTGTCAGAGATGGGATAGATTATACCAGCATCTAAGAGCTTGATAACTTCTTTCCTTACCACTTCTTGCATAAGGGGATTCAATCGCCTCTGAGGTTGACGGGAGGGTTTAAACTCTTCTTCCATTAGAATCATGTGCATGCAAATAGAAGGGCTTATTCCTTTTATATCAGAAATGGTCCAACCTATTGCATGTACATGTTTCTTAAGAATGACCACCAGAGCATTTTCTTGCTCTTGGGAGAGCTTAGCCGAAACAATCACAGGTAACTTTTTATGTTCCGCGAGAAACGCATACTTGAGATGGTCGGGTAATGTTTTAAGTTCAAGCTCTGGTGGACATTCAACGGAAGGGAGTAGTTTGCGAGAAATGGGTAGTGGGAGAACAGATTTACCTTCGGGATCCTGCATCAGTACAGGATCCTCTTCTTCCTCTTGGTTGGCGTCATCATGGAATTCGATGCCGTCAAACTCCTCCAGATCCCCTGTTTCGGGATCGGCAAAGTGAACGGCTTTGCATCCTTTGTGCTCCACGCCAGCAGGCTTCAGTACCTGCTTTGATAGTTCATCCAGCATCACTTCACAATCAAGTTCAGAGTCTGGCTCTTCCCTAACTATTACATTTTCAAATGAAAAACAAGAACTGTCATTCGGAAATTTCTGCAATTTCTCCATATCAAAGATGATCTCCCTCGCCATCGACCCTTAAGGTGACTTTTCCGGATTTAGCGTCAATCAGTGCACCACCAGTGGCTAGAAATGGGCGTCCAAGGATAAGCGGCATTTCAGAATCTTCTTCAATGTCGAGGATGATGAAGTCGACCGGGAAAAGAACCTGCCCGGTTTTGACCACAACATCCTTAAGGATTCCTACGGGCTGAGTGATTGATCTGTCTGCGAGCTGCAGTCTCATCTTGATCGGTTGAATTTCTCCAAGCTTAAGGCGAATAGCCATAGCTAGTGGCATCACATTGATGCTTGATCCTAAATCACAAAGCCCCATACTCACTTTGGCCTTTCCGAATTGTACTGGAAGTGTGCAACATCCGGGGTCCTCTTTCTTTTCAGGCATTCTCCTCTGAACGATGGCACTGCATGTGCTGTTGAGAATAATCACCTCCTCCTGCTCAACCTGCCTTTTTCCTGAAATCAATTCTTTCAAGAGCTTAGCATAGATGGGCATTTCGGAAATCATTTCTGTGAGAGGAATGGTTATCTCTACAGACTTTAATCGTTGCAGAAATTTCTTGAATTTAAGATCATGTTCTTTATTTTTAAGACGCGCAGTATAAGGAATCCTGGGCATGTACTTGTTATTAGCAATTTTTGATGGTGAAGGGAAGGAAGTTGTACCTTCACCTGTACCCTTATCTGTTTCAGCCGTTTCAGGCGCAGCTTCAGTCTGCAATTCGGCTGTCTCTTTTTCCGCTTCGTTCTCATTATCAGCTTCCTTACCAGCATTGTCAACAATATCATCTTCTTCACATTCCGCTCCAGTATCTGCTCCCTTTGGTCCAGCTAGTACTCTTCCAGATTTCAAGGTTATTGCCTTGCATTGCGGGTTCTTTTCCGCGGTGCTTGGCAACGTTCCTTTGTCCCTTTTCTACATCTCATTAGCCATCTGTGTAACTTGGGTCTCCACATTTCTGATGGAGGCCTGCAGTTGATTGTTGATCTCTTTCTGACTAGTGATGAAATCAGTCATCAAATTCTCAAGCCTTGAAGGAGGCTTTTGATTCTGATTCTGATTTTGATTCTGATTCTGATTCCATTGGCCTTGGTTTGGGACAAACTGAGGCTGGAAGCTCTGATTGGGCTGAAAATTCTGGAAGCTCTGATTGGGCTGCTGGAAATTCTGAGGCGGCCTCTGCTGGATTAGAGGTTGGAAGTTAGGATTCTGAAAATGTTGGCCCCTGTTCTGAACGAATCCCTGATTCTGCTGAGGGTTGAATTGTTGTTGCTGTGGCTTGTTCAAGAGATGTGAATTCAAGGCATTGTTGTTTGAGTAAGACAAATTCGGGTGTCTATTTGGAAAAGCTCCTGCATAGTTACAGCTTTCAGCTGTGATTTGCTCGCATGTGTCAGTTGCATGAGCACCTTGACACAGACCACAGATCACATCAGTTTGCTGTCCCTGAGCAGAACTTCCAACTCCTTGATTTACAGACAACGCTGCCACTTGCTCTTGAAGCTTTTCAATGTCTGACTTCTCTACTGTACCTACAGCACATAAACCACGAGGGGGAGTGAGATTACCATCATCAGTCAGAACAGAACGGTTGACACTCATGGCTTCAATCTTTGCCCAGGCTTGGTCCATCGGTATGTAAAGCAAATGTTGACCACCAGCAGCATCGAGCATGGATTTCCATGCTGGGGTCAGACCACTGTAGAACTTTCTCAATCTCTCCCAGTCATGGAAACCATGTTGAGGACACTTCCTGAGCAGGTTGAAGAATCTTTCCTTTGCATCATACAAGGACTCGTCTGGTTTCATTTTGAATTCCGCAATTTTGGAGCGGCATTCATCCACCTTGGACTCCGGGAAGTATTTTGCTAAGAAGTTTCTGATCACATCTTCCCATGTAGACTTCTGATTTACGGGCAGTGACTTGTACCATGTTCGTGCTCCGCTTGTCAGAGAGAAGGGAAATAGCCTCAGTCGAATAGTGTTTGCAGATACATCACGATTTTTGATCGTGTCACACAATTCTAGGAAGGTTTGCAGGTGATCATGGGGGTCTTCATGGCTTGCTCCAGCAAACTGGTTGCTCTGGACTAGATTGATTAGGGCCGGTTTCAATTCGAAGTTCCTAGCCAAGAATGGAGCTTGTCCAGGAATATTCAGATATGGCTCTAAAATCGGCTGCATGTAATCAGCAGCAGCTGCTGCTTGATGATTGTTCTCAGGCCCACCTTGGTACTGCTGTGGGTAGTAGTTCTGAGGCATGAAATAGTTCCTCGGATCATTGAAATCATTCGGATTCGGGGGGTTCTGATGGGGGTTATGGTATTGCTGATTCTGCTGGTTTTGAAAATTTTGCTGGTTTGGGTGGTTCTGGTTGTTTGGTGGGTTTTGATGGTTCGGATTGGGAGGGGGTGCCTCGAAGTGTTGCTGCTCCATGTTTGGTGGGTTCCCACCTCCTTGTATGATCTGGGGAGGGGGATCATCCAAATCATCGTTATCAGCATCTTCGGGGTCTTCCTCAATGTTGTGAAGTGGAGGATTGGGTTGAATGATTGGTGGGATGTCCGGGTTTGCCATCTCGGAAATGTCGCTGCTGGTGCTTGGCGAAAGTAATGCCTGTCGTTCCCGTTCCCTTCTTCGTTTAGTCTCCGCCCTAAGACGTCGAGCTGTCTTTTCTATCTCTGAATTAAACGGGATCTCGGCTGGCGTCTGCTTCCTCCTTTGCATAGAACAACGGCTTCAATGATGACAGTACCTTTACAATCCCCAGGTTAGAATTGGTTCTGAAGGTGAATATTTATAATTATATGTATAAGCTAATCTAGGAGCAATGAGGAATGTAGTTCTCTTAATAAAACGGCGCTGCATCCTCCCCGGCAACGGCGCCATGAAACTTTTGACAATTTCCCACACGAGCATTTTCTAAAATATACCAGGTTAGATTTATTAAATGAAAAGAGTTATGATTCACGGGAAGGGGTTTAGGGATATATCAAGATTGTTAGTCTTTTTATTACTCAAGTGTGGTGCTTTAATTTCAAATGGCGCTGTGGTCCTCTCTGTCATGAAACTGTTGACAAATCTCATGGTACAGCCGGGATAGGTTGACCTTCGGCCTGTCACACTGAGGGTCCCCGGCATATGTGCCATGATACTTCTCATCAATTCTTGCCATAAGATTCCCTGCCATGAAACTTTTGACAGATTTCCACTACATGAGTATTTTCCGAAAAATCATGATCCTGGTTTAGGTTTTATTTAATGAAACGAATTTATGATGGCGGAGTTGTGATTAGGGATGTATTTATAAGTTGTCACGTTTTTATTACTCGTGTTAAGAAACTGTGCCCCCGAAAGCGCACGGTGTCAAAAATTGCAGTAATTTATAGTAAGACCGGATCGTTCACTGGAGGATGTGCGATAGAAGCAGGGCCCACGTCGTTTTACTAGATTTTCCATTCGTATTGCTCAATGGGTTTGAAAAGTGATTAATAACTACTGGCATGAATTTAAACTAGATTATAAAAGTGTTTAAATTTACTCTACAAAGCAGAATAAGTCTATTCTAGAAAGCGGGTAAAGTTACTCTAAAAAAAAGCGATAAGCATTATCTATGAAAGCAGGGGAAATTTACATTGTGCCAACCATGAAGCTGAATCACATAGTAGACAGAGGGGACAGGAAGAAAAGAATGAAAATTGGACAAGATTTAGATATAGCAGTATTAAACTTCCATATTTATACACAAATCTTTGTTTGGGATAATCCTATCAGACAGCTAATTCTCATGCTCTCAATAATGCTTTCCCTTTAACAGACAGGTACTTACAATATGAGTTTACATGTTCTTAAGACCACAGATTCTAAGATACCACAGATTCGTAACTGCCCTGGCCTGGGTGTGTTACTTTATCTGTGGTGGAAAAGCAACACCCGACATATCATTTATTGAAATGCCAAGTACTACTATCATTCTCCCATGTCACACCCAAAGATTCTAATTAAGCCCTAAACTATCCCTTAACTGTCAATCCTAGTAGCAGTTACGCAACTCTCAATACAACCGAGTGACCTCTAATGAAAGCGATTAAAAGAAAGCAGTAAAGAAAGCATTTAAAACCTATCACTCGGAGGTTTTGAAAATCTGACCCTGGTAGTAAAAGACAGCACCCAGTCAAGATGACTGGGTGTGGATCAAGAATTCCCGGCTCTTGGTGAAATGCTCGCAGTGTTCACTTCCTTCCGGGTGGTTATGAGACACAAACTAATGAAACGAACTAATAAATCAGTTCGTTCCGGATGCACTCACTCAGGACTCAAAAATAGGCTTTGGCAGGAGAGGATAGCAGTTGAAAGAAAACTCAACCCTATCTTAGAAAATAACCAAGGCCTGGATGATGTTCCTCTAAGATTATTTACTACACTGTATTTGAGTCCAAGTGGACCCCATCTCGGTGTAATATTTAATCTTAGATTTCCAACAAACAGCAATTCTGGAAAATAATGAATTTGAAAATCATTCCCTAACCAGGTACTAGACTCTCAGTTAAAACACAGACCCCTTTCAGTCTAAGTGAGACCTAATCGCTGAATCTGCTTCTAATTTCCCAAAATACAACTCTTGACAGAATATGAATTAGTCATAACTGAGGAATTTATCCCTTACTCAGATCCGGATTTTATAAAGAGATTTTTGCTGGAAATTTATTACACAATATCTGTTTAAGATCTAGACTTCTATTGTCCAAGGGAAGGATCCCAAAATAATTACAGACCACAATAGTACATAATATTATCATGCATAAGGATATAGGGAAGTGTAAAGTTAATTGACCCCAAAATATAGAAGCGGGTCTAGACAGAAGGTGAAACACAGATATGAAGTGGTCAGGAGACCAAAATAATGGCAGAATAATCAGGTGGACTGTAAACATCTACTGTCCAATTTCCCAACTACTCGGATGGAGCGAATTTAGACAGCTTAGACCCTATAATGGTAGTGTCAATACCAGTTGGACCTCCACTGTCTGTGAATTCGGATAAAAACCTACATGCTCCCCTTCTATAATGATCATCAGTTAGCATTGACTGATGTCAACTGATTCCTAGTACAGATTGGAATTTGGGTTTGGAAATTAAGATAAGAAAAATAAACTGTATCTGGATGGGAGTCAGCCGAGCAGCTATTATAACCCCGGATGGGCGAACCGCCAAGGCTTCCACTGACAGTCATCCAGACCATGCAAAATAACACTCAGTAATTAATACCCAGAATACGAGCTGGTCATCCATGAGGGAATACCCGCCAACATTAGTCTGATGTATTCTTTACTAATTGTTACACACAACACGCAAAGACAAAATCAACAAGAAATAAAAGACGATTCCTTGTATGAGAGACATTGGTTTCTCATGCAAGGTTGTGGATTGGGTCCACAATTGATGATCTTAAATAATCCCTCCTACCATAATTAATTACAGTCCGGATTATCTGCTTAAGCCATCAAGATTTTGTTTATAGAGGAGTGTTTTAATGGCAATTGAACAAAGGTCCTTTAATCATGATGATTAGTGATGTGTAATTATTGCTAATCTCACTCTTTAATCATTAATGATTCTAGGGTTCAATTAATTAAGCGATGCAAATGGAGAATCAAAATTTCGGCAGCATAACACCCTATATTGCAATTCCAGAATGTTACACCTTAACCCGTGGGGTTATGGTGTGTGTGATGCAATATAATATAGGGAGAGAATGAAGAATGTTTGAGATTAAATAGAGAGAAGGGAGTCTTTGTCGCGATATCATAAATTTTGTCGCGGACCGAGGTCCGCGACATGGGTATCCCGACAAGTTTTTAGAATTTTTGGTAGTATAACGCTTCTTTGTCGCCAAGCAGGATTTTGTCGCGGAATGTGGTTCCGCGACAAGAGTGTTTCGCGACAAAGGATTGTCAGAAATTTTTAAAGCATTTGATTCTTGTCGCTATGCATGGAAAATTCCGCGACAAAGTGTTCCGCGACAAGGGTTTTCAAAGGAATAAGAACATGGCATAACTTTTCTGTCTCAGAATGAGATTTTGTCGCGAAACGTGGTTTCGCGACAAGATTATTCCGCGAAAAAAAGCCATGCAGACAAAATGCAAGAGTTTGGCTCCTTTGTCGCTAAGCATGGAAAATTTTGTCGCGGAACGTGGTTCCGCGACAAGGTGTTCCGCGACAAAGGGTTTTAAAAATATGAAGACAAGTGTCTTTGGACACCTTTGTCGCGGAACAGCCATTTTGTCGCGGAACGTGGTTCCGCGACAAAAGGCGGTTGGCGACCAAGGTGGTTCAGGACAAAAGTCAGAAAAAGCAGAAATGAACAGTGGCATGCAAACAGCGTGATCTCACCCTATTTCAGATCAAAAAGCTATTCTAAGCTAAAAACAAACAAGAAACATTCAAAATATGAAAGAACATGCTCAAATAAAACTGGACAGAATTTAAAAATAAAGCAAGAATCCTAATCTAGGGTTTGACCACACTTAAATATACAGCATCATCCATGAAATGCAAACAGTAAACATAAAAATAGCATAATGGGGGTCAAATGACCCCAAAATGAAAAAGAAAGCATAAATCCATGGGGTGTGAGACCCATTTCATGATTTGGGACACAAATGATGAATGTTTTCCCATATTATTGAAGGGGTGTTGTTAATACCCATGGTTTGGGTATTACAAACCCTAAAACAAGAGTTTAGAAACCAAAACATGGTATAAAAGTGGCTATCTAGATCACTGTGAACAGTAAAGTACTAAGATAAACACTAAACTGAACTAAACTAAGGGCAATAATTAAATAATACAAGAAAATAAATCTAAACTACACTACCTAAGAGAGAACTCCTACTGCTTTGCCTTCAAGAGAGCTCTAATCAACAAAATTCCAACCCTTGCTCATGGGAAACACCTCATATTTATAGAAGTGTAACCCTAAGCCCATGGGCCTTGATTCTAGCCCATTGTGTCTCAAGACATCACACACATCACAGCTTTGTCTCGGAGCATCAAGTTTGGTCGCGGAACACACTGCATGTGGCAAAGCTTCTCGACTGGGTCTGGTGTCTCTAATTAGGTGTCTTGGTCGCGGAGCATGCCTTTGTCGCGGAGCATGCCATCGCGACAAAGGTCATCGCGACAAAGGGCTTGGCTGGTCTCCTCTTCATCTGAGCTGCTTGGTCGCGGAACCCTCCTTTGTCGCGGAACATGCCATCGCGACAAAGGACATCGCGACCAAGGTGTTCCTGGGCCTGCTGGATTGGGCCAGATGGGCCGAAAATGTTCTTTTTGTGGGCTTTTCTCTCTTTTTCCCATCTTTTTGTATTTTGTGGGCTCGCTTTATTCTTTTGCCCATCTTTTTCATTCCTTTTTCTTTTGATTTCTTTTTCTCATGTTTTTGGATTTTTCTAACATAAATATGTAATAAAATTACATATTTATGCCTTTTTCACACCAGCTTATTATTTTTACAATTATGCATAAATCAGTCCAATTCGACTGCTTTCTTACTTAATGTAAGACCGGAATGCGATCAAATGCCCGTTTAAGACACGGAAATGGATTGAAAATAATGGTCATTTCTGGCCATTATCAGCCCATATTTAAATTTCCGCTGCAACTTATTATTTTTATCATGTATGGATGATACTACATTATTATTTTTAAGTAATTCCGGACTTACTTTTAAGACTTTTTCCAACACTTATAGCCTTGCATCTCTTTAGCAAGTTCGGAGAAACCGTGTCTTGCTAGGGAGGTGCGGCGGTGACACCTCGGCCTGGGTTATCAAATCCGGGGTGTTACAAAGTGGTATCAGAGCCCGGAAATATTTTTAAATTATTATTATTATTTTGGCCAATATAGAGGCCCAAGATTTTTAAACAAATATTAATATTATTTTAAAATTTTTAAGTACCATTATTATTATTTAAATTTTAAGTTTTATTTCCATGGAACAAAATTTATTTTAAACCCATGGAAAATATTTACATATGCATAGAAATTTTTCCAACAAGTTTTTAAAGTCACGAAAATATTTTTCGGGGTTGGGGTAGCATTGTATAAAGCATACATGCATTCGCATACATACATACATGAATATCGCGCTAATTTTTTTATGTGAATTAACAGTGTCAAAACTCTTACCTTCAAATTGGTCATGACCTTGACTTAGAAGCGTTTGCTTTAAACTAATTCTGCCTCAGTCTTATAATTTGATCACCTAAGTTTAGCATTCTCCTATCTATTACCTCTTTCCAATCCTACCTTATAGATTTTCTTGAACGCTAACTTGCCTTACATTAGAAACTCATCTTCACGTGCGTTGATAACAGAGAATGGCACCTAAGGGAAAATCGAGAAAGGAAATCCCAAACAACACTAACGCTGACCTCCCCAACACACCGAACAATAATGAGATCCCTCAGAACGTAGGAGAGCGAGTGCCTCATGTTCCCAACAATATGGATGAGCGTCTAAGGACTGTCGAGGAAGTTCTCGTAGTATTAGGAAATGCTGAAGTGCAACGTGCACAAGCGGGTGTACCACCACCGGTAACTCGGGTCAACTACTTAGCCTTGGTAAACCCTTACCAACCACCCCACTACACCGGCGAAGAGGACCCGGCTCAGCTAGAGGAATGGATACGGACGTTCGACAAGTTGTTGAACGCCGTAAAGTGTCCCGACGGGGAAAAGGTTCGCGTAGCTTCATACTACCTAGGAGGTGAGGCGGATGATTGGTGGCAAGCCACCCAATGGAAACGTGCAGAGTACGACGAGCCCTACACATGGTCAGAATTCTCGGATCTGCTTAGGGATCATTTTTATCCCATGAGCACGAAGGCTGCTATGTATGAGGAATTTCTGACACTGAGGCAAGGAGGAAAGACGGTCCAAGAATACTATAACCGTTTGAAGGAGTTGGTGCGGTTCGCGCCGAGACTAGTGCCAACTGATGTAGAGAAGGCACAGAAGTTCGAGATGGGACTAAACCTATCCATTAGAGAGGTGATAACGGGTGAGCACTACCCTAACCTACAAGCTGTATATGATCGTGCGGTAGCGGTTGCACGAGTTCAAGGACTGAAACGGAAATCGGTAGATGGGACTAACCAAGGACCACAAGGAGGATACAAGAGAAATAAGGACCATGTCCGTAGAAACTCGAACCAACCACATCAAAACAACAATGGACGAAACAAGGGGATAGTCTTCAACCATGGTGACTATGCGCCACCATGTCCAAAGTGTGGTAAACCACACTATGCGAGAGGATGCCCTCAGCCTGGAGCATGCCTTCGGTGCGGTCGACATGGTCATCGGCTGCGTGACTGCCGGACGGGAATAGAAAACATAAACAAGAGAGAGGACGTGACCACTCGGCCCAAGCAACCGTAAGAAGTTTTCAAGCATCGATAACTGCATTTATTTTTGAGTTCGACTCTAAGAATTGTATCCAATCAAAAATAAACGAATTCAAATTGTTTTGAACTACGTCATGACTTGATCCCTTCACAGGGTACGTAGGCAACTTGGAAATTTCAATTCTGAGTTCAGTCAAATAATAACAAACAACAACACACATTAATACTATCACGCAACCAAACAATGTCCGAGCTCGCAAGGAGCTAACGCCCAACTTCGAGGACGAAGTTGATTCCTAAGGGGGAGAGGATGTAACACCCGAGAAATTTAATTCACATTCAAAGGAATGGAATTAATTTCTTGTGGAAGACGTTTATCCTTAAGGAAAGTAGATGGAGATACCCCAACATTAAATTGAGCCCAAAAGAAAGTGAGGGCGCAACTTCGGGGACGAAGTTGATTCTTAAGGGCGGTAGACTGTAATACCCGGGATTTTTACTTCAAAATAAATATTTATCTCCGAGAAGAAAATAATTTATTACAATAAAATTATTGCTCGGAAATGAAACGCCGATAGATTCAAAAATTTGAAATGGAATAAAAGAGGAAAAGGAAGCCCGAAGAAATTCCATGAATCAAGTTAAAAGAATTGGAATTAAATTCAAGAAGGAAAAGAATTTTAATTCCGAGAGCCCGTGAAGTTGGAAATAACTTAAATAAATAAATTATTGCACGGGAGCCAAAAGACGACGTATTAGAAGCCGACAAATCCGAAACCGACGGACTTAAGATTTCAAACACGAAATCAATTTCAAGTCGAAATAGATTTAAGATAAGAATTTATAACCCGAGAATGACCCGAAAAATCGAGCCGAGAACGTAGGAGGTCGGAAGTCCGGAAGAGGAGAAACGACCCGACGGGATTGCACGGCCAGCCCGGGCGCAACGGCCCAGACCGGCCGCGCGCTCCTCGCGCGCCCCCCGCGCCAAGACCGCGCCACCTGCGGCAGCTGCGGGAAGATCGCGATCAACGCGATTTCTTGCCAAAAATTTCGACCCCGATTATGGTAAGTCGATCTCAGTCGAATGGAAGGCTATTAGGTCGAATTTGACCAGCCTCCCACTCCATTCTCAGTCATTCAAACCATTCTTCATCTCTAAAACTCCACCAAAACCAAAGCCAAAAAGTTCCGACCACCCGACGACTTTCCGGCAAGGATTCCGGCCAAAAGAACGATCAAGACGAAGCCCCCTGCCTTCTAGGACGTTGGTAAGGTGTTGTACAGTTTTGTATTCGTCCATAATGTAGTAAATTCAAACCTAACCATCGAAACTTTCTTACGAGTTCACTTCGGGGGCGAAGAAGAAGGAGATCGGTGGAAGACACCCGCTCGTCGCAATCCTAGACAACCCGAGAGAGCCCGGTGACGATCCTAAACTCTAACACAGTAAGTTGGTTCCTTGTGTTTCAATTTTGGGTGACTACAATCGAACAAATCAATGGATCTAAACAAAAACGTAAAAATCGGAACTTAAAAACCCAAATCCGCGCAGTTTCGGAAACCTCATGAGTTCGACCCTTTCGAGTGTTTAAAACGGATTGGCCAAAACATAAATGTAACACCCGAGGAAAAACAAATTCAAATTGTTTTGAACTACGTCATGACTTGATCCCTTCACAGGGTACGTAGGCAGCTTGGAACTAATTTCTAAGTTCAGTCACGAAATAAATCACAAAATAAATCACGAAATAGATCATAAGGACGATAGGAGGAGTTGGAACCAATTTAGACTAGGCTAATTAGGACACAGAAATGTTGCGAGCAATAAGCCGGACTCGTAACAAGTTTAAGGAAAAGATTCCGAACCAGAGACGACCCAAGGAATCGAGCTAACACGTAGAAAACCGATAGGGGAAAGCAAGGAAAGACCCGACGGAACACGCGGACCGCCGAACCGGCCGGTCCGGCCGGCCCGCGCTCTCCCCGCGGCCAGGCGCGGACGGAGGAGTCGCGACTCCAGGGAAGACCACGCGTGCTCCCCGCGGACAAAAGCCTATGTGCGCGTCACCAGCGCGCCAGAGGTGCAGGAGGTGTAAACTTTCCTTCCATGGCGATTTTCTTGCCAAAATTCACACCCCCTTCGATGGTAATCGGATCTCAGCCTTGGGGAAGGCTTAAGAATACCCTAGGGGCGCCCCAAACCCTAGAGTTTCAGAAAACACTTCCTACCCTCCCTCAATTCCCTCTCCAAGTTCAAAACTCCTTCGACACCACTTTCCGGCGAGTATTCCGGCGACGACGGGACGACCGGGACAAGCCCCTGACTTCTAGACTCTTGGTAAGCTATTGTACAAAGTTATAATTCGTCCATATACCTCAGAAACTCATGTTCTAACCCTTTTCCCTTACTACGATTTTCCGTCGGAAAACGAACAAAAAGCGATCGGAGAAGTTGGCCGTTCGTCGTGACCCTAGGACGTCCGGAAACCCAATCCAGCGACCCTATTCTCTAACTAAGTAAGTTAAGACCTTACTCACAAATTTTCGTGGTTGTTTGTTGTTTAAACCTCGAGATATAGGCTTGTAACAAAAATCGGTTTTCAAAAACCCTATTTTCGTCCAATTTCAAAGACTCGCCTAAAACTCGACCTTCGGGAATTCAAACCGAAAACGTTTCAACATAAAAGTTGTTCCTAACACCTTTATCTATCTTGTGTCTAAATTTCAGCCGTTGACATTAAGTTTTACTATCCCAAATCACGCCGTAAACTTTCTGTGACAACCCGAACGTTTTAAAAACTGTGACAGATTTCTATATTCAATTTGATGCATGTCTTTCAGCCATTTTTCGAATGATTTAACTTTGTATTCCTAAACAAAAGTTGTAGATAATTGAGTCTAGATTATGCATGTAAAATTTCACGGATTTTGGTGTTCATTTGATATGTCAATCGGTCGAATTTTCTGAAATGTTTTAAACCCTATTCGGAACCCGCGAGTAGGCAGTGAGTTGTGGTCGATTTTTGAGTACCAAGAATTCATTATTTCCAAATTCTTAAAACATGAAAGTTGTTCCTTAACGTGTTTTGTAGTTACTGTAAAAGTTTCGCATCGATTGGTTTTGAAATGGATTTTTAATCGGCGTTGCACGAACCTGTGACGAAAACGGTTTTTAAGACAGAAATTATTCCTTGCAATGAACTCGAATTTCGACTCACTTCGGAACCTTATTTCCAAAAACTTAAAACATGAAATTTGTTCGTTTGTGTGTTTTTGAACTACTGTAAAAATTTCAGAATTTTTGGTGAAAAGACGAATTTTTAATTAAGAAAGGCGTAAACTGCCTCGAATAGGATTTTTCGAACTTGAGAAAACTCGAACTTTGAAAACGCGATATCGATCATTTGATAACTTTGAAATACGAACTTTCGAAAAATCCCGTTCACTAGGCTGAGCCGATCGTCATGCTATCATTATCTTTGAGACTGCCTCGTTAGTGGTCTCCTTACTATCTGAGATTGCCTCGTTAGTGATCTCGCGCGCTGTACTTTTGGATCGCCTCGTTAGTGGTCCTACTATCTTTTTGGATCGCCTCGTTAGTGGTCCTACTATCTTTGAGACTGCCTCGTTAGTGGTCTCCCATTGCTTGGACTGCCTCGTTAGTGGTCCTATGTTGAGATTGCCTCGTTAGTGATCTCCCGGTATGGTGTCCTCTTCTTAGTCTACGGGATAAATGTAAAAGACTTGTGTGAGTGTTTCTTTATGCTTAAATCGTATCTATCATGTCTTTAATTATGTATTTAAAATTTCATGCCTCTTAAATTATGCTTAAATTACGCTTTTAAAAATTTAGTCCTTAAATCATGTTTTCCGCTGCAAATAAACTATGTATTTTAACAGTACGTGTGGTAAGCGAAATCTTTAGTTTTAAACACATGTAACCCCTTTTATTTGTTAGTTAGGGATTAACTTACTCAGTATATTTTTACACTGACAACCGTTGTCATTTTTCTTTTACAGAGTATGTCGAGTGACGCATATGCATACACTTGGGGGGAATTGTTTATGAACATTTTCGCTTTCTGCATCGTATTACTGTTTACCGGGTCTGTTTAACCCGAGGTTTTGGCCGTGTTGGCCGTGATTACATTTCCGCTGCATTTACCTTTTCCATGCATGATGATTTTTACTACCGTATTTGATTAAAGTATTATTGGATTCCGTATTCATTGTTGCATGTTTTAAAACTTTGCATACCCATAAGCCTTGCACCTCCTTAGCGAGCTCGGGAATCCGTGTCTTGCTAGGGTGATGCGGCGGTGACACCTCGGCCTGGGTTACCAAATCCGAGGTGTTACAATGAACTTTGTTTCTAAGACCATAATCTAGATTGTGTCAAAATTTCAAGAGTTTTCATCAACATTTGACCCCCGAAAACGCGTCTGGTATTTTCTGAGTTGTTTTCAAAACCGAAGAAAACTGACATATTTTCGTGTTCGAGTTCCTTGGCGTTTTTCTAATTGAATCCTTCAAAACTAAACTTTTATGTAAAACAAAAGTTGTAGCTAACTGTCTAAACATCGCGTCCGTAAAATTTCACGCATTTTCGTTAACGTTTGCATACTCGAAAACCCTCCGAAGCGGACTGTGATTTATCGGTAAACTGGACAGATTACGTCGTCGAACTTGTTGTGCGTTTTTCAATCCCTTATGGTCAAAACTAATCTTGGGTGAAAACATAAAAGTTGTAGATGATAGTGTCTAGTTTATCCCTGAAAAAGTTTATAATTTTTGAACCACGTTTGATATGCCAAAAAGTCGTCAAAAGTTGAATCGCCAAATCTGGAATCCTGACAGTTTTTATGACCCGATTTGATGCATATTTTTCACCCATTTAAAGAATGATTCAACTTTGCATTTCTAAACAAAAGTTGTAGGAAATTATGTCTAGATGATGTGTATAAAATTTCATGAATTTTGGAGATCATTTGATATGTCAAAATGGCCAAATTTCAGAACTGTTTTAAAACCCCTTCGGAGTCCGCGCGTGTACAGCGTGTTGTGGTCGATCTTTGAGCATCTAAAATTCATTATTTCCAAATTCTTAAAACATGAAAGTTGTTTCTTAACGTGTTTTGTAATTACTGTAAAAATTTTGCATCAATTGGTTTTGAAATGAATTTTTAATCGGCGTTGCACTAACCTGTAACGAAACCAGTTTTTGAGATAGAAATTATCTTTGCAAAGAACTCAAAATTCGACTCACTTCGGAACCTTATTTCCAAAAACTTAAAACATGAAAGTTGTTCGTGTGTGTGTTTTCGAACTACTGTAAAAATTTCAGAATTTTTGGTGTAAAGACGAATTTTTAATTAAGAAAGGCGTAAACTGCCTCGAATAGGATTTTTCGAACTTGAGAAAACTCGAACTATGAAATCGAGATATCGATCATTTGATAACATTGAAATACGAACTTTCGAAAAATCTCGTTCACTAGGCTGAGCCGATCTTCATGCTATCATTATCTTTGAGACTGCCTCGTTAGTGGTCTCCTTACTATCTGAGATTGCCTCGTTAGTGATCTCGCGCGCTGCGCTTTATTTGGACTGCCTCGTTAGTGGTCCTACGATTATTGAGATTGCCTCGTTAGTGATCTCCTTACTATGCCAAAACGGCAGTTGTGCACATGGCCTGCCAAATCGGCAGTGGGAAATACACGGCCTGCCCGAGTGGCAGTGAAACCGCTTGAAAGGCCTGTCAAATGACAGTTGATATACACGCCTGACAAATTGACGGTAGATATACATGGCTCGCCAAAACGGCAGTCAATACTGATTCACCGGCTATCTGGTTACGACTATTGAGATTGCCTCGTTAGTGCTCTCCCTTGTGTGGTGTCCTCTTCTTAGTTTACGGGATAAAAATATAAAAGACTTGTGTGAGCGTTTAATTATGCTTAAATCCTATTTACCATGTTTCTAAATTATGCATTTAAATTACGCTTTTAAATTACGCTTTTAAATTATGTCTCTAAATTATGTGTTCTCGTCTTGAATAAATAAATCATGTTTTCCGCGGCAAGTAAGATTATGAATTTTTAATATTTAAATTTAAGCCTGAGTAAAAGTATAAGTTTTAAATTAACTAAATAATCTTTTTAAAACCCCTTTATCGTTACGTTAGGAAGTAACTTACTCAGTATTTTATATACTGATAAAACCTGTTGTTTATTTTTCCATTACAGAGTACGGAGCATGATCATGCATCGGGGGATTTGTAACACCCCGGATTTGGTAACCCAGGCCGGGATGTCACCGCCGCATTCCCCTAGCAAGAAACGGCTTCCCGAGCTCGCTAAGGAAATGCAAGGCTTGTGGGTATGAAAAAGATTTAAAATATTTCAAGATTTAGTCCGGAAATTTATAATACTTAGTACGATAGTAGAAATTATCATGCGCGGAAAATAAATAAAGTAAGTGCAGCGGAAAGCAAAATCACGGCCAACATGGCCAAATCCTCGGGTTTAACAGACCCGGTAAAAACAGTACGATGCAGAAATTTAAAATGTCCATTATGATTTCCCCCAAGTGCATATGCAATGCGTCACTCGACGTACTCTGTAGAAAAAAAGAAATGACAACGGTTGTCAGTATAAAAATATACTGAGTAAGTTAATCCCTAACTACAAATAAAAGGGGTTACAAGTGTTTAAACTAAAGATTTCGCTTACCGTACGAGAATTTAAAAATACATGATTTATTAGCAGCGGAGAACATGATTAAAGAACTTAATTTTAAAAGCGTAATTTAAAGCATAATTTAAGATGCATAAATTTTAAATACATAATTAAAGACAGGATAAATACGATTTAAGCATAATGAAACACTCACACGAGTCTTTTACTTTTCATCCCGTAAACTAAGAAGAGGACACCATACCGGGAGATCACTAACGAGGCAATCTCAACATAGGACCACTAACGAGGCAGTCCAAACAATGGGAGACCACTAACGAGGCAGTCTCAAAGATAGTAGGACCACTAACGAGGCGATCCAAAAAGATAGTAGGACCACTAACGAGGCGATCCACAAATACAGCGCGCGAGATCACTAACGAGGCGATCCACAAATACAGCGCGCGAGATCACTAACGAGGCAATCTCAGATAGTAAGGAGACCACTAACGAGGCAGTCTCAAAGATAATGATAGTATGAAGATCGGCTCAGCCTAGTGAACGGGATTTTTCGAAAGTTCGTATTTCAAAGTTATCCAATGGTCGATATCGCGTTTTCATAGTTCGAGTTTTCTCAAGTTCGAAAAATCCTATTCGAGGCAGTTTACGCCTTTCTTAATTTAAAATTCGTCTTTTCTCCAAAAATTCTGAAACTTTGTCAGTAATTCAAAAACACACACACGAACAACTTTCATGTTTTAAGTTTTTGGAAATAAGGTTCCGAAGTGAGTTGAAATTCGAGTTTATTGCAAAGATTAATTTATGTCTTGAAAACTGTTTTCGTCACAGGTTCGTGCAACGCCGAGTAAAAATTCATTTCAAAACCAATCGATGTGAAATTTTTACAGTAACAACACAACACATTAAGGAACTACTTTCATGTTTTAAGAATTTGGAAATAATGAATTCTTGGTACTCAAAAATCGAGTGCAACTCACTGCATAGTCATGGCCCTTAAAACGATTTCAAAACAGTTTTAAAAACTCGGCCGTTTAACATATCAAATGAACACCAAAATCCGTGAAATTTTATATGCATAATCTAGACACAATTATCTACAATTTTTGTTTAGAAATGCAAAGTTAAATCATTCGAAAAATGGGTGAAAAACATGCATCAAGTTGAATGAAGGAATCTGTCACAGAATTAAATTGTTCGGTTCGATACAGAAAGTTCACGGCGAAAATTGGGATAGCAAAACTTAATGTCAACGGCTGACGTTTGGACACAAGATAGATAAAGGTGTTAGGAACAACTTTTATGTTGAAAAGTTTTCGGTTTGAATTAACGAAGGTCGAGTTTTTGGCGAGTCTTTAAAATTGGACGAAAATAGGGTTTTTGAAAACCGATTTTTGTTACAAGCCTATATCTCAAGATTTAAACAACAAACAACCACGAAAATTTGTGAGTAAGGTTTTAACTTACTTAGAATGATGATAGGGTCGCTGGATTGGGTTTCCGGACGTCCTAGGGTCACGACGAACGGCCAACTTCTCCGATCGCTTTTTGTTCGTTTTCCGACGGAAAATCGTAGTAAGGAAAAAGGGTTAGAATATGAGTTTCCGAGATCTATGGATGAATTGAAACTTTGTACAATAGCTTACCAAGAGTCTAGAGGGCAGGGCTTGGTTTCTTTCGCCTTGCCGTCGCCGGAATACTTGCCGGAAAGTGAGTTCGGAGAGGTTTCGACTTGGAGAGGAGTATTGGAGGTGTTTAGGGTTAGGTTTTCTGAGAATTATGGGGAGGGGCGCCCCAAATCTGATCTTATGCCCTTCCCCATTGCTGTGATCGACTTGCCATTGATTGAGGTCGGATTTTTGGCAAGAAAATCGCCATGGAAGGAAAGTTTACACCTCCTGCACCTCTGGCGCGCTGGTGGCGCGCACATAGGCCTTTGTCCGCGCGGAGCACGCGTGGCCTGCCCTGGAGTCGCGACTCCTCAGCCCGAGCGGTGGCCGCGCGGCGGCGCGCGGAGAGCGTGGGCCGGCCGGACCGGCCGGTTCAGCGGTCCGCGTGTTCCGTCGGGTCTTTCCTCGCTTTCCCCTATCGGTTTTCTACGTGTTAGCTCGATTCCCTGGGTCGTCTCTGGTTCGGAATCTTTTCCTTAAACTTGTTACGAGTCCGGCTTATCGCTCGCAACATTCCCGTGTCCTAATTAGCCTAGTCTAAAATGGTCCCAACTCTTCCTATCGCCCTTGTGATCTATTTCGTGATTTATTTTGTGATTTCTTTTGTGAGTGAACTTAGAAATTAGTTCTAAGCTGCCTACGTACCCTGTGAAGGGATCAAGTCATGACGTAGTTCAAAACAATTTGAATTTGTTTTTCCTCGGGTGTTACATCCTCCCCCCCTTAAGAATACAGTTATGTCCCCATAACTGTGGTCGGGTCGTCTTGGAAGAGGGTAGGGTAACGTTGCCTCATGTCGGCTTCCAATTCCCAGGTTGCCGTCTCTGTCTCGTGGTTGGACCACAGGACCTTGACCATCCTTACAGTTTTATTCCTTGTCACCCTTTCCTTGTAGTCGAGTATTTTCACCGGGGTTTCTTCATAGGTCAAGTCATCATCCAATTCGACCACGTCCGGTTGGAGTACATGCGACGTGTCGGCACATACTTCTTTAGTTGGGGGTCGTGGAACACATTGTGGTTACGAGCAAACGGTGGTGGGGACGTTAGTTAACACGCCGTTCTCATTTCCCTACGGAATTTCTCAGGGTCCCTAGGTATTTACGTCCCGGGGGTTTCCTGTAGTCCTGCGAAAGGAGGGCGTGAGGCAATTCCGCTGTCCTTGCCCGGAATAATGCCAGGTGATGCTCCATGTCGACGTATTTCTCTGTCAATGTATGCCCGGGTTCAGTGAGGAGCATATAGCAAAAGAGATTGAGCAGAACAGGAAAGATAAAACTCCATCCGGGTCCCGCGCGGTGGCCGCGCGTTGGCGCGCGGGGAGCGCGCGGCACCCTCTGTTCGAGAAAATAGGGCTTGCGCTCCGCGCGAGCCACTTCCCCCATTTCCCATCCGGGAACACACCCCCAATTCTCTCTAAATCCGGCGAGTTACCTTCCTGTTTGCTCGATTTCGACTTCAATTTCACTCATCCAGGTACGATTCTACTAAACCCACTTACTAATTCCAACTTTTATGTTTTGAATGATTTGATTTGTGAAGAGATTTAGGAAATTAGGGTTTGTGTACAAAAATTGGGGGTTTATGATTTTTAGGCTTGATTTGTGCAATTTAGCAAGTGTATGTGGCAATTGTTGTTACTCTTGTTGCCTTGCCTATGTTTATGTTATAATGTGTTTATGTTTTTGGCAAATTCTTGTTGAATTCGAATCCTTAGAAAGGCTATGAAGTTATTGATGCTTGGTTGCTATTGGGGTGTGATTATTAGTTCGTTCCCCCCGTTGTTTGGTGCTGTAGGATTTGCCGTATTGTTATTAGAATGATTGTTTCATTCTGTGGGCGATTTCCGTGTGTTGTTAGTAACTTAGGTTTTGGTTTATTGTGCACATAACGTGTTCGACGAAATGCCACAAGGGGTTTAGGCACTAGTTTGAGCATATCCTTTGTCTAGGTTACCTCCTGGTTGGTCTTAGTAAACGGTAGGATTTGTTGTTCTTACGGTACATTCGCGTTGGAAATATATATTAATGCCCTTTTCGTATTTTCGCTCGACTTCTGTGTGGGACTTAGCCTTATAATCGGTGTTTGGTAACTTGCAGGATGTTGCTCTTTTTGTGGGTCGTTTTGGCGTCTCTCATGTGTCCTCCGAGGACTAGGAGACGAGTTGCTGATGAGGCTGGCCCCAGTCATGCTGCTCCGGCGATGCCGGATTTCGACGAGAGCGAGTCAGAGGAGGATGAGGCGCAGCGGGGCCCGCGTCTCAGGCGTCTTCCGGACGAGGTGCGTCCTCACCGGCACGACAGGTTCCGGTTTAGGACGAAGGCTGCCCAGGACTTTTATTTCGACGAGCTTCGTCGAAACAGGGCTTACGTCCCTGAGAGAGGCATATATCCTCTTCATATGGGCGATGACAGGGTCAGTGCGGTCTTGGAGTATTTGCAGTGGACTGGTCTGGCACGTCACCCCGAGGGCGTCGCCTCCGGTTATTTGGCTATGGAGGTTATTGCCAACATTGGCGGTCTCGGGGAGGGTGACGATCTATCCCGGGTATGGGTCCGTGGTCGCTATCTCGACTTCAGTGCTCGGGCGATCAATGTCTATTTTGGCTTGCCCGACGATGGCGTGTTCCGGCCCCAGCCTGAGGGACGCGTTCTTGCTCCTGCGTGGAACACCTTATGCACCCTAGTGCCTCCTCAGTTCGAGCACAGTCATGAGCTTCGTTTGACGTCGATGGACTCCCCTTGGCGAGAGCTTGCTCAGCTGTGGTTCGGGCGTGTCCGGCCGATGTCCCGGAGCCACATTGTCTTGGATCACGTCTACGAGACCATTTGCTTCATCGCGCGGGACGGTAGGGTGAATGTAGGGGCTTGCATCGAGGACAACTTGCGGGGTATGCGCAGAGGACGAGGGAGTAGGGTGATTACCCATGTTCACCTCATCTGTGGGTTGTGCGCGGCACAGGGGATTCGCACTACACCGGAGACAGACTCGTACGACCTAGCACCTGGCCGTTGCTACCGTATCCCGTCTTATGCTGAGCGGCGTAGCGCCTTACGTCGTGGGGCTCCCCGTGCTGTACTTCGCCCGCAGCCTGATGACGGCGGCCTGATCCTCGTTGTACCACCGGAGCAGCCACCCCCTCCTCCAGTAGTTCCACCTCCTGCTGGGGCACCTCCTGCCGTGGCACCTCAGGGGCAGGAGATGATTCAGATGCTGCAGATGATGCAGGAGATGCGGGTCAGTATGGGCGCCGGGTTTGCAGCTGGGCAGGCTCGTTATGACGCCCTCGACGCTAGGTTGGACCTCTATCAGACCCGCATGGACTCGTTTGCTACGAGGCAGGCTCAGCAGCAGGCCACCATGTCCGACATGTACGCCTATGTGCGGCAGATGGACGACTACATGCGCCGACAGTTTCCGCCTCCCGATCAGTGATGTCTCCCTTTGGTTTCATGTTTTCGTTTAGGTTTTGCGTTTAGGCGTACCTTGTTTAGGTTCCTCCTTATGAGGACGTTGCTGTTGCCTGGTGTTTGTGATTTATATTTTCGTTATGTTATTGCTTAGTTAGGTGTTTGACATGTGTTGGTTGTGTGCTGCTGTTTCAGAACCATGGTTTAATTGTTCTGTCCATTTTATGGTTTGAGATGTTCTGGATTTACTATTACCTCCCCATCGTGTCTGCATGTGTGTGGATTGCCCAACAATACCTACGCCGTTGCTTGACTAAATCGCTTGGTTAAATTAGCGTGATAAGATACACGGGATTAGAGTTTATATGTAGAGTGTATATAGTTGCTCTTAAGGGAAAATTTTCATTGAGCGCAGATTAGTCCTTTAATAGGTAATAATCTATCAGGGTGTTTTTCTTGTATAGATTGTTGGAATTTATTTATTTATTCTTATATGTACATATTTACGTATTTGTATATATTTTATTATTATTTTTATTATTATTATTTCTATTATTATTATTATTATTATTATTATTTTTTTTCAGTAATCTGTTCGTTGTTTTTTTTTTTTTTCAGGGCTGTAGGTTCCCCTCTTTGACTATGGTAGTTAAAGAACTAAATAAAATGCATGGAATAAATTTAAATAGGCTTGTATTTTTAATACTCAAGAATTTTGGTTTACAAGCATTCGAAATAGAAATAGCAATGGTGCATCAGTATGGATCCCTAAATCTAGGGTTACTAGGCAGGTATATCCTCGATGGGATCGTCCTCGTCGCTGGATATGTCAATGGGAATGGGCGTCCCCACCGGGCTCGGGCTCGGAGGGAAGATTTCGGCCTCTAGGCCCAGTAGCTCAGCTGCTAAGTGTCCTATTTGCATCATCAGTTCGTTATCCTTGTTTTGGAGTGCAACCACTAGTGTTTGGAGTTCGGCGACTTGGGCCTTGAGTTGGGTTATTTCGTGATGGTCAGCTTCCCTAAGATTTCTCAGATAGTCCACGTTACTCTCTAGATGCCCCACTCGAGCTTTGAAGTGATTGACATGCTGTTGGGACTCGAGGTATGCATTGGTCAGTTTCATCATGAGGTTGGTCATGTTCGCGTTCGGTTCAGCCATCTAATGTCAACAAGGGAGGTTAGAGTTAGACGTTTCTCAGGCAAAGTTAAGATATGTATAAATTTAAATCTATATGCAACATGCAAGTGCAAGTCCCTTCCCCATAAAAAATTTAGTTTAAAATAAATTGCTAAAGGTTGGGCCTCTATAGTGGGCCAAAATTTAATATTTCTTTGGCTAAGATTTTGGGCTATGTATAAAGGATTATAGATTTTTGGTCTAAAAATAATACTAGTAGTCAAATAAATAATTTTAAAAGAAATAACACTTGGGCTTAAAAATATTGGCTTAAAATAATAGTAGCTTTTAAAAAAAAATTTCCGGGCTCTGATACCAACTTGTAACACCCCGGATTTGGTAACCCAGGCCGGGATGTCACCGCCGCATTCCCCTAGCAAGACACGGCTTCCCGAGCTCGCTAAGGAAATGCAAGGCTTGTGGGTATGAAAAAGATTTAAAACATTTCAAGATTTAGTCCGGAAATTTATAATACTTAGTACGATAGTAGAAATTATCATGCGCGGAAAATAAATAAAGTAAGTGCAGCGGAAAGTAAAATCACGGCCAACATGGCCAAATCCTCGGGTTTAACAGACCCGGTAAAAACAGTACGATGCAGAAATTTAAAATGTCCATTATGATTTCCCCCAAGTGCATATGCAATGCGTCACTCGACGTACTCTGTAGAAAAAAAGAAATGACAACGGTTGTCAGTATAAAAATATACTGAGTAAGTTAATCCCTAACTACAAATAAAAGGGGTTACAAGTGTTTAAACTAAAGATTTCGCTTACCGTACGAGAATTTAAAAATACATGATTTATTAGCAGCGGAGAACATGATTAAAGAACTTAATTTTAAAAGCGTAATTTAAAGCATAATTTAAGATGCATAAATTTTAAATACATAATTAAAGACAGGATAAATACGATTTAAGCATAATGAAACACTCACACGAGTCTTTTACTTTTCATCCCGTAAACTAAGAAGAGGACACCATACCGGGAGATCACTAACGAGGCAATCTCAACATAGGACCACTAACGAGGCAGTCCAAACAATGGGAGACCACTAATGAGGCAGTCTCAAAGATAGTAGGACCACTAACGAGGCGATCCAAAAAGATAGTAGGACCACTAACGAGGCGATCCACAAATACAGCGCGCGAGATCACTAACGAGGCAATCTCAGATAGTAAGGAGACCACTAACGAGGCAGTCTCAAAGATAATGATAGTATGAAGATCGGCTCAGCCTAGTGAACGGGATTTTTCGAAAGTTCGTATTTCAAAGTTATCCAATGGTCGATATCGCGTTTTCATAGTTCGAGTTTTCTCAAGTTCGAAAAATCCTATTCGAGGCAGTTTACGCCTTTCTTAATTTAAAATTCGTCTTTTCTCCAAAAATTTTGAAACTTTGTCAGTAATTCAAAAACACACACACGAACAACTTTCATGTTTTAAGTTTTTGGAAATAAGGTTCCGAAGTGAGTTGAAATTCGAGTTTATTGCAAAGATTAATTTATGTCTTGAAAACTGTTTTCGTCACAGGTTCGTGTAACGCCGAGTAAAAATTCATTTCAAAACCAATCGATGTGAAATTTTTACAGTAACTACACAACACATTAAGGAACAACTTTCATGTTTTAAGAATTTGGAAATAATGAATTCTTGGTACTCAAAAATCGAGTGCAACTCACTGCATAGTCATGGCCCTTAAAACGATTTCAAAACAGTTTTAAAAACTCGGCCGTTTAACATAACAAATGAACACCAAAATCCGTGAAATTTTATATGCATAATCTAGACACAATTATCTACAACTTTTGTTTAGAAATGCAAAGTTAAATCATTCGAAAAATGGGTGAAAAACATGCATCAAGTTGAATGAAGGAATCTGTCACAGAATTAAATTGTTCGGTTCGATACAGAAAGTTCACGGCGAAAATTGGGATAGCAAAACTTAATGTCAACGGCTGAAATTTGGACACAAGATAGATAAAGGTGTTAGGAACAACTTTTATGTTGAAAAGTTTTCGGTTTGATTTCCCGAAGGTCGAGTTTTTGGCGAGTCTTTAAAATTGGACGAAAATAGGGTTTTTGAAAACCGATTTTTGTTACAAGCCTATATCTCAAGATTTAAACAACAAACAACCACGAAAATTTGTGAGTAAGGTTTTAACTTACTTAGAATGATGATAGGGTCGCTGGATTGGGTTTCCGGACGTCCTAGGGTCACGACGAACGGCCAACTTCTCCGATCGCTTTTTGTTCGTTTTCCGACGGAAAATCGTAGTAAGGAAAAAGGGTTAGAATATGAGTTTCTGAGATCTATGGACGAATTGAAACTTTGTACAATAGCTTACCAAGAGTCTAGAGGGCAGGGCTTGGTTCCTTTCGCCTTGCCGTCGCCGGAATACTTGCCGGAAAGTGAGTTCGGAGAGGTTTCGACTTGGAGAGGAGTATTGGAGGTGTTTAGGGTTAGGTTTTCTGAGAATTATGGGGAGGGGCGCCCCAAATCTGATCTTATGCCCTTCCCCATTGTTGTGATCGACTTGCCATTGATTGAGGTCGGATTTTTGGCAAGAAAATCGCCATGGAAGGAAAGTTTACACCTCCTGCACCTCTGGCGCGCTGGTGGCGCGCACATAGTCCTTTGTCCGCGCGGAGCACGCGTGGCCTGCCCTGGAGTCGCGACTCCTCAGCCCGCGCGGTGGCCGCGCGGCGGCGCGCGGAGAGCGCGGGCCGGCCGGACCGGCCGGTTCAGCGGTCCGCGTGTTCCGTCGGGTCTTTCCTCGCTTTCCCCTATCGGTTTTCTACGTGTTAGCTCGATTCCCTGGGTCGTCTCTGGTTCGGAATCTTTTCCTTAAACTTGTTACGAGTCCGGCTTATCGCTCGCAACATTCCCGTGTCCTAATTAGCCTAGTCTAAAATGGTCCCAACTCTTCCTATCGCCCTTGTGATCTATTTCGTGATTTATTTTGTGATTTCTTTCGTGAGTGAACTTAGAAATTAGTTCTAAGCTGCCTACGTACCCTGTGAAGGGATCAAGTCATGACGTAGTTCAAAACAATTTGAATTTGTTTTTCCTCGGGTGTTACAGGATTACTTTGGACATTTAGTTATTTATTTTACATGACTTGCATACGGGCTTGTTGACCCGAGTTTTGGCCATGTCGGCCCATATTTAAATTTCCGCTGCAACTTATTATTTTTATCATGTATGGATGATACTACATTATTATTTTTAAGTAATTCCGGACTTACTTTTAAGAATTTTTCCAACACCTATAGCCTTGCATCTCTTTAGCAAGTTCGGAGAAACCGTGTCTTGCTAGGGAGGTGCGGCAGTGACACCTCGGCCTGGGTTATCAAATCCGGGGTGTTACACTTCTCTGTGAACAAAATGAAAGAATTAATGAATTTGTTATGGTATAAAGTAAATAATTACAGTTAAACCAAAGAGTATCTACAGTTCTAAAATTCATAACGCTACACCCTCCCCGGCAATGGCGCCATGAAGCTTTGAGGTAAAACCCGGTGCAATGCCCCCCGACAGCCTTTACACTATAATACTATAGGGCTGTTAAAAAGCTTGCCTAATTTTTCCTACCGAAAGCGCACGGTATCAAGCTGCAGTATTTATTTTTTATTGTCGGGATCGTTCAATAGAGAGTTACACGATAGAAGTGTTTTAATAGAATTATTAGCTCTAGAATATGTTTCTACTCTTAGTTTAAGGATGGTGTAATGATGATTACTAAAGATTTAATGCTGAAACGTAAATGCTTAAAGCTGTAAACAGTAGTAAAGAAAGCAATTAAAATGATGTTGAATATTGTGATTATATTCATGTGTTTAAGATATCACGGACCAAATCAAATGAACGAAATAAGAATATGATGAGAGTATCATACTTCAATGGTTAAAACATAATGAAAATCCATTGAGATAGAAAAATCCTTTATACAGTTTAATAAAATCTTCATGTTTTAAATCACTTCCCAAGACAGGTACTTGTGATTCAGTGTCACGACATTCTAAGCACTGAAATCATGGAATACTATCATCACAGAATGATCGGTCAGACTCGTTCTGTGATAAAAGCTTTTTAGAACTGTCACTTAATCTGTTTCTTTCAGACTCAGATTAAGCCTTTGACAATTCGAGGTCACTTCTAAATCATCTTATACTCGTCTGAACTTGAAGTTATTCTTTTCATTACCCGGGTCAAACTGATCTTATGACCCTGTGTTGGATGTCCTCTACAAAAAGTGAAAAAGCAAGTATTTAAATCTATCATCCAATGTTTTCATAAAACTTGTATCCTCAGAGTAATTCCTTCAAGTATTTGTAAGAAGTAATAGTCCTGTAAGTATATCAAGATGAAATTGCTATCCAAATTCCTTGACTTATCCAGACTACTCAGATTCATATAGTTGATTTAGCTCGAGGAATCTCTGTAAACACTTCCAAATTCCATGGTTTGACTCAGGATTAGTAGACTGTAAGAGAAATATTTAATCTCCTACCCATAGCATATAGTGATGACTATAAAACTATGAACCCTGGAGACTAATCTTCCTAATACTCTACTAATTATTAGGACAAAAGATGGTTTTTGAAACATCTTTCCCTTTTAAACGACAGGTACTAAATGTCCAACTAAAGAACAAGTTTGTTCTTCATTAATCCTGAGTAAATAATGATTGAGAAAACTTATATCATCATCTTTTCTCATTGTATTAGTGAAAATAGTGATACGAATTGCAGAAATGAATTGTGAGTCTGTAATTATGAAGTAAGATTACTCATCATAGACTGGGAAATATCCCTAAATATCATATGTATATGTAGTATTATATGTATAAAGAAATGTTGAGGGTTCTGAGTCCTCTTAATCAAAATGCTGGGGTGTTTCCAAAATATACATCGGAAACTAGACAGAATTAGGAAATAACTTTCCCAAGAAAAAGGATTTGAGAAATAATTCTACAAAATACATGTCCAAAGTAACTTGCAGTAACTACTTTGGGTTTCAAACTATGAACATTCCAATTTTCCGCACGCTATGTCTGTATAGCATGGAGGGAGTTAATATTCAAAGAATGTTCCTCAGATTTTGTTTATACACAGAACTGAATGCCTCGCAGTAATTTCTGTAAGAATGCGGCGAGATATTCAATTCCTACTTATAAGATAGGGGTTATATATGTATAAGAAGTAAAAGTGAATAGTTGATACCCTGAGAAATGGGTATCAAATCTGTTGCTATTATAGATTGGACCTCTCGCTTTGTCAGATTGACATCGCGAGATTATTAGAATAGCCTTTGTCACAGTAAAGTTATCTGGATAGTCCCTCGCATCATCTTTTAGGATGAAGCGTGGGTTTATCCTTATGTGAAGTAAACGATCAGAGTTTATAACTGTCATAACTACCTTCTGGGGTTTCTGTTGAGAAAATCTTGAATACAGAACCTTTCCAATTCAAATTCATGAACTTAGAATTACTTCTTAAAGATTTTCATGCGATGATTAACACTGCATGGGTCTTTAAGAACTTCTTATAGTTCTGAACATTGAACACTATGATTTTATTCCTATTTTGTGATCACAACATCATATCAACAGAAAATCAAATGAATTCATAATTCTGCTAGTTCATACCTAACTCGGTTACAATATCCAAACTTCTTGCGTAATTAGAACGAACAATTTACGAATTGAAGATATGGAAATATTATGATCTGCGAGAATCGAATTAGAGATATGTTGCAAATTCCAAAATTGAATATCGAGGCTGAGGTTTATACTCTTCTGAAACAGAATTGCAAATTGAAAATTGAAACCAGAAAGACAAGAAATTCACAATTCGATAACCGATCATTCTTCATGTATCTCAAATAGCAAAGAATTTAAAAACGAATACACCTGGAGATCTAATTACAATCAGAATAATGCGAAGGTGAGCGAAGGAGTCGGAGGTTTAGATGATGATCGTCGTGATGGATGAACAAGCATTCCAAAAGCAACTCTCCTTCCAGGATATCCTCAAACTAATCTAAAAACTATCTTAAAGAAATCTACTACAGAATTGAATTATAAATCTGAATAACTTAAAGTAAATTGCAGTGAAAATTAAATCCTAACCTACCTACTAAACTCTAAAAATGGACTGGAGAATAAAATCGAGCTATTCTCTTCAATCTCCCGCCTGCTGAGCTGATTCCCCCAAGGGTCTTATTTATAGATGGGCGTTGTAACTGCTTTAGCCTTGGATGATAACCGCTCGCATCAGAATAGCTCTCCTCTCGCTTTGTCCAGTTCCTTCAAAGCGAGAGTCAGAAATATAATCATCTTTCTCAACAAGGCGAGGTCTTACAGTTTCTCCAAAGAACTTGCTTCTCGCCATGATATATAAAACTTTCTGTCTTGCACAGATTTCCTTCCCTCGCGATGTCAAACAATCATCGCGTGGACTTCAGCATCTGAACATTTTCCTTAAATCTTTTCCTGATTTCGAACACAAGCCCTCGCACCATTCCTTCTCTTTCCTCGCCATGTCTTCTCCACTTCCTGCTGCTTTTACAGTTCTTCCGGATAAATGACAAAGCGTGAATCAGTTCAAATAGAACACAGCGTGCGAGACTTGCAATAAAAACTTAGAATTTCAAGCCATTTTCAGTGTAATTCCAACTTCTTCACAATCTTAATTCTTCTCCCATCTTTTCTGATCCTCCATGATTATTCATTAAAAATCAATGGAATTAAGAACAAAAGATCATCAATAAGACACTAAATTGGACGCAAATGACGGTCATAAAAGACTGTCATCACCATCCTCACATTTAGAAACACTTGTCCTCAAGTGGTAAGAAACTTGTAAAGTTTCAAAGAATAAGTCCAATTAGTGGCTTCTTGGATTAGATGTTCATGTAAGATTCTCCTGGATCACTACTTTCTCTTTTCCAACTATCTCAAGCTCAACTCTTTCAACTGATTGATGCTTCATACCTAACTTTAAGTTCACCAGATTTCATGAAAACAATAACAAAAGTGATTTGCATTTATGTGAATTATTGTTCTGCTCCTTAGTTAGTTAGATTTCTCTTCTCACGCTCAATCCTGTCCAACTCATGTGCATATTTCGTGCTTCTGAAAACTAAAATACACTCTCTCTTTTTTTTTTTTTATCAAGGGGTGGCCTTCCGTGGCTTTCAATAGCTCGGTTTCACATTATTAGGAGGAGTCGCATGGTCTGACATTGCAGATGAAACTTCAACTCCCCTGCCTTTGATTCTGCTCTTTTAAAGTTCTTCAACTCATAAATCAGAGGGGCAGCTGTGCCAGCTACTTATATCCACGTTATTTTACCACGTCTGTTTCTAAAATTTCCCTTGTTCTCTCTCTCTTTTTTTTTATATATGCACACTCATTTTCCAAGAGAGACTAGATTAGATCAATCCTTCAAACCTTGTGCAGTTATTGTTTAGAGTATACAAATCACTAAAGTTAATATAATCATAAAACCTTCAAACTATTTATCCAGTAATGACATCAATCAATCTCAGAGCTTACAGCTAAAGACAGTTTTCAAGAGCGGCTCATGCTTGCAGTGAAAATCTATAAAGTAGATGTCTCCAAAGGAACCACTTCAAACTCATCTTCTATTCCTTCATCAGTTTATTAACCTCCCTGAGTTTTTTTTTTTTTAGCTTGAAATTCAATCCTATGATACAACTTCATATTAACTCTATCCTAAGTTATATTAAAATAAATGGAAACATGAAAGAAATAAAGAAAAAGAGACTGCAATTTAAAAGAAAAAGAAGGTTACAGAAAACTCCCCTGTGATCTCAGGATGGTCCTGCATCATTGTCTGGATCTTTGGGTGGTATGGATGGAGATTTCTTTAGATCTGAGACTAGGTTGGAAAGGATGTCTACCAATCTCGTACTATTGTGTTGCTCCTGTCTCCTCAGCTCCATATCCCTTTCTCGTTCCTGTCTTCTCTCTTCAAGTTCTCTTCTCAGCCTTTCAAATCTTTCCATTTCTTCCCTTCTCATTCTTTCCTGTCTATCCCATTCTTCCTTCCTTATCTTTTCTTGCCTCTCCATCTCCTCTTTCCTGAGTTTTTCTTCAGTTTGAATCCTGACATGCTCAAGTTCAATCCTCTTTTGCTCCATTTCTCTTTGAACATGCTTGTCTTCCGACATAGTTTTCACTAGCATCTCCATGGACTGTGCAAAACTTTGGATTGAAGTACTCATATTCTGAGATTCATCCACAGATACTGTGTTCCTCATTGGTTGTCTCAAAGGTTGAGATGGTGCAGAAGTGTTCTCAAACTCCTCATCTTCTGGAATAGGATTCAATGCAGGAGATGGAGCTACAGTCTTTGTCCTTTTCACTGCGGCTCTTGACTGAGATGATCTTGATTTTGAAGGAAGCTTGACCCTTTTTGTCTTAGGAGATGGCACCTTTGATCCTGATCCCTCGTGTAACACCCCGGATTTGGTAACCCAGGCCGAGGTGTCACCGCCGCATCACCCTAGCAAGACAAGGATTCCCGAGCTCGCTAAGGAGGTGCAAGGCTTATGGGTATGCAAAGTTTTAAAACATTCAACAATGAATCCGGAATCCAATAATAATTTAATCAAGTACGGTAGTAAAAATCATCATGCATGGATAAGGTAAATGCAGCGGATATGTAATCACGGCCAACACGGCCAAAACCTCGGGTTAAACAAACCCAGTAAACAGTAATACGATGCAGAAAGCGAAAATGTTCATAAATAATTCCCCCCAAGTGTATGCGTATGCGTCACTCGACATACTCTGTAAAAGAAAAATGACAACGGTTGTCAGTATAAAAATATACTGAGTAAGTTAATCCCTAACTAACAAATAAAAGGGGTTACATGTGTTTAAACTAAAGATTTCGCTTACCACACGTAAAGTTAAAATACATAGTTTATTTGCAGCGGAAAACATGATTAAAGGACTAAATTTTAAAAGCGTAATTTAAGTATAATTTAAGAGGCATGAATTTTAAATACATAATTAAAGACATGATAAATACGATTTAAGCATAATGAAACACTCACACAAGTCTTTTACATTTATCCCGTAGACTAAGAAGAGGACACCATACCGGGAGATCACTAACGAGGCAATCTCAACATAGGACCACTAACGAGGCAGTCCAAACAATGGGAGACCACTAACGAGGCAGTCTCAAAAGATAGTAGGACCACTAACGAGGCGATCCAAAAAGATAGTAGGACCATTAACGAGGCAGTTCAAAAATACAGCGCGCGAGATCACTAACGAGGCAATCTCAGATAGATAGTAAGGAGACCACTAACGAGGCAGTCTCAAAGATAATGATAGTATGAAGATCGGCTCAGCCTAGTGAACGGGATTTTTTGAAAGTTCGTATTTCAAAGTTATCAAATGAACGATATCGCGTTTTCATAGTTCGAGTTTTCTCAAGTTCGAAAAATCCTATTCGAGGCAGTTTACGCCTTTCTTAATTAAAAATTCGTCTTTACACCAAAAATTCTGAAATTTTTACAGTAATTCAAAAACACACACACGAACAACTTTCATGTTTTAAGTTTTTGGAAATAAGGTTCCGAAGTGAGTCGAAATTCGAGTTCATTGCAAGGAATAATTTCTGTCTTAAAAACTGTTTTCGTCACAGGTTCGTGCAACTCCGACTAAAAATTCATTTCAAAACCAATCGATGCGAAAGTTTTACAGTAACTACAAACACGTTAAGGAACAACTTTTATTTTTTAAGAATTTGGAAATAATGAATTCTTGGTGCTCAAAAATCGACCACAACTCACTGCATACTCGCGGTTTCCGAATAGGGTTTAAAACAGTTCTGAAAATTTGACCGATTGACATATCAAATGAACACCAAAATCCATGAAATTTTACATGCATAATCTAGACTCAATTATCTACAACTTTTTTTTAGGAATGCAAAGTTAAATCATTCGAAAAAGGGGTGAAAAACACGCAATAAGTTGAATATGGAAATCTGTCACAGTTTTAAAACGTTCGGGTCGACACAGAAAGTTTACAGCGTGATTTGGGATAGCAAAACTTAATGTCAACGGCTGAAATTTGAACACAAGATAGATAAAGGTGTTAGGAACAACTTTTATGTTGAAACGTTTTCGGTTTGAATTCCCGAAGGTCGAGTTTTAGGCGAGTCTTTGAAATTGGACGAAAATAGGGTTTTTGAAAACCGATTTTTGTTACAAGCCTATATCTCTAGTTTTAAACAACAAACAACCACGAAAATTTGTGAGTAAGGTTTTAACTTACTTAGAATGAGGATAGGGTCGCTGGATTGGGTTTCCGGACATCCTAGGGTCACGACGAACGGCCAACTTCTCCGATCGCTTTTTGTTCGTTTTCCGACGGGAAATCGTAGTAAAGAAAAAGGGTTAGAATATGAGTTTCTGAGATATATGGACGAATTAAAACTTTGTACGATAGCTTACCAAGAGTCTAGAGGGCAGGGCTTGGTTCCTTTCGCCTTGCCGTCGCCGGAATACTTGCCGGAAAGTGAGTTCGGAGAGGTTTCGACTTGGAGAGGAATATTGGAGGTGGCTAGGGTTTGTTTTCTGGAAATTATGGGGGAGGGGCGGCCACACAGCCTCTATAACCTTCCCCCATTGCCTTGATCCGTTTCCCCTTGATAGGGGACGGATTTTTGGCAAGAAAATCACCATGGAAGGAAAGTTTACACCTCCTGCACCTCGGGCGCGCTGGTGACGCGCACATAGGCCTTTATCCGCGCGGAGCACGCGTGGTCTGCCTTGGAGTCGCGACTCCTCCATCCGCGCGGTGGCCGCACGGCGGCGCACGGAGAGCGCGGGCCGGCCGGACCGGCCGGTTCGGCGGTCCGCGTGTTCCGTCGGTCTTTCCTTGCTTTCCCCTATCGGTTTTCTACGTGTTAGCTCAATTCCTTGGGTCGTCTCCGGTTCGGAATCTTTTCCTTAAACTTGTTACGAGTCCGGCTTATCGCTCGCAACATTTCCGTGTCCTAATTAGCCTAGTCTAAATTGGTTCCAACTCCTCCTATCGTCCTTGTCATCTATTTCGTGATTTATTTTGTGATTTATTTCGTGACTGAACTTAGAAATTAGTTCCAAGCTGCCTACGTACCCTGTGAAGGGATCAAGTCATGACGTAGTTCAAAACAATTTGAATTTGTTTTTCCTCGGGTGTTACATCCTCCCCCCCTTAAGAATACAGTTATGTCCCCATAACTGTGGTCGGGTCATCTTGGAAGAGGGTAGGGTAACGTTGCCTCATGTCGGCTTCTAATTCCCAGGTTGTCGTTTCTGTCTCGTGGTTGGACCACAAGACCTTGACCATCTTTACAGATTTATTCCTTGTCACCCTTTCCTTGTAGTCGAGTATTTGCACCGGGGTTTCTTCATAGGTCAAGTCATCATCCAATTCGATTATGTCCGGTTGGAGTACATGCGACGTGTCGGGCACATACTTCTTTAGTTGGGAGACGTGAAACACGTTATGGACGCATGCTAGTTGAGGCGGCAGTGCTAGCCGGTACGCTAGATTCCCCACTCTCTCGAGGATCTCATATGGCCCTATGTATCGTGGGCTCAGTTTCCCTCGCTTGCCAAAGCGCATTACGCCCTTCATCGGTGAGACTTTCAGCATGACCTTGTCACTGACTTGGAATTCCAAGTCCTGCCGTCTCACGTCCGCGTAACTCTTTTGCCGGTCCTGAGCGGCTCTCATCTTCCCCTGGATGACATTAACTTGCTGAGCCATGTCCTCCACCAGTTGTGGCCCTACTGTCATTATTCGATCGTTCTCTTCCCAACTCAATGGGCTCCGGCATCTTCGTCCATACAGTGCCTCGAAGGGCGCCATGCCGATGCTCGCATGGTAACTGTTGTTGTAGGAGAACTCGATCAAGGGTAAATGGTGCTCCCAACTTCCCTTGAATTCCAACACACAAGCCCTCAACATGTCATCCAGCGTTTGTATTGTTCGCTCCGTCTGTCCATCCGTCATAGGGTGGAACGCCGTACCCATTTTTATCTGCGTCCCCAGAGCTTCTTGCAGCTTGGTCCAAAACTGGGAGACGAATCTGCTATCCCTATCCGAGATGATGTCGTGTGGCACCCCGTGCCGGCGTACCACATTGTCTACATATGCTCTTGCTAGTTGGTCCATTGTCCAAGTGTCCTTCATCGGGATGAAGATGGCGGCCTTCGTTAACCTATCCACGATCACCCAGATCTTATTCATCCCCTTTGGCGAACGTGGTAACCCTGAAACGAAATCCATGGAGATACTGTCCCACTTCCAGCTTGGGATCTCCAATGGTTGCATTAATCCTAAGGGCTTTTGCTGTACTGCCTTGATCTTCTGGCAGGTAAGGCACCTTGCCACGAACCCGGCCACCTCTCTCTTCATGTTCGGCCACCAATAATTTTTCTTCAAGTCCTTGTATAGCTTATCCCCTCCGGGGTGAACCGAGTAGGGGGTGCTATGGCCTTCCTCCATCACCTTCTTCTTCAGATCCGCGGACTCCCGCGGTATACACCACCTTCCCCTGAAGCGGATGCTCCCGTCCTCGTGAATCTTGAAATCCACTGCCTTTCATTCGGCAATGCTTCTCCTTATTTCCTTCAACTTTTCGTCACTCGACTGGGCGAGTCATATTTCTTCGAATACGGTAGGGCTTACTACCATCGCGTTGACGACCTCGGTTACCGTACCGGGATGCACCAGTTCCAAGCTTAATTTCGCCAAATCTCTGTACAATTCGGCCGGTATCACCAGTGAGTTCGTGACGTGTTGCGTCTTCCGACTCAAGGCGTCGGCCACGACGTTGGCCTTGCCCTCGTGATACGCGACTTCCAGGTCGTAATCTTTGATCAGTTCCAACCATCTCCTCTGCCTCAAGTTCAGTTCTCTTTGCGTGAATATGTACTTGAGGCTCTTATGGTCGGTGAACATCCGACACTTCCGCCCATAGAGATAGTGTCTCCAAATTTTCAGGGCGAACACGACTGCGGCCAGTTCTAGGTCGTGCGTCGGATAGTTTTGCTCGTGTGGTTTCAGCTGTCGTGATGCGTACGCTATGACTCTTTGATCCTGCATTAGTACGCATCCCAGTCCTTCTCTCGAGGCGTCGCTATACACCTCGAAGTCTCCATTCTCTGATGGTAACGCCAACACTGGCGCCGTGGTAAGTCGTTTCTTCAGCTCCTGGAATGCGGCTTCGCACTCGCCAGTCCAGTCGTACTTCACCCCCTTCTTCAGCAGTTGGGTCAATGGGCGGGCGATTTTGGAGAAGTCTTGGACAAATCGCCTGTAGTAGCCCGCCAGTCCGAGAAAACTTCTTATCTCCGTTGGGCTCTTCGGTGGTACCCACTCGGTTACTGCCGAGATCTTTGCCGGGTCTACCGCCACTCCGCTGGCGGATACGATATGCCCAAGGAATGTTACTTCCCTCAGCCAGAAGTCGCATTTGGACAACTTCCCATATAGCTGATTTTCTCGGAGGATCCTCAGCACTTTATGTAAGTGCTCGGAATGTTCTTCCTCGTCCCTTGAGTAGACCAAGATGTCGTCTATGAATACCACTACGCATTGATCTAATAGCCCTCGGAACACGTTGTTCATGAGGTTCATGAACATTGCCGGGGCGTTCGTTAGTCCGATTGACAGTACTGTGAATTCGTAGTGTCCATAGCGAGTCCTGAATGCTGTCTTTGGGATGTCCTTCTCAGCGATTCACAGTTGATGATATCCCGAACGCAGGTCGATCTTGGAGAACACAGTAGCTCCCTTCAGCTGGTCGAACAGATCCTCGATTCTGGGCAACGGGTACTTGTTCTTGATAGTGACTTGATTAAGTCCTCTATAGTCGATACACAGTCGCAAACTCCCATCCTTCTTCTTGACGAACAAGACCGGTGCTCCCCATGGAGACGTACTCGGTCTGATATATCCCTTTTCCAGCAATTCTTCGAGCTGTTCCTTTAGCTCCTTCATCTCCGGCGGTGCCATGCGGTAAGGAGCCTTTGAGACAGGTTCCGTTCCCGGGATGAGATCTATGGTGAACTCGAGATCTCTCTCAGGGGGCATGCCAGGAACGTCTTCTGGGAACACATCCGGGTACTCTCTCACCACCGGAATGTTGTCTATCTTTACTCCTTCAGCCTCGAGGTTATGAACGTAGCATGCGTATAGCGCGTGGCCCTTACGCATTAGGCTACATAACTCTAGGACGTTGACTATCTTGTTAGATTTCTTAGGGGGTTGAGAGTAGAAGATGACTCTTTTCCCCCTACTTTTCGACAGCGTGATCTTTTGCTTTTGGCACTCGATCACGGCCTTATACCGGGTTAGCCAATCCATTCCTAGTATGACGTCAAAGTCTCTGACGTTGAACTCTACTAAGTTTGCGAAAAAAACTCTACGTTCTTTATTACTATAGGTATTCCATTGTAGCGTTTAGAGCATGCTATTACTTCTCCAGAGGGCAGTTGGATGCCTAAGCTAATTATCTCGCACTTAGGTAGATCTAGTTCAGTTACGACCCTCGAAGATACAATCGAACAACTGGCTCCGGAATCAAATAAGACTCTAAGTGGAGTACTTAGGACATGGAAAGTACCTGCCATCACGTCACCCTGCGCGGGTATGTCAGCCTGGTTGATCACGTTCAACCTCCCCATCGGCCTCCCTTGATTGGCTGGCTGGTTTCGATTTGGATTTGCGTTTTGCTGCTGGTTCGGAGGGCGTTGGTTCGGATTCGGAGGAGGCCGATATCCTTGGTTGTCCTCGGGGTGCCATCCTGTTACAACCAAGGAAGGTGTAAAGTTCAGGGAGATTCGATAAAGTGTGGGAAAAAGTGTTTTGCTGAATTGTATAGTGCTTATCAGGAGTTGGTCAGTATTTGCATTTATTCATTCAGTCGTTTAGGGTTTTAGGGTTTGAGGTACTTGTCGATTTGTTATGCAGAAATAGATGCGTTGTTTGTCTGTCGGCGCTTTGATAAGATATAAAGATGGTGTATAAAATAAGTGTTTGTGACTTTATTGCCCAGTAGAAGTTTTTGTTTCGGTACAAGCGACAAGTAGCAAAGATCCTGAAAATAGTTCGGGAAAATAGGGAAGAGAACAATAGGAATAATGTGTCGATAATCCCCTAAGCCTGGGAAGGGTAGGTAGTCGGATCCTCCATGGGGTCGTCTTCATCACTTGCGTCCTCGATGGTGCCCGTGCCAAGGGGCCCATGGAACACCGGGCTTGCTGGCCAAGCGGGTCCAGTGGTAGGGACAGGATCGATGGTGGCAACTGGAGTCGGTGCGGCTGTCGGGTTGGCGACAGGGTCCGCAACGGGGCTAGCTGCGGGAGGAGCTCCTGGGCCAAGGGGGGCGTGTGGAGGCAAGTCTTCCTTCCAGTGAAGCAGTTGATATCCCAGGACCCCTGCTTCGGTCTCTATGTCGTCCAGTTGGGTCTGAAGCTCAGTCTCGTGGGCCTGGAGTTTGTTGATTTGGGTTTGGAGTTGGGTCAGGTCTTGGTGCCCCGCTCCCCCTAGGTTAGCCAGGTGACCTAGGTTGGCCTCCATTTGTTCTACTCTTAGCCTGAAGTTGTTCACGTTTTGAGGGGTTCCCAGGTAGGCTTCGATTAACCTCATTAATAGGTTGATCATGTTTGCGTTCGAAGCAGCCATCTAGTGTTGACACGGTAGGTTAAAGTTAGAGTGTGTTTTATGCATGGTCAAGATGTGCAGGAATTAGATCTATATGCAACATGCAAGTGCAAGTCCCTTCCCCATAAAAATTTAGTTTATTCGTATGTTTAAAATAAATTGCTAAAGGTTGGGCCTCTATAGTGGGCCAAAATTTAATTTTTCTTTGGCCAAGATTTTGGGCTTATGAAAAGGAGAAATAAACTTTCGGCTAAAAACAACACTAGTAGTCAAAATAAATAATTCAAAAATAATACTTGGGTTTTAAAAATAATGGTTTAAAAATAATAGTAATAGCTTTTAAAAATTTTCCGGGCTCTGATACCAACTTGTAACACCCCGGATTTGGTAACCCAGGCCGAGGTGTCACCGCCGCATCACCCTAGCAAGACACGGATTCCCGAGCTCGCTAAGGAGGTGCAAGGCTTATGGGTATGCAAAGTTTTAAAACATTCAACAATGAATCCGGAATCCAATAATACTTTAATCAAGTACGGTAGTAAAAATCATCATGCATGGATAAGGTAAATGCAGCGGAAATGTAATCACGGCCAACACGGCCAAAACCTCGGGTTAAACAGACCCAGTAAACAGTAATACGATGCAGAAAGCGAAAATGTTCATAAATAATTCCCCCCAAGTGTATGCGTATGCGTCACTCGACATACTCTGTAAAAGAAAAATGACAACGGTTGTCAGTATAAAAATATACTGAGTAAGTTAATCCCTAACTAACAAATAAAAGGGGTTACATGTGTTTTGTAATACCCGAGAATTTTCTAACATAAAATAAAACAATAATTAAATAAATAAATAATAAATAAAATAAATACCATAAATAAATAGATAAATCCAGCAAATAAATAAATAAATAAAGACAAGGAAATGAGAAATGAGATTTTACTTAAAAATGAATTAAAAGAATTTAATTAAACAAAAGGATGGATAAATGGTACACCGAAACCCGACACTAATGAACTCGAGTATTCGAGTCCAAAACATCCAATTAGACTGAGAATAAAATTAGAGAGAAAGTATGAACCCGAATATACCCCGGAAATCGGAATTCGGGAGCATAGAGGGATAGAAACCCGAAAGAGAGGCGGAAAAGCACGACGGATCGCACGACCCGCCCGGACCGAAGTCCAGGCGAAGTCACCGCGGTGGCCACGCGGTGAAGTGGCTTTAGCGCGCCACGACCGCGCCACCCCACAGATTCGTTTGTTGCGTGAATCTCTCGCCCGAACGCGGATTTTTCGACTTTCGGTTGAACATCTCTCGACTCCAGACTTTTAGGTCGGTTGTGGACGCCCTAGGGACTTAGAATTCTATAAATAAGCCCCTTGGGAGCCCCAAACAAGTTTACAAAAACCCTACACTCTTCTATACGTTCGAAACCCTAAATTCGGAGTCGACGGAAAGCACCAAACGGAGGCAGCAGCTTGGACGAAAATCCAAGGTCTCCAAACGTTGTGGTAAGCTCTAGTCCAATAAATCTTTTCACGTTTCAATCCGAAAACGGATTCTAACTTCGATTCTTTTCTTTCTACACCCCGTATCGAATCTAGATCGTAGAACCCGACGAACGGAGAGGAGAAACGGTGATCTGGAAGCCACGCCTCCGAACTAGACATTCCCGACATTCATAGACACTGTAAGTTAGCCTTACATGGTTTTGGGAGATTTTAAAACATTCGAACCCTAAAAGATTCAACAAGAACCATAAATCTGTCCACTTTTGTTGTTTTTCTACTGACGCAACAGATTTGTTGAATTTTTCCGACCCTTAAAACGAACTCAAACGGAAAAACTTAAAACACAAAAAACGTTCCTAAGACTTAGTCCTACCTACTGTAAAACTTTGAGAATTTTTGGAGTTGATTTGATATGTGAAAACCCGTCGAAACCGAACTGTTTGATTCTAGATCTTGAAATCTGGGACAGAACTTAGGAATGATCTTGATCACGTTTTTGAGATAGGATTTAGGCTGTTTTAGATCTTTGGCCAAACATGAAAGTTGTAGATAAATGTCTTAAGATGATCCCTGTCAAATTTCATTAAATTTGGAGTTGAATTGATATGGTAGAATTTGAAATCTTTGAACTGTGATGTATTAAACTCGGACAGATTTCTTCTTATGCGAAAATTGGCGATTTTGACCTACTTAAGTATCTCGGATTGAAAAAGTTAAAACACGAAAGTTGTAGATCTTGATGTTTCAGAGTCAGATATGAAATTTTGGAATTTTTGGAATTAAATCTGATTTTAGAAGAATTTTGGAGTAAACTGTGATTTACCAAAACGAAATCTTGAAATCTTGTTGAAACATGGAATTAACCTTTAGGGTTGAAACGAATTGAGATATTGTTTCTAAATTAATACAATGGAAGGCAGATTTTAAAAACTAAATCCCCTTACAAACTTGATAAATTAAAATTAGGGGTGAGTGCTCTGCAGGGTGCCCCCTAACGATTCACTTCGCGCCGTAATGGACGATGGTGACCCCGCGCGCTATACTTGAAATGTGATATTGCCAAAACGGCGAAATATAGAGCCTACACTCTCGTGAATATCCGTATGGGTTTCCCGAGGCTCCGGAGTGGTACTGGGTATGGCTGATACGGCTGCGGCCGCCGGGCTACCGGCTAAACTTGTTGACATCGCGATTTTTATCGTGAAACTTTGAAATACCAAATCGGGAATGTAATGGGGATTCTAAATTAAATTAAACTAGATTAAATGATATTGTTGTCAAATTAAATTATTTAAATGTTTTATTTAAATTATGGCTATTATCTTGAACCATGTGATATGTGTTGTTAAATAGAGCCTGAGATAAATTATGCTATTGGATATGGATTAGATGAAACTAAATATTATGTTATTATCATGCTTTTGTTAAATTATCAAATTTATGGCTTTTAAACCCTACGATCATGCATGTGTTAACTTACTCAGCAAATTTTGCTGACCAAAACCATTTTTATTCCTTTCTTTACAGAATATGTGGAATGAGCCTGTATGAGCACGAATCATGCATGGGATTTTGGGAATTGTTATTTTGCTTTTAAATTTCGTACTTAGACTATATTATGAACGGGCCTGTTTAACCCGTGTTTTGGCCATGTCGGCCCTTTTTATAATTTCCGCTGCGATACTGTACTAAACTAAATATTTCCGCTGCGCTATGCTATTATTATTTTCGAATTATATTGTATGGGCTATTTTGAATGCTTTAAATGTTTTAAATCCTGCAATACCCAGCCTTGCATCTCTTTAGTAAGCTCGGAGAAACCGTGTCTTACTAGGGGGATGTGGCGGTGACATCCCGACCTGGGTGACCAAAAACCGGGGTGTTACATATTTAAACTAAAGATTTCGCTTACCACACGTAAAGTTAAAATACATAGTTTATTTGCAGCGGAAAATATGATTAAAGGACTAAATTTTAAAAGCGTAATTTAAGTATAATTTAAGAGGCATGAATTTTAAATACATAATTAAAGACATGATAAATACGATTTAAGCATAATGAAACACTCACACAAGTCTTTTACATTTATCCCGTAGACTAAGAAGAGGACACCATACCGGGAGATCACTAACGAGGCAATCTCAACATAGGACCACTAACGAGGCAGTCCAAACAATGGGAGACCACTAACGAGGCAGTCTCAAAAGATAGTAGGACCACTAACGAGGCGATCCAAAAAGATAGTAGGACCACTAACGAGGCAGTCCAAAAATACAGCGCGCGAGATCACTAACGAGGCAATCTCAGATAGATAGTAAGGAGACACTAACGAGGCAGTCTCAAAGATAATGATAGTATGAAGATCGGCTCAGCCTAGTGAACGAGATTTTTTGAAAGTTCGTATTTCAAAGTTATCAAATGAACGATATCGCGTTTTCATAGTTCGAGTTTTCTCAAGTTCGAAAAATCCTATTCGAGGCAGTTTACGCCTTTCTTAATTAAAAATTCGTCTTTACACCAAAAATTCTAAAATTTTTACAGTAATTCAAAAACACACACACGAACAACTTTCATGTTTTAAGTTTTTGGAAATAAGGTTCCGAAGTGAGTCGAAATTCGTGTTCATTGCAAGGAATAATTTCTGTCTTAAAAACTGTTTTCGTCACAGGTTCGTGCAACTCCGATTAAAAATTCATTTCAAAACCAATCGATGCGAAAGTTTTACAGTAACTACAAAACACGTTAAGGAACAATCTTCATTTTTTAAGAATTTGGAAATAATGAATTCTTGGTGCTTAAAAATCGACCACAACTCACTGCATACTCGCGGGTTCCGAATAGGGTTTAAAACAGTTCTAAAAATTTGACCGATTGACATATCAAATGAACACCAAAATCCGTGAAATTTTACATGAATAATCTAGACTCAATTATCTACAACTTTTGTTTAGGAATGCAAAGTTAAATCATTCGAAAAAGGGGTGAAAAACACGCATCAAGTTGAATATGGAAATCTGTCACAATTTTAAAACGTTCGGGTCGACACAGAACGTTTACGGCGTGATTTGGGATAGCAAAACTTAATGTCAACGGCTGACATTTGGACACAAGATAGATAAAGGTGTTAGGAACAACTTTTATGTTGAAAAGTTTTCGGTTTGAATTCCCGAAGGTCGAGTTTTAGGCGAGTCTTTGAAATTGGACGAAAATAGGGTTTTTGAAAACCGATTTTTGTTACAAGCCTATATCTCGAGTTTTAAACAACAAACAACCACGAAAATTTGTGAGTAAGGTTTTAACTTACTTAGAATGAGGATAGGGTCGCTGGATTGGGTTTCCGGACATCCTAGGGTCACGACGAACGGCCAACTTCTCCGATCGCTTTTTGTTCGTTTTCCGACGGGAAATCGTAGTAAAGAAAAAGGGTTAGAATATGAGTTTCTGAGATATATGGACGAATTAAAACTTTGTACGATAGCTTACCAAGAGTCTAGAGGGCAGGGCTTGGTTCCTTTCGCCTTGCCGTCGCCGGAATACTTGCCGGAAAGTGAGTTCGGAGAGGTTTCGACTTGGAGAAGAATATTGGAGGTGGCTAGGGTTTGTTTTCTGGAAATTATGGGGGAGGGGCGGCCACACAGCCTCTATAACCTTCCCCCATTGCCTTGATCCGTTTCCCCTTGATAGGGGACGGATTTTTGGCAAGAAAATCACCATGGAAGGAAAGTTTACACCTCCTGCACCTCTGGCGCGCTGGTGACGCGCACATAGGCCTTTATCCGCGCGGAGCACGCGTGGTCTGCCCTGGAGTCGCGACTCCTCCGTCCGCGCGGTGGCCGCGCGGCGGCGCGCGGAGAGCGCGGGCCGGCCGGACCGGCCGGTTCGGCGGTCCGCGTGTTCCGTCGGGTCTTTCCTTGCTTTCCCCTATCGGTTTTCTACGTGTTAGCTCGATTCCTTGGGTAGTCTCCGGTTCGGAATCTTTTCCTTAAACTTGTTACGAGTCCGGCTTATCGCTCGCAACATTTTCGTGTCCTATTTAGCCTAGTCCAAATTGGTTCCAACTCCTCCTATCGTCCTTGTGACCTATTTCGTGATTTATTTTGTGATTTATTTCGTGACTGAACTTAGAAATTAGTTCCAAGCTGCCTACGTACCCTGTGAAGGGATCAAGTCATAACGTAGTTCAAAACAATTTGAATTTGTTTTTCCTCGGGTGTTACACCTCGGAAGTTTGTTCCTCTAAATCGGGCATTTGGTAAATCAATTCTCCCCTCAAAGTGTCTTCTGGTAATGGAATAGGAGGATCTATCTTTATGATCTCCGATAAAAATGGTGTGATTGAAACTCCTTGTTTCTCACAAAGTCTTCTGATTAAATTTGGATAAGCCAATGCTGCATCTTCTCCAACTCTTGACTTAATGACATTGAGAACATGGTGTGCAGCACTGCATTTCCTTCCTGACCATAACCGTGCAAATCCCTCAAAAGTTCCAGCTGAAGGTCCTTGAAAATTTGTGGTGGGTCTGAGCTTTGAATAATAGAAATCAAGTGTTGGCAGATATTCAGGCTTCAAATTCTTCAATGGAATCTTATTCTGTTCAGTTCCTCTGTGTGTTGAACAGAATCCTAGTGCCATTTTTCTAGCATTAGCAAGCTTATTCCCTTGAGTTTTCTTTCTCAAAAGAACCTCAGACTTAACTTCTGGCTGTTCTAACAAAGGTGCCTGTATCAAATCATTTAGAGTTTCCATAGTGACTTGCACTGTTTTTCCTCTAATCCATGTTGTTTCTGCCTCAACATCAAAGTTTGCATAGAACTCTCTGGTCAATTCCACATAACCACATTTGTTGTTGTGTCTCATGAAAACGTCCCATTCATTGATTCTCCTCCAATAACTGATACACTTATGATCCAGCCACTTGGGATGAAATCCTTTGTCCGGAACAATCATTTTGGACATCCCCAGATAGTTCTCCAATGCCTCCTTTCTTCCATTGAACTTAACCTTGATTTCCTCTTCTGTAAATTCAGTCCTCTTTTCAATGCTATCAGGGATTGACAATCTCACCTTCGGACTATTCTTCCCCCAATAACTCAAAGGTAGCAATTCTGGGATTTCTTTTCCTGGGGAAGATCCTTCAGATGTATCTGATCCATTTCCCTCGGATTCTTGTGCTTCTTCATGCTCATTCCCAGCATTTTCATTTCCTTCTTCTTCTGTTTGGCCTCCTTCTTGAGCAGGTTCTATATTTTCCTCCTGAACTTGTTCTGGGTTTTGTTCATGGTCAGGATCTGGATGTTCTTCTTGAACTCCATCAGTGTCATCATGTTGTGAATTGCCTATACCTGAATCATGTATCAATGACGTGCTAGTATCTACCTTCTCAGTAACTTCTAGGCTATGCTGATTTAAGATCTCCGTGGGATCTTCCTGTACAGGTTCGTTCAGTAGAAAAAGAATAGCAGTGGGTTCTGAATCTAAAAATCCTTTGGTTCCAAAATACTCTTCTGCTTTCTTCCTCTGTTCTACAACCCATTCAGGATCATTCATCCTTGCAATCGCTCTCTGAGTTACTTCATCCCTGACTTGAGATGGTAGAAGCCATTAGTTCATTTGATTCTCAGCATTCGTCTGTGTTCTAAGATATTGACTAACAGTGTCTTCCACAAAATATTTTCTCTGTTGATCTTCTTGAGTTTCATTTCTCTGGAGTGATTTCCAATTGTTCTACATTTTCCAGAAAAGACTCTTGCTGCTTAAGTTCTTCAGGTTCAGTCTCCTTCTGATCAGAGAGTAACTTTCCTCTCCTTTTGTAGGTAACAACTTCTTTCTTTTCTTGAGCTGATTGTAAAATCCCAACATCTTCATCCATTAAATCCTTTTTCAAGTCCAAAATTTCTTAAGCTGCCAGCTCATCTCCATTCTTCCTCTTCTTTGGCATTCGGCTAGTTTTCTCAGACCTGCTTGTCTCCACTTTCCTCCCAGTCCTTTTCTTGACTATTGGCATTTCTTCTGAAGTACTTGGACTGAGATTGTGTGACTTTCTCTTTTTGGTGGATAATTTCTTTTTACCTTTCTTATCTTGGGTTTTCATGAGTTCCTCCCATTCACGGTCTGCCTTTCGTCTGCTTGCATAATAATAATCCATACTTTCTTGCAGAATCGGATGGATTTCATCATTTTCTTCATTCTTTTCTCCCACAATAGTTGTGACTTCATCTACTACTCTCATCTTCTCAATTCTTTGCTCATCATCTGTGCTGTCTTCATCTGAATCGTGCTTCTTGACATAAAAATTCTTGCCCAATCCTTTCAGCATGACATTCATTCCCTTTCTGTTCAGATATTTCTCATTCCATGCATCCCAATCATCAATAATTACCTGCTGAATTCTTCCTTGTATTTGATCAGTATAAGGTCTATGCTCCTTGTATGCGTTTTCTCTACACATAGCATCATACATGACATACTTCTCAATGAATTCTTTCTTCCTCTCCTGAACATATCCATGAACTTCCTGTTGGAGAGTTGGAGGTAATCTCTTCATGATCTTGTTGGGTCTATCTGTAATGAGAAGATCTGCATCTGCTGGTGTTATTGATGGGGCTGAAACCTTTCTGAAATTCGCTATAGGTTCCAGTCCTTCATTAACAACAGATTCTTGATAATGGCCAAAATTGACCATTATTTTCAATCCATTTCCGTGTCTGAGACGGACATTTTGATCGTGTTTCCATCTTATTGTAATAAGAAAGCAGTTGAATTTAATAGATTAATGCTAGTTTGTAAAAACATCGAGCCGGTAATAAAAGGACACAAAATATGCAATTTTAAATTGTACTTGTGTTAGAAAAATCCAAAAACATGAAAAAAGGAAAAAGAAAAGAAAAAGGAATGAAAAGATGGGCAAAAGAATAATATAGCCCACAAAAATCCAAAAAGATGGGAAAAAGATTGAAAATCCCACAACTGAATTTTGGTCAAGTGTTGAAGCACAATTCGAATTATGCAATTCCAATTAATTCGAATTGCACACAATTCGAATTGCTGAAGAGAACAAGAAATTTGTTAAGTGTTGGGAAGGGATGCAGAAGAGCTAATTCGAATTGGCTTGAATAATTCGAATTAGGGAATGAAGAAGGAAGGAACCCAAAGGCAAGAAGAAGATGCAATTCGAATTGTCCAATTCGAATTAATTCGAACTGGCACAAACAATTCGAATTGCCAACAAATGCAAAGAGGCCAAGCAGAAACCCTCATCCAATTCGAGAAGAGACCAATTCGAATTCTTCACAACAATTCGAATTGATAACTGAAGGCCACATTTCCAGCTCAAGGAAGAGGTCTCACAATTCGAATTAATTCGAATTGATTGAGATAATTCGAACTTCACTCATTGAAGCTGTGGAGCATGAGCACAAGATTGGTGGGCCTAGGGTTTCGAAATTTGTCTATAAAAGCAGACCTTTCACAACAGAGCAAGGAGATCAAGAATTTTAACCAAAAAGCAGCTGGGACAAAAAGAACAGCAGGAGGTTCCACACCCCTTAAGGGTTAGGTAGGTAGTTTAGTTTAGTTTAGTTATTTTTCTTGCAAGTAGTGTAGTTTTTACATGCTTTGATCTTAGTTTAGTGTAGAAGCAGTTTGTGTAACCCTTAGAGTAGCCATTTCCAGAATTTTTACATGCTTTCTAGTTAGAATAAACCCTACCTTCAAGTTAATGATGGTTTTGGGTTCTTTATTTTGCTTTCAAAGTGTCAATACAAGAAAAATTTCCAAAAATGGTGTTATTCATATGTTTTGGCACTCTTTAATGCTTTCTTTAGAAATAAATGCTTAGCATGTTTGTTTGTTTCAACTAGGTTACATTTATTATGTCCTAGTTGACATTCAAACTTAATAAATGCATGTTTGGTGGGTTTTTGGCTTGATTTTGTGCCTTAGAACTTCAAATAAGTGTTCTTAGGTTTTAGATGTTTTTAAGGTTTGTTAGTATTTATCTTTATGCCTTATTTTCCTGCCTTTATTTTTATTTTATGCTGCCTTAGATAACTTGAGTGTTCTTAGTTTATTCATGTAGTTCTTAGATAACTAGATGTTTTAGGTTCTTTGATCTTTGATCCTTTGTTTGTAGAAATAGGGTTTGAATCTTGCCAATACCCACTGGACATGTGTTTGTTTATTTCTTGAAAACTTCACTAGGGTGGCTGTGAAGTGACATTGATGTGAGATGAGGGATTTGGTAAATCTAAACCCATCATTACAACACAGTGTTCACCTAACCCATACTTGTGAGAACAAAAAAATTGTTATCGTTCGAAAATGTGTAATTCGAATTGAGGCAATTCGAATTATCTCGAATTGCCTAAGAGATTCGAATTGCACAACCAAAAATTTCCTTCATGTGGTTTCCAACCAATTCGAATTCTCTAATTCGAATTGGTTCACACAATTCGAATTGGCATGAGAAACCACATTGTATTGCATACCACCCATTCATGCCTTGGTTTATTACTTCATCTCTTACCAATTCGAATTGTCCAATTCGAATTAATTCGAATTGCTGGACAATTCGAATTCACCTTCTCCTTGAGGTAAATGCCTTAGTCAATTTGAGCAAGAAAAGGACTTCGCCAATTCGAGTTGTCCAATTCGAATTAATTCGAATTGGTCAATAATTCGAATTAGATGATGTTCCAATTTCTGGCAATGATCAATTGGGTAAGGAAATACTTCATTCTTCATGCATTCGCAATTCGAATTACCCCAATAATTCGAATTGAACTATCCCTTCTACTTTGAAAACTCCAAAAATATTTTTCTTCCATGATTTGTGTAAGTTGCATGGATGTATTGGGCCTCGGCCCAGTTCATCTGATTTCCATCCATTACACATTTCAGCCCATTAGTGTCCACTTATTGTGTGCTTAACACCTGCACAATACCAAAAACATTTTCCTTATTTTCAAGTTTTCCTTTTCGTTGTGTGTATGAACGGATAATGAGAAACACCACAGATTAATGTTGGTGAAAGGTCCCTTCACAGGGATATCGACTAACCCGTCTTCTGTGTGTTAATCAGCATCTGTTATTTTGCATGATCTGGTTAGTGGTTGGTGGAAGCTTCGGCGAGCGTTCTCTTCACTAAGAGTTTCGATTAGTCACTCAGCCAATTCCTAATCAGATACAGTTTTAATTTTCTTTATCTTAATTTCTCAACCTGAATTCAAGTTGCAATAGTTTTAACTGATGCCGACCAACATCAGTTAAGACATATTACAGCAAGAAATATGTGGGTTATTCTTCCACTCACAGACAAAAGAAAACTAAATGACGGCGGTCACCGTTGTTTGGAATTCTTTCTGTCTAAAAATCAGTCATCTGGGAAAATTGGGAACCGAACAGCAGATGTTTGCAGTCCGGAAAACCCCAACTATCTCTGGCACTCTTTTTAGCCGATTTCTCCTCATCTCAGGCTAATTCATCTTTGTGTATCGCATTCTGTCTAACCCCACCATATATTTTGGGGTGTTTTATTTTCCTTTTCATATACTTGTATGCATGATACTATTATGTAGAAGTTCTGGTCTTACTATTATTTTGGGGATCCTTCTCCTTGGACACAGAAGTCTTGATATAAATCTGATGTTGCATAATAAACTTCCAACAAAAATTCCTTTGTAAAATCCGGATCTGAGTAAGGGATAAATTCGACAGTTATGACTAATTCATCTTCCACTGGGGATTGATTTTGAGAGCTTAGAAGCAGAGTCAGCGATTAGGTCTCATCTAGACTGAAAGGATCTGTGTTTTAATTGAGAGTCTAGTACCTGTCTAGGGAATGATTTTCAAATATCCATTTGCTTCTCGAAATTGCTGTGTGTTGGAAATCTGATATTAGATATCGCAGTAAGTCAATATCCACTTGGGTGTAGATGAGATGTGATAAGTAATACTAGAGGAACAACATATAGGCCTTGGTGAATTTCTAAGGTAGGGTCGAGTATTCCTTCGACTACTATTTTCTTCTACCAAAGTCTAGAATTGAGTCTTGAGTGAGTGCATCCGGAACAGGTTCATTTATGGATCTGTTTCATTTAGTTTGTATCTCATAACTACCCAGATGTTGTAAGCCTTGTGGCCTATTGATATCTCGGGGGTTCTTGATCTGCATCTGGTCACCAAGACCAGGGGCTCTTTTATACTAACGGAAAGAGACGTTTTTAACGATTCCGAGTGATAGATTTAAATGCTTTCTTTACAGCTTTCTTTACTGCTTTCCTTTAAATGCTTTCATAGAGGTCACTCGGAAGAATTAGGGGCTGTCCATCTGTTAAAAGGTTTGAGAGTTATGGAATGGTTTGGGGCTTGATTTGAAACTTTGGGTGTGACATGGGGGAATGATAGGAGTACTTGGCATGTCAACTAATGATATGTTAGGTGTTGCTTATCCACCACAGATGAATGGTACGCCTTAGCATGGCCATGTGAGGGCAGTTGTGAGTCTGTGGTATCTTAGAAATTGTTGTCTTAAGAGCATGTAAATTCTCACCATAAGTACCTGTCTGTTAAAGGGAACATGGTGCAGAAAGCATGAGAGTCAGCTAACTAGAGGATTATCCCCAGCTAAGATCTGTGTATAAAAATGGAAGTTTAATTGTGTTTCATCTGAATCTTGTCCAATCTTTATTATTTCCTCCCTGTCCCTTCTGTCATATTTAAACTTGCTTTCTAGATAGTGTAGCATAATTTTATATTGCTTTCGTAGTATAGATTTAATTGCTTTCTTCGATCTAGTTTACCATGCTTTGTAGAATGATTTTTACTGCTTTCATGATCTGGTTTAAATTATGTCAAGTAGTTGTTAGAAACCCTTGCAAAACTTGAAACGAGTAACCGAGTGGAAAATCTTAGTAAACGACGTGGGCCCTGCTTCCATCGCACATCCTCCAGTGAACGATCCGGTACTTACTATAAATTACTACAATTTTTGACTCCGTGCGCTTTCAGGAGCACAGTTTCTTGACACGAGTAAATAAAAACATAATATTTTGGGAAAATACTCATACAGTGGGAAGATGTTCAAAAGCTTCATGGCAGGTGCTTTCGTGACATGAAATTATGAGAAGTATCATGGCGCAGATACCAGGGACTTTCAGGGTGACAGACTGAAGGTCAATCCCGGTTGCACTGTGATATTTGTCAAAAGTTTCATGGCGGGAAGGACCACAGCGCCGTTTGAGATTAAAACACCCCACATGAGTAATAAAAAGGGAAATCTTAATATATTCTTAAACCCCTTCCCTACATCATAATTCTTTTCATTTAATAAATCCACACTTGATATTTCAGAAAATTACTCGTGTTAATGAAACTCGTCAAAAGTTTCATGGCGCCGTTGCCGGGGAGGATGCAGCGCCGTTTACTAGGAGAATTACACTCCTGATTTACTCATAGATGGTTTTTGTATATACTACCAAACAATCACTAACTTGGGGATTGTACAGGTACTGTCAAAATCTTGATACCAACTGCTTATGCAACGGAGGAGGAACACATTGCCGGAGCTACCGTTCGATCTAGAAATAGAAAGAACCGCTCGCCAACTAAGGGCAGAAGCCAGAAGACGGAAAGAGCAGGAGCGTCGGACCCGCACTTCACCTGAAACATCGAGCAGCGATCTATCAGACATGGCAGATAACCAGAACATTCCCCCGATCTTACCCATAGACCAACCACCAAATAACCCTGGTAATGGAGCTGACGGAGGAATGGTAGAACATCCTAATCGTGCCAACGAAGAGGAGAATCTACCAAATCCCAATCAGCAACAATACCAGTAATTCCACCAACAACCCCCACCACCCTTAAACCAATTTCACCAAAACCAAAACATACCAAACCAACAATACCAAAACCAAGCTTTCAATCCAGATCAGTTTCGGAACAACCCACAAGATCCACATAACTTCCAACAATTTCCCAATTACCACCAACAGTACCAGAACCAAGCTGAACAAGGAAATCAACAACAGCAGCAAGCAGCAGCAGACTTCATGCAACCAATAGTAGAGCCCTATCTGGATGGACCTGGGAGAGCACACTTTCCTGCACGCAATTTCGAGCTCAAACCGGCACTCATTAATTTGGTGCAAAACAATCAGTTCTGCGGTGCAAATCATGAGGACCCTCATGATCATCTCCAGACCTTCCTGGAGCTCTGCGACACGATCAAAAATCAGGGAGTCTCTCCTGATGCTATTAGGCTTATGTTGTTTCCATTCTCTTTATACAGTGGTGCCAGGGACTGGTATAAGTCATTGCCTATCAATCAGAGGAGCACTTGGGCAGACTTGGTGAGGAGCTTTTTGCTGAAGTATTTTCCAGAATCAAAGATTGAGGAAGGACGAGCTAAGATTGGAATTTTAAAATGAAGCCAGACGAATCATTATATGATGCGAAAGAAAGATTCTTGGGCCTCATCAGGCGATGCCCCCAACACGGGTACGCACCATGGGAGCAATTGAGGAAATTCAACGGAGGACTCACCCATCCATGGAGAACAATGTTAGACGCTGCTGGCGGACGACATTTACTCCACTTGCCTATGGACCAAGCGTGGGAGAAGATTGAGACAATGTCTGTCAACAGATCCATCCTAAAAACAGATGATAGGAAGGAGGATCCTCCTAGAAAAGTCTTTGCTCTAAGTGAAGGGAAAACAGATTTTGAAAAATTGCAAGAACAGGTAGCTGCGATACAGCTGAGCCAGGATAAAGGGAAGGGAATAGACGCTTCTCAGGCAGGAACCTCATCAGACCAAGTTCAAACACAGCAATCGGGAGTTGTCTGTGGACTGTGTCAGGGACCTCATCCAACTGATACATGCCAACAGATAGCTACCGAGAGTTGTAATTATGCCGGGAACTACCAAAATCGCCATCCCAATCTCTCCTATTCTAACAACAATGCACTTAATGCGCATTTGTTGCAGCCAAACCAGCCCAACCAGTTCGCAAATCAAAACCCACAGCAAAACTTCAGACCTCAGAATTAAGGATTCGTCCAGCAAAGAGTGCAGAACTTTCAAAATCAGAATCAGAATTTCCAACCTCAGATCCAACAGAGGCCTAATCAGAACCAAGGCCAGAATTTCCAGAATTTCCAATCCCAACCTGATCAGAATCAACAATATAACCAAAGGCCACCATCTCGTCTGGAGAATCTGATGACTGAGTTTATAGCCAACCAAAAGGATATAAACCAACAACTGCAGTCATCAATCAAGAATGTGGAGACGCAAGTCACCCAATTGGCCAAGGAACTGCAGAACAGGGGGAAAGGAACACTTCCAAGCAGTACTGAAGCTAACCCGCAGTGTAAAGCAATCACATTGCGGGGAGGCAAGACTCTAAAAGGAATTATTGGACATGGAAAAGAGACGGCCGAGGAGGAAAAGGATCCAGTGGAGGGTGAAAAAGAAAATGAAAGGATTGAAGGAGGAGACGGTATTGGACTGGTCGAGGACAAATCAGAAACAGCTATTCCGCAGGATGAAGCTGCAAAGGGAGCTGAAAAGGGTAGGGTTGAAGGTACAACTTCCTTCTCTTTACCACCAAAAACAAACAATAATAAGTACATGCCAAGGGTGCCATACCCAGCACGTCTTAAAAATAAGGAACATGACCTTAAATTCAAGAAATTTCTAGAACGGTTAAGGTCTGTAGATATAACCATTCCTCTCGTGGAAATGATTTCAGAAATGCCCACCTATGCTAAGTTCTTGAAAGAATTGATTTCAGGGAAAAGGCAGGTAGAGCAGGAGGAGGTGATTGTTCTCAACAGCACATGCAGTGCCATAGTCCAGAAGAAACTGCCCGAAAAGAAAGAAGACCCTGGATGTTGCACGCTACCAGTACAGATTGGGAAGGCCAAAGTGAGCATGGGGTTATGTGATCTAGGATCCAGCATCAATGTGATGCCCTTAGCCATGGCAATTCGCCTAAGGCTCGGGGAGATTGAACCATTCAGGATGAAGTTGCAGCTTGCAGACAGATCAATCACGAAGCCCGTAGGAATCCTCAAGGATGTGGTAGTCAGAACCGGTCAAGTTCTTTTCCCGGTTGACTTCATCATCCTCGACATCGAAGAGGACTCTGAAATGCCACTTATCCTGGGACGCCCGTTTCTGGCCACTGGCGGTGCACTGATCGATGCCAAATCTGGAAGAGTCACATTGAGGGTCGATGACAAAGAAATCACCTTTGACATGGAACAGCTGCAGAAGTTTCCGAATGAGGGATCTTGTTCCATATTTGATGTAATAGAAAGTAGAAGTGAGGATGAGAGCATAAACTCTGTGACTGATGAGCCAAGCAAAGTTTCAAAACAGGTACTGAAGCCTGAAGGTGCGGAGCAACTAAGGAGCTGCAACGCTGTCCACTTCGAGGACCCTATCTCTGGGGATCTTGAAGAATTCGATGGGGTTGAGTTCATCCCGGAGGAAGAGGAAAGCACCGCTGAGGAGGAAGTGGATCCTGTACTGACACATGATCCTGAAGGTAAATCTGATCTCTCTCTCCCATCCATTTCTCGCAAATTACTACCTTCCGTTGAATGCCCACCAGAGCTTGAACTTAAAATACTTCCGGATCATCTTAAGTACGTCTTTCTCGCTGAACATAAAAGATTACCGGTAATTGTGTCAGCCAAGCTGACACAAGAACAAGAAAAAGCTCTGGTAGACATTCTAAAGAAATATGTACATGCAATCGGATGGACCATTTCTGATATAAAAGGAATAAGCCCCTCTGTTTGCATGCACAGAATTTTAATGGAAGAGGAGTACAAGCCCTCAAGGCAACCACAAAGGCGTCTGAACCCCCATATGCAGGAAGTGGTAAGGAAAGAAGTTATCAAGCTCTTAGATGCTGGTATCATCTATCCTATCTCTGATAGCAAATGGGTTAGCCCAGTGCAGGTCGTACCTAAACGTGGGGGGATCTGTGTAACGACTAATGAGCAAGGAGAAGAAGTGGCGACGCGTCCAGTGACCGGTTGGAGAGTTTGCATCGACTACCGGAAGCTCAATACCGCTACTAGGAAGGACCATTTCCCCTTGCCATTCATTGATCAGATGCTAGAGCGGTTGGCCGGAACGGAGTTCTATTGCTTTTTGGATGGGTACTCTGGCTATAATCAGATTGTGATAGCTAGCGAGGATCACGACAAGACCACTTTCACATGCCCATATGGAACTTTTGCGTACAGGCGCATGCCTTTTGGACTTTGTAACGCGCCTGCCACATTTCAAAGATGCATGATGTCAATTTTCTCAGAATTTATCGAAAAATGCATTGAAGTTTTCATGGATGACTTCTCTGTGTATGGAGATACTTTTGATGAATGTTTGACTAATCTTGCACAAATTTTGAAAAGATGTGAGGACACCAACCTAGTTTTGAACTGGGAGAAGTGCCATTTCATGGTCACCGAAGGAATAGTGTTAGGTCACCGCATCTCGCGCGCAGGTATCGAAGTCGACAGGGCTAAGGTCTCAATCATCTCAAACCTACCATTGCCTAATTCAATAAAAGCAGTTAGGAGTTTCTTAGGGCATGCCGGTTTCTACCGGAGATTCATTAAAGACTTTTCTAAAATTGCCAAGCCGCTCACTAACTTGCTTTGTAAAGAAAATCCTTTCGTAATAAATGAAGCGTGTGTTCAAGCCTTTGACACGCTCAAAGAGATGTTGATTTCTGCTCCAATAGTGCAACCACCCGATTGGTCAATGCCTTTCGAGGTAATGTGTGATGCAAGTGATCTCGCCGTGGGTGCAGTTCTTGGGCAACATAAGGAAGGGAAGCATTGTGTAATTCATTACGCAAGTCATGCCCTGAATGAGGCCCAAATTAACTACACCACCACGGAGAAGGAGATGTATGCTGTGATTTTTGCGTTTGATAAATTCAGACAATATCTTATTGGTACGAAAACCACAGTGTACACAGATCACTCCGCACTGAGATACTTGTTTAGCAAACAAGACGCCAAACCTCGATTAATCAGGTAGGTACTTTTGCTGCAAGAATTCAACATTATAATAAAAGATAGAAAAGGCAGAGACAATGGTGCTGCTGACCATTTGTCTCGACTAGAAAACGATAAAAATGAGCTAGCCGTAAATGAGAATTTTCCGGACAAGCAACTGTTTGCCTTGCATCTTCATGATCAAGCTTGTCCGTGGTTTTCCGATATTGCTAACTTTTTAGCATGCGGAATAATTCCACCATTTCAAAGCAGGGGCCACAAAGCAAGGTTCAACCGAGATATAGTTAACTACTACTGGGAAGATCCTTATCTCTTCAAGCATTGTGCAGATTCGATTATTAGACGATGTGTAACTGAGCACGAGGCTTATCAAATCGCTAAGAAATGCCATGAGTCGGAATATGGAGGTCACCATGGCCCCACTCGAACAGCCCATAAGGTGCTCGAGTGCGGTTTTTATTGGCCTACCATTTACGAGGATTGCAAAGCGTTTGTTAAACCTTGCGACAGATGCCAAAGACTAGGGAATATCTCCAAGAGGGATGAGATGCCTCAACAAGGAATTCTCACTCTCGAGATTTTCGATGTATGGGGTATTGACTTCATGGGACCATTCCCGACATCTGATGGGAACCATTACATCTTGGTGGCTGTCGATTACGTTTCCAAGTGGGTTGAGGCCGTTGCACTGCCAACCAATGATGGCAACCAGGTCGTCAAATTTTTGAAAAATAACATTTTCAATAGATTTGGTGTACCCAGGGTGATCATATCAGATGGAGGAACCCATTTTGTTAATAAAGCATTTGCAAATCTTATGAGCAAAAATGGGATTCTCCACAAGATCGGCACGCCTTACCATCCCCAAACCAGTGGTCAAGTCGAGGTCTCAAACCGCGAAATCAAACACATACTCGAGGCCGCTGTGGGGACAACTCGCAAAGATTGGTCACGTAAGCTCAATGATGCTTTATGGGCATACCGCACTGCATTCAAGACTCCCATTGGGATGTCTCCATACAGACTCGTCTTCGGGAAGGCCTGTCATTTGCCCGTAGAACTAGAGCATAAGGCTTACTGGGCCGTACGAACGCTCAATTTTGACTCACGAGTTGCTCAGAGTAAGCGCAAGTTGGACCTCAATGAAATTGAGGAAATGCGTGCGCAAGCTTATGAAAGCTCGAGGATTTATAAAGAGCGGACCCAGAAGTTACACGATCGTCGTATCAAGTCTAAACACTTCTATGTTGGCCAGAATGTCTTGTTATTCAATTCTAGGTTGAAGCTGTTCCCCGGAAAGCTTAAATCCAGATGGGAAGGGCCATACGAAGTGGTGCACGTGTTTGAAAGTGGAGCTGTCAGGATCCGAACTGACAAAGGAGAGCTGGTAGTGAATGGACACAGATTGAAGGAGTATCTTGGGCAGTTCGACCCCGAAAAAGAAGCTCAAATGACAACAGAACCGGCTTATGCTCAATAAATATTATACATATATTTACTTACTTATTTATTACTTGCTCCACCTATTTTTTTTATTGGGACAAAGTATCCAAAAATCAATTGAACATTTAGAGTACTAAGACTCTAAATGTGAGGATGTTGATATTTGGAGAAAACCTAATACTTTTTTTATAATTGTTTTGCAGGAATTCGAGGAACCAACAAAAACAAAGATAAAGCTTCCAAAAACCAGGTTCCCGGTTGGGTTAACATTATATTTAATGGAGGTTAATTCTGGAATTTAGAGAAATCTAAAATCCAGAATAAATTCATAAAATAAAATTGTTAACCCAACCTAATTTATGCAAGCAATATGTTTTAGATTCTATTTCTGTGTATAAATGTTTGCTATTGAGTTCATCTTGATGAACATAAATTTTTGAAAACCTAAAAAAATTCTTCCTAAGTCTTGAATGTGGTTTACTTTTCATTTCAAGAAAATTCGTATTAATTCGAATTGCTTGGAACATACCACATAAGACATTTTGCCTTGGAAATTTTCACTCTCGGATTAGTTAATTCGAATTATGCAGGCAATTCGAATTAATTCGAATTGACATGCAAATTCGAATTGGCACCCAAGGCAGAACTTTCGGATGTTTTATTTGGCCAAGTATTGCAATTCGAATTATAAGGCAATTCGAATTAATTCGAATTGCCTGACTAATTCGAATTAGCATACAAAAGGCATTCTCCTCAGCAAGTGAGCAATTCGAGTTATTCAAGCAATTCGAATTAATTCGAATTGGCCACAATAATTCAAATTAGCTCACTTAGGCACCTTGTGCAGATTTTTGCTCACAACCTCCAGTTCGAATTGTGAGTCAATTCGAATTAATTCGAATTGATCGCAGAATTCGAACTTGGTTTGTTTCTTTGTCTTTCAAGCCAATTCGAATTAATTCGAATTGGCCTGAATAACTCGCATCTCTCACAGAAACCATCAATTCGAATTAATTCGAATTGATGAAATAATTCGAACCTCCCATCCGAATTTTTTATATACCCCTGTTTCCCCCCACTTCCATCACTTTCACTTTTCACTCATCCCAAAATCCCCCGTTCTCTCTCTCGCGAAACCCTTCTTCCTCGCGAAACCAGTCACTCGTCTCGACCTTTCCTCCGTTCAAACTCGTCGGAAATGGCATCTTCGTCATCAAATCCGAGTGGGAGCAGGGGGTAAGTGTTTCTTTTTCATTTTCGCACTCGGTTTTCACAGTTTTCAGTTGTGTCCCTTCGTATTCCTTGTGAAATCGGGGTTGGGGAGGGAATGTGTTTCGTTTTTCATGTTGGGAAGGGTCGGAATATGGTCGGAGTAGGTTAGGCATGTTCGGAGATGGGTTAAAACTGAGTAGGCAGAACCTAGGGTTTTAGGACTTTTGGTCATAACTGCCATTTTTGGTGGGTTCGAGTTTTCTGTGGTGAGAGGGCTTCTTATTTTGAAAATAGGGGTTGCAAAACCCTCAAAAATCTGTTTTGATTGTTTTTGTGTGTTGTTTTGTTGTTTTACTCCTATTTTGTGTTATTATGTGAATACAGGGTTAACACAGTGATTATGTTTCTTAGTCACTGAGTTGTTTTGTTCAGTAGATGCTTGATGATGATGATTGACAATGCATGTTGATGATGTCTAAGAATCCATGTTTTGAAGCATAATTTTTGGAAAGATTTATGCATGACATTAGTATGTACGGACCATTTGTGTTTGTTTGTTTTTATGTTTGCATGTATTATATTATATGAGTAAATTGGTAATAAATGCTTTTGTCGGGTACATGTTGCCCACACTTTGCAAAATCAACTCTAGAAGTTGATTTTTGCACATACGGGACACATGGTACAGACGAAACCATGCCAAAATTTTTCCAACACTTTTGGCATGGCATTTATGTGTAAAAAGACAAAATGATAGAATGTTCTTTGCATTAAAAGTGTGTGATCTTTGTCACTTTGGAACAAGTGGGGAATATTCATGAGGAATGTTTTGTTCTATTCCTTAAAAACCCACTTTCCAAAACAAAATCCAAATGGGGGACCACTCACACCCTCAATTTCATTTAATAAACAAGTCAACACTTTTCCATAAAAATCCAAAAATCACCTTTTGTATGTATGCATGTCTACTTTTACTTTCATTTTTATTCTTATTTTTAGTCATGGTCCATTGTTACATACTAGTAATTGCATAATTTGTCGCTTGCATTTGCTTTTCATCATTAATCTCTCATCCCCCCTATCTCACCTGATTTCAATCACTTCTCAAGTGATAAAAATCAAAATCCTTTCGTAGGCTCAATAACCTACGAAATATTCTCTTTTTGGTCCTTCGACCACCCAAAAACATCTTAGACTATTTATAGTCCAAGAAATTTTTTTTTTTTAAGGATCCAAGATCCTTATATCTCTCTTGCTTTCCTTATTTTTGCTGCAATAAGAATAGATCTGATAATCTGACCCCTTGGACCTTCATAGTGTACCTCAAGTAAGGCAGGTGGTAACAAGCGAACTATACTTTGAGGTGGCTGAAGGTATAAGGCTGAGGGTTTCAGACCTAATCATTTCTCCATGTCTTTCCAGAGGCATCATTCCCCCAGTTCAAAATGAAGATCAAGAGGAGACGACCCAACTACTGGATGTGCCAGTAGAACTCTTAGGAGAGATTCTCTCCCACATCGGAGAGGACTGCATTAAGAAGGTGTGGAGGGTCAGAGAGGTGTGTACCAAACTCAGAGATGCAGCTGATCTTCCCATTGTCTATAAGAGGTGTGAACTGGAGACTACCATCGTCAAGATGTGGGAACAAAGAGTTGAACTGCAAAAGGAGGCACTCCTGGTCAAGTGCGAAGAAGCTGGCAACTACAACCTCCAACTCATCCCAGCTCTGCAAGCATTCGGAGCAGGAAACGAAAATCTGGCTTGTGAGCTACTGAAGGAAGGAATTGAGGACAACCACAAGGCCTTAATCTTCGTCAGGGGGTACATGCTGCTCAGCAAGCTGGATAATGAACAGGTCCAGCAGGGGGTGTCAATGATAAACAAGATCATAACAAACAGGTTCATGATGACATATGTAGGGACCAATGTCTTCGCGTGGCTGGCTGAAAGCCTGGAGACCCCTGACCTGTTCGGTAATCAAGGACCAAGAGTCTACTGCACGAGGGTAATGGAGGAAGACAAAGAAGACATGGGAGATTACTGCGTACCTTGCAACCTGACAAACTTTGTCCACTGGACCAGGATTTTTTTCCATGGATAGAAGGGAAGGATGCTGATGGACTGAATCTGTACAGATTCACTTTTGACTGGATTGACTGGAACTGTATTTTGGTAATCTTTTGACTGATCTTTGATGCTAACTTATTTAAGTGTACAGCTGCGTCTGTATTGATGTTTAGTTATGATTAAGGTCGTGTACTGTATAACGAACCTTGGTATTGTCTGCTAAGATGGTCGGATGACGTATTCTGGTAGTCGTACATTTACTGCTTTCCAAAAGAGAATTTCGTCTTGAGTTCTCTATTATTTGAAAAAGATGTGTGGCAGTCCAAGATGAATAAGTGACTGTCACGCCAAAAACAAGCTGTGACATGCTTGCATGCTCACAGTGTCTTTTTACTGCTTTCAATTAAACAAACCGGCATAAAATAAGCATAAATCTGTCACCTAAATTCACATGTTGAATTTAGGCTGATGATGAAATCTTCAGACTATTACATTGGGATAAAACAATTAAAAATATGCATGATATAAATTCTCGAAGTTTTGAGCTATAAAAATCCAATGATATGATCACTTGAAAGACTGACAAACTTTCATGTTGAGAATTTGATTGAATAAGCTGCAAGAAATTTTTCAAAGGCTAAATTTGAGAATGAAAGTATGACATAATCAAACCGTACCATGTGAGATCTGAGCCGAGTCACTTTTACTCATTTCTTTCTTTGATTGTGTGAATCAATTCGATTAAAGGGCACTAGAACTTGCGATTGGGATCGATTCAAGACCATGCCATATTCCCGAAATCGAGCATATGATCGAGGCACTTAGAAAACCCAAAATTTTGGCTTTCGTTTGAATTCCAAACCCAAAAACATTTTCCCTTTAGGATTAACCAACTTGAGCCTTTAAGCCTAATTTTTCTTTGAAACCACTATATTATTCACAGCCTTACAAAAAGACCAAGAAAATCAAACCCAAGTGTACATGAGCCATCCCATCAAGGCATTGTAATTTTTGATCATCAAATATGTATCAATCGGTATGCTATAAACCGATTCAAAAATATATATATATATATATATATCGTTGAGATCCATTCAACAAGAATAAATTGCAAATGACAAAGCAAATTAGACAAAGTCTAATGTCATGCAATAGAAAAGGAAAGAAAAACAAAAGAAAGAAAGAAATAACGATGATCATAAATTCTAAAAAAAAAAAAAAAATTTGCCAAGTTATGATGGAATAGTGTCGTGTCACTTTTTAGCCCAATATTTTCCTTTCCTACCAAATGTCACAACCGTATGCCCCGTTATAACCTTGAATAAGACATCGGGATCTCGATTTGAGGAAATGAGTAGGTGGCGAGTTGGTCCAGTTGCAAGCCTATGGGAGAATTTAATTGAATTTGATTTTGAGCGTTGATGATAAAAGCCAATCTTGAGAGTGAGTGAACTTTCCGATTCTACTATATGTGAGGCTCTGTTTCTATTAATCAATGATCATGTCATGCCTGAATTCAAGGAGTAAGCCAATGGATCTTTCTAAACACTTATTCAAGAAGAATTAACAATAATGATTGGTTTGTGTGTTCACTCAAGTGAGAAGTATCATTCCATTAAACACTGCAACTAAGAGAATTTAATACTTGTAATTTTGATTGTCTTATCCCAATATAAAAAGAATGAAATTTTTGAGGCCACGCAAATGGATTGAATATGCCGAGTCCAAGCTCTTAGGAGCACTGACTCTGACTGCTCGGGGACGATCAATATTAAATGTGAGGATGTTGATAATGGCCAAAATTGACCATTATTTTCAATCCATTTCCGTGTCTGAGACGGACATTTTGATCGTGTTTCCATCTTATTGTAATAAGAAAGCAGTTGAATTTAACAGATTAATGCTAGTTTGTAAAAACATCGAGCCGGTAATAAAAAGACACAAAATATGCAATTTTAAATTGTATTTGTGTTAGAAAAATCCATAAACATGAAAAAAGGATAAAGAAAAGAAAAAGGAATGAAAAGATGGGCAAAAGAATAATATAGCCCACAAAAATCCAAAAAGATGGGAAAAAGATTGAAAATCCCACAACTGAATTTTGGTCAAGTGTTGAAGCACAATTCGAATTATGCAATTCGAATTAATTCGAATTGCACACAATTCGAATTGCTGAAGAGAACAAGAAATTTGTTAAGTGTTGGGAAGGGATGCAGAAGAGCTAATTCGAATTGGCTTGAATAATTCGAATTAGGGAATGAAGAAGGAAGGAACCCAAAGGCAAGAAGAAGATGCAATTCGAATTGTCCAATTCGAATTAATTCGAACTGGCACAAACAATTCGAATTGCCAACAAATGCAAAGAGGCCAAGCAGAAACCCTCATCCAATTCGAGAAGAGACCAATTCGAATTCTTCACAACAATTCGAATTGATAACTGAAGGCCACATTTCCAGCTCAAGGAAGAGGTCTCACAATTCGAATTAATTCGAATTGATTGAGATAATTCGAACTTCACTCATTGAAGCTGTGGAGCATGAGCACAAGATTGGTGGGCCTAGGGTTTCGAAATTTGTCTATAAAAGCAGACCTTTCACAACAGAGCAAGGAGATCAAGAATTTTAACCAAAAAGCAGCTGGGACAAAAAGAACAGCAGGAGGTTCCACACCCCTTAAGGGTTAGGTAGGTAGTTTAGTTTAGTTTAGTTATTTTTCTTGCAAGTAGTGTAGTTTTTACATGCTTTGATCTTAGTTTAGTGTAGAAGCAGTTTGTGTAACCCTTAGAGTAGCCATTTCCAGAATTTTTACATGCTTTCTAGTTAGAATAAACCCTACCTTCAAGTTAATGATGGTTTTGGGTTCTTTATTTTGCTTTCAAAGTGTCAATACAAGAAAAATTTCCAGAAATGGTGTTATTCATGTGTTTTGGCACTCTTTAATGCTTTCTTTAGAAATAAATGCTTAGCATGTTTGTTTGTTTCAACTAGGTTACATTTATTATGTCCTAGTTGACATTCAAACTTAATAAATGCATGTTTGGTGGGTTTTTGGCTTGATTTTGTGCCTTAGAACTTCAAATAAGTGTTCTTAGGTTTTAGATGTTTTTAAGGTTTGTTAGTATTTATCTTTATGCCTTATTTTCCTGCCTTTATTTTTATTTTATGCTGCCTTAGATAACTTGAGTGTTCTTAGTTTATTCATGTAGTTCTTAGATAACTAGATGTTTTAGGTTCTTTGATCTTTGATCCTTTGTTTGTAGAAATAGGGTTTGAATCTTGCCAATACCCACTGGACATGTGTTTGTTTATTTCTTGAAAACTTCACTAGGGTGGCTGTGAAGTGACATTGATGTGAGATGAGGGATTTGGTAAATCTAAACCCATCATTACAGCACAGTGTTCACCTAACCCATACTTGTGAGAACAGAAAAATTGTTATCGAATTGCCTAAGAGATTCGAATTGCACAACCAAAAATTTCCTTCATGTGGTTTCCAACCAATTCGAATTCTCGAATTCGAATTAATTCGAATTGGTTCACACAATTCGAATTGGCATGAGAAACCACATTGTATTGCATACCACCCATTCATGCCTTGGTTTATTACTTCATCTCTTACCAATTCGAATTGTCCAATTCGAATTAATTCGAATTGCTGGACAATTCGAATTCACCTTTTCCTTGAGGTAAATGCCTTAGTCAATTTGAGCAAGAAAAGGACTTCGCCAATTCGAGTTGTCCAATTCGAATTAATTCGAATTGGTCAATAATTCGAATTAGATGATGTTCCAATTTCTGGCAATGATCAATTGGGTAAGGTAATACTTCATTCTTCATGCATTCGCAATTCGAATTACCCCAATAATTCGAATTGAACTATCCCTTCTACTTTGAAAACTCCAAAAATATTTTTCTTCCATGATTTGTGTAAGTTGCATGGATGTATTGGGCCTCGTCCCAGTTCATCTGATTTCCATCCATTACACATTTCAGCCCATTAGTGTCCACTTATTGTGTGCTTAACACCCGCACAATACCAAAAACATTTTCCTTATTTTCAAGTTTTCCTTTTCGTTGTGTGTATGAACGGATAATGAGAAACACCACAGATTAATGTTGGTGAAAGGTCCCTTCACAGGGATATCGACTAACCCGTCTTCTGTGTGTTAATCAGCATCTGTTATTTTGCATGATCTGGTTAGTGGTTGGTGGAAGCTTCGGCGAGCGTTCTCTTCACTAAGAGTTTCGATTAGTCACTCAGCCAATTCCTAATCAGATACAGTTTTAATTTTCTTTATCTTAATTTCTCAACCTGAATTCAAGTTGTTATAGTTTTAACTGATGCCGACCAACATCAGTTAAGACATATTACAGCAAGAAATATGTGGGTTATTCTTCCACTCACAGAGAAAAGAAAACTAAATGACGGCGGTCACCGTTGTTTGGAATTCTTTCTGTCTAAAAATCAGTCATCTGGGAAAATTGGGAACCGAACAGCAGATGTTTGCAGTCCGGAAAACCCCAACTATCTCTGGCACTCTTTTTAGCCGATTTCTCCTCATCTCAGGCTAATTCATCTTTGTGTATCGCATTCTGTCTAACCCCACCATATATTTTGGGGTGTTTTATTTTCCTTTTCATATACTTGTATGCATGATACTATTATGTAGAAGTTCTGGTCTTAGTATTATTTTGGGGATCCTTCTCCTTGGACACAGAAGTCTTGATTAAATCTGATGTTGCATAATAAACTTCCAACAAAAATTCCTTTGTAAAATCCGGATCTGAGTAAGGGATAAATTCGACAGTTATGACTAATTCATCTTCCACTGGGGATTGATTTTGAGAGCTTAGAAGCAGAGTCAGCGATTAGGTCTCATCTAGACTGAAAGGATCTGTGTTTTAATTGAGAGTCTAGTACCTGTCTAGGGAATGATTTTCAAATATCCATTTGCTTCTCGAAATTGCTGTGTGTTGGAAATCTGATATTAGATATCGCAGTAAGTCAATATCCACTTGGGTGTAGATGAGATGTGATAAGTAATACTAGAGGAACAACATATAGGCCTTGGTGAATTTCTAAGGTAGGGTCGAGTATTCCTTCGACTACTATTTTCTTCTACCAAAGTCTAGAATTGAGTCTTGAGTGAGTGCATCCGGAACAGGTTCATTTATGGATCTGTTTCATTTAGTTTGTATCTCATAACTACCCAGATGTTGTAAGCCTTGTGGCCTATTGATATCTCGGGGGTTCTTGATCTGCATCTGGTCACCAAGACCAGGGGCTCTTTTATACTAACGGAAAGAGACGTTTTTAACGATTCCGAGTGATAGATTTAAATGCTTTCTTTACAGCTTTCTTTACTGCTTTCCTTTAAATGCTTTCATAGAGGTCACTCGGAAGAATTAGGGGCTGTCCATCTGTTAAAAGGTTTGAGAGTTATGGAATGGTTTGGGGCTTGATTTGAAACTTTGGGTGTGACATGGGGGAATGATAGGAGTACTTGGCATGTCAACTAATGATATGTTAGGTGTTGCTTATCCACCACAGATGAATGGTACGCCTTAGCATGGCCATGTGAGGGCAGTTGTGAGTCTGTGGTATCTTAGAAATTGTTGTCTTAAGAGCATGTAAATTCTCACCATAAGTACCTGTCTGTTAAAGGGAACATGGTGCAGAAAGCATGAGAGTCAGCTAACTAGAGGATTATCCCCAGCTAAGATCTGTGTATAAAAATGGAAGTTTAATTGTGTTTCATCTGAATCTTGTCCAATCTTTATTATTTCCTCCCTGTCCCTTCTGTCATATTTAAACTTGCTTTCTAGATAGTGTAGCATAATTTTATATTGCTTTCGTAGTATAGATTTAATTGCTTTCTTCGATCTAGTTTACCATGCTTTGTAGAATGATCTTTACTGCTTTCATGATCTGGTTTAAATTATGTCAAGTAGTTGTTAGAAACCCTTGCAAAACTTGAAACGAGTAACCGAGTGGAAAATCTTAGTAAACGACGTGGGCCCTGCTTCCATCGCACATCCTCCAGTGAACGATCCGGTACTTACTATAAATTACTGCAATTTTTGACTCCGTGCGCTTTCGGGAGCACAGTTTCTTGACACGAGTAAATAAAAACATAATATTTTGGGAAAATACTCATACAGTGGGAAGATGTTCAAAAGCTTCATGGCAGGTGCTTTCGTGACATGAAATTATGAGAAGTATCATGGCGCAGATACCAGGGACTTTCAGGGTGACAGACTGAAGGTCAATCCCGGTTGCACTGTGATATTTGTCAAAAGTTTCATGGCGGGAAGGACCACAGCGCCGTTTGAGATTAAAACACCCCACATGAGTAATAAAAAGGGAAATCTTAATATATTCTTAAACCCATTCCCTACATCATAATTCTTTTCATTTAATAAATCCACACTTGATATTTCAGAAAATTACTCGTGTTAATGAAACTCGTCAAAAGTTTCAATTCTCTGAAAATATTCCTTACTATATTTTGTGGTGTCTGTTTTGCATCTGATCTCTGCTTTCTGTTTTTCCCTGATCTCTCAGCTTCTCTCTCCTCTGCATCCTTAACCCATGCTTGCTGCTCTGGTATCAAATCAGCAAACTCCTCTAAAGAAAATTCCTCATCAGGTTTCCTTGTCAACCCTGGTTTAAGAATCCTTTTCCTTAGATCTGCCCCTTTAGACCAGTTATTCATATACCTGATCCAGCTATTTCTAGCTTCCTGAATAGTTCTAAGGACATCTTTCCATACCATCTTACCTTGTTTAGCTTTCTTAAAATAAGGCTCTAGGTCATGTCTTAAGTTGATCCGAGCATCAATAATCCTATCCAGGGCCAGATTTGTCAAGAAATTCTGTTCAACGGGTCCCTTCTTGTTCAGGAATGTTGGAGGCATGTATGCAGGGAGTGCCTGCTGAGCATCATAGACTCTAGCATTCCGGATTTCATTAAGTTTGCAGCAATGTTTGGTGAGTCGCTTCACATATTTTGGTAGTGGTTGAGGATCAAAGTAATCCAACTCCAGCCCTATTTGATCTTTTGGATTGATAATTCTGTAGTATTCCTGATTCCACTCAGCCATGAACTTCCTTTCTCTTTCCAAAAGTCTTTCGAGTCTGATTTCATTAGGCAAATGCCTGTCATTGATCAGAATTATCATTTTGATCATCCCAAAATCTATTCATCTTATCCCATAATGCTTCTTCTAAATCAATCCTCAATGATTCCTTTTCCTTGTCTGGTATATGTTGAACCATGAATGGATTGACATAAAAGTCTGGGGGTGAAATTTGCATTCCTGTCCACCCACCACTTTTCCGAATAGATTCCACCATGTTAACTGTTTTCCTCTTTGTCAAGAATGATTTCTCTTTCTTATCTGATTCTATACCTCGAGCTTGAAGTTCTTCATAGGTCATCTTATGAATCCTTAAGAAATAAGAACAAACTGGTTAACTAGTGTCACCATACTCACATTTAGAGCTTGACTCTAAATGTGCAGATGATCAAAAGAAACATAATACCAGATTTTTCTTTTTATATTCATCATTCTTTCCATGATATCACCATACTCACATTTAGAGATTTGCTCTAAATGTGAAGATTTCAATGCTGACTAAATCTACTATAATGCAGAAAATAACAGAGAACTTAAAATCAAAACATCATTAATCAAAATCAAAACATAGAATTCATTAGATCCTTGCTACTAATAATATGGAGTTACAAAGCATGGTGTTTCTTATGACATTCAACCTTTCAATTACAAATGAGGAGGTGTCTCTGCCTCAATTCCAAATCTGAGGAACAAATTACAATGCTCAGAGACTAAACACCTCATGCAGTAGATTGAGGTGACTCCATAAGTATTCCTTGAAGGGCCATGATTGTTATCATAATAGCTCCTAAGGTTGCAAAGTCTCTTCTTAGGTTGTCCTTGAAAGGGTGAGATAAATTCCTCATAACTTGATAGCCACCCTCTAACTTGAAGCCGAAGATCCTTGAGTCTTCGTCTATTCTTGCACAGAGAAGCGAAGAGCCAAGTTCCCTTCTCTTGTTCTTCAACTTCATCCTTACTTAAGAGCATAAGAGCTTTTACATAAATGGATGTAGGGTGATTATCAGTGATTGCAGGTTTTAAGAGTTTAAATGCTGCTTGTTCATTCTTTTCTTTTACGAACAAACGCATTGCCTCGTGTAATTGGTACATCCAATTTCCTGCATTTTTGTAGCTTTCAAGGAAAACACTTTGTGTCTCTTCAAAAGTCCCCCATCCCTATGCAGAAAAATCTTCAAGAGAAGCCTTTTTCAGAACTAAAGGATGATGGGTAGCCTTTTCAAGCTCCTTGCAGACTAATTTACAGTTAAAGACAGTCTCAAGGTGGTCAAATGCCAATCTCGATAAAATGTTTCCAAGAATCTCATAAGGAAGATCTGTGATCTGAGTTTCCCCCGATCCAGATTTCTTTATTGAAGTCCTTGGTTGCTTTGATGAAGTTCCCATTTCACAGCTGAATAGGATTGAAAACAATAATAGTATTAAAAGCTCGAGAATGCAATTCATTAATGCAAAAGGAATGTACAGTTTAGGTCATCCAGATAATGCTTTGTCCCGAAACAAAAAAACACAAAAGATTACAAGCAAAGAAACTATGAACTGCTCAATTTCTACATTAGTCTAATTCTAGCAATTCTTCTTCATTCTGATCTTCTTCTCCATTGTTCCATTGTTCCCAATCGAATAATATGCCCAGTTCTCCACTTGCTCTTCTATATTGCTTGACGTAGTCAAACAGTTCACATGGAACACACTCCATCCTTTCATTGAAGGGTAATTGCTGTCGCTCTTGAAGGGAGTGATTCTTACAAAAACTACTTTCCTCTTGATCAAAGAATGGGTTTGGGAACTTATCACCATAAAGAAGCCAGTGCAGAACATTCATTTTTAGGAATAGTAGATCAAAAGGATCCTGGGTTACAGATTTAATCAACTGAATTCCTTCCTCATCCAGTTGTGGGTCTTGTTTGGAAAGCAATAGAAGAGATCTTATGAAAACAGTTGGTTTGTGATTATCATTTAATCCGGGCTTTAAGATTTCATAAGCTTTTTCTCCATTTTTATCATCCACAAAGGCTATCAATGCAGGCTCAATATTAAAAATATAATTGCCTGCATCCTGACATCCTTTAATGAATTTGACCTGATTACTTGGGTAAACATCTCCTCTCCAAATAGCACAGGTTTCCAAATTAGCTCTCTTTAGAGCTAACGATGATCTGATTGCTGAGAAGAATTGCTTAGATGTTTCAGATGCTCTACAAAGTGCCTTAATGCTCTCCATTCCTAATCTTCACAGAATGTCTCCCAATAACTCAGTTGGTAAATCAAGTATTTGAGTTTCCAAGAGTTGAGGGATTTCGACATTTCTGAAAAGAAAAGGAGGAAAAACACAGAATTAAGAGTTAAACTCAACATTTATGCAGTAATTAAGGAATGAGATTAGATTTTATTATCAAAACCAGTCTGCGTTACATGATACAAAAGACTTAATCTAGCGACAGTTTCAAGGTCTAAAATTAGAAGACTTGTCACACGCATCAATCTCTTCCTCCTTTATCCAAGAATTATTCATTAATGCTTTAGTTGTCATAGTTCTCCCTTGCTGCCATCCTAAAATCAGCTATGGCTCTACTTGTGTCACAACAGAGATAGCTGATCTGATCGGCTGTATGATTAAGGTATAATGGCCTATGAAGGCTTTCCTGATCGTGATCATCTATAATACAGAATTCCCTCTTTTTCTGCCCTAAAAATGGATTCGGAACATATTCCCATTCTGAAAGTAGGGTGAGAAGATTATATCTGAACTCATAGTTGTTTAATCTATCACATAAAATAGGGCTAATTAAGTGCAACCCTGCATCTATTTCTTCTCTAGAACTTTTACTTAAACAGCATAAAGCTTTAAAATATTGAGAAAACTTGAAATTATCTTCTATCCCTTCTTCCAGAATTTGAAATGCCTTGCATTCTTTCCCTTGTGTAAACAGTTCCATAGCCTTTTGTAGGTTCAGAATGTGATTCTTAGCCTTTCTGCAGGCATGTAGAAACTTGATTTTACCAGAAGATTCATTAGAAATTATTTTAAAGGTCGGATCCTCTACGTTAAATCTTTGAAAAACAGTAGGGTAGCTTGAGGCTATTGTAAATGTTGAACAGATTTGTTTGCACTGGAGCAAATCTTCGAAGCTGCTCTGCCCTACTCGTGACATAATCTCCCCAATGACATCCAGTGGAAGATCAGTCAGGCGTAAAGCAGAGAACTCAAAAGCTTGCTCCTCAATGCTGTTTAATCGAGTTTTAAAGAAGGAAGATCAGTTGAAATTATACTCCAAGTTTTGCGAGCTAAGGGAAGAATGGGTGAAGAGGATTTATACGGAATGCAAAACTTAAACCCTAGTATAAGTAAAACATTATGATGCAAAATGTAAAAAGAGAATCTAGAATTTGAAACATCAGGAAGAAATACGCTGAAGAATGAATGAGAAGCTTACGGGTAATTGCTTGCCATTAGGATTGTTCCTGGAGCTGATGATGCTTCGAATGGTTCTGGGTAAGAGTTTCGCAACTAGAAGAAGAAGAAGCTTAAAATGGCGGTTTCCTCTTTAAGAGAAAATATGAATAGGTATGAGAATGATTTGAAAAGATGTGGGAATTATAGGGTATAAGAAGAATGGGCTGGCCTAGTTAAAAAGATTGCAGAGTAGGGTACTCAAGTATTTTTCTAGATTGTACTCATTAGTTATAGGCCTGCCACATCAGTGAGTCTAATTGTTAATTTAAAAATTGAGTTGATAAACCCACACAAACATAAATTGGAAAAGAATAGATTGGTTGAAAAACAAGGCGAGGGGTAAACATTTGAAAAGGGTTAAGGATACCAAATTGTACATTGAATCTGGTTAGATTTTTAAATTCAGACTCTTCACCCAATTCATCTTGATGCCCAACTAAATCTGCCCTCAATTCCTTTATTTTAAAGTTACCAATCCTTTCCTTTCATTACCTAAATATACTTCTTCTTTTAGCCTAAAGAATGTTCGGTGAAGTGCTGTGATCTGAGTTTCCTCTGATCCAGACTCCTTTAGTTACATTCTTAGTTTCATGAGGAGCTTTCAGTTTCATCACTAGTAAATGGTTGGATTGAATTAAGAAACTGAGCATAAAAGATAAGAAGTACAAGAATTGTAAGTCATAATAATAAACAGTTCCAAAATACATCCCAAAGTTCCTGGAAATACAAAAATATATAATACTATAGCATTTCCTTACTCTAGAAAGCACTGAACTATTCAAGGATTAAGAATTTCCTCATCATCAGAATCAGTCCACATAAACTCATCAGGGAACACCTCGCCACAATACAATCTAAACTGCCTTACCATGTCAAAGAATTGACAAGGGATACAGTCCATCCTGATGTGTGGTGGTGACAAGGCTCGCACCTGCAGAGTATGATCCTTGCAATAGCTCCTCTCTTGTTGCCCTTGAAAAGGGTTTGGGATTATCGGAATATGGATCAGCCAATGAAAAAGGTAGAGTTTAATAAAAACCACTTCTAGGACATTTGAAGCTACTGTTTGGATCAACTCTAAACCTTCATCATTCAACTTGTCATCTTGTTTTGTTAAGAGAAGCATTGTTCTGAGCAGAATAGTGGGTTGATGCCCATCATCTAGTCCTGGCTTAAGGAGTTCAAAGGCCTTCTTCTCATCTCGTTCATCCACAAATGCTTTCAATGCAGGTTCGATGTTGAACATAAAGTTCCCTGCATTTTGGCATTCTTGAATGAATCTTTTCTGGTTATCAGGGTAAACGTCTTCTCTCCATCTCATGCATGATTCCAAGTCTGCTCTCTTGAACACAAGATGAGTTTTGCTTGCTTGATAAAATAATGGAGAGACTTCTGCTACCCTGAAGAGCTCCCTAACATTGTCATTTCCAATTCTTGACAAAATATCCCCAGCAACTCAGTGGGTAAATGAGATATCTGGGTTCCAACGCGCTGTGGATTCCTAGCATTTCTGTTTCCAGAAAATAATACAATAAGGAATACAGAGGGATACTTTTATCTAGAATGATGGAACCGAATATTCGAAAATGGGGTTTCATTCCTATTGTGAAGCTCCAAAAGTCTCAAATAGATAATGCGTCGGTTACAAACTAAAGGTTTCAGAAGAGACGCTCTAGATTAATCACTGTTTAAGTGAGTGTAGAGAAACGGCTCTCAGTTATGAGAAATCTTAAATGTTTAATCTTTCCGTTTTCTAGAACCAGAATGGATTTCTCGAAAATACAGAATCATGAACCCTAGGTCTAGAAATGTAATCCGGCAACAACTTTGCAGAATAAAACCAAAAATAAATGAAAGATAGGATGAACTAGATTGCTTACGGATTGTTCTCAGCCATTTTCTTCGTCGATTGGGTTTCTGAATGAACTTGCTTACGAGAATGATTGAGAATGATGAAAATGGTGTGTGGCGATTTCTTCTTGAATGAGAAAAGAAAATCTGATGAAAGAGTTTTGAAATGACAACTGAGAGGAATGACTGCAAGGATATAGCTGCCCTATTTTTATCTAAGGACTGCAGGGGTCAAGATAGTAAATCTTGTCTCTGCAGAGAGTAATGATTAAGCCTAGAATAAGCCTATTTTAAAAAAATTATTTAAAATGACTCAGATAAACAAAAAATCTAGTGTAAAAGATAAGATCAAGTCGTTTCCTTTTTAGAAGAATGAAGCGAGGAGTACATATCATCATCAGAGGGCTTAGAATTTAGATACAAATTAAGAGATTACATAATTATTCAATTTGAATCTGGATCAGTTTCTAATTCTGACTCAGATTCAGTTACATGTTCATTAAAATCTTCTCTTAATATTCTAATCAAACTAGTAACCTCACAACACAAACAATCAATGTTTGTGGCACCATAATTAAAGTGTGGAGGTTCCCTAACTAAGTCCCTACTGTGTGGCGCTAAGTAATCACAGTAATCGCGATGCCCTTGTCCCCGAAAGGGATTAGGCTCTTCTTCACTTTCGTTGAACAACTTGCTGATCTTCTCCTCGATCTTGTGAATATGTTCTTCCTCTTTAAGGATTGATCCAAGAAGATACAATCCTTTATCAATTTCTTCAAGGCTCTCCGAACTCAGAAGAATGAAGGCCTTGATGAAGATTGAAGGGTGATGGTTGTCTTCGATTCCAGGCTTGAGGATTTCAAAAGCAGCTTCCTTGAGCCCTGTGTTGCAGAAGATCGAGAGTGCAGGTTCAAGTTTCAGCATGAAATTCCCTGCCTCCATGCATCTTCGCAGTATTTGAACGTAATGAGAATCAAGCGTCCTCTCTGCATTCATTCGCCTTTCTACGTTTGCTCTCCTCCATACTACAGGCGCCTTACTTGCTCTGGCGAACTTCTTGCAAGTTGGGGCTACCCTGGCTACATCCTTCATTTCTTCCCTTCCCAGCCTTGAAAGAATATCTCCTAAGATTTCATCAGGAATGTCTAGAATAGATGTTCTAGCATTGGGAGCTGCTGCAGCCATTCTGATTTCTGATAAAGGTTGTAGGATAATTTCTTAAGGTGGAAATGTTTGAGATGAAAGGAGAGAAGGATTCGACTAGATTTTATAGCAGAAAAACTAAATTTTGCCATAATTACAAGCGGTTGAAACGACGTGTAATGGTTGGTATAAGAGAAGAAGAAGAGTCTGAAAAGGGTATTTTGGTCTTTGGGAAGTTTGAAAATCTATCCGTTTAGTATTCCCAGACTCTCGCTTTGTCGATTGTCATCGCGTAGCTATAAGAATCGTTTCTCGCTTTGTTAATTACAAAGCGAGGAAAAATTCTTATACAGTTTCTAGAGCAAAATAGTCTCGCTTTGTATTTCGACAAAGCGTAGACATCAAACTCTTATTATTTAACAACTTATCAGATTCATGAGATAAGAATTTAAACTGATCACCTCGCTTCATAATTTTAACAAAGCGTGAGCAAGAGTAGTCCTTTTTAAATCACGCTTTGACCAAATTACAAGAGCGTGGCCTCAGAATCCATTCATACTTTATTTCCAAACACTTAATACTCAAAAACCTGGTTGAAGATTCTTATCTCATCCTTCTTCATTCCATCACAGCTTCATTTCTCGAATTCCTGAAAATAAAGAATAAAAGAATTAGAGATGGAAAATGTATCTAAAGAAAAAGGGAAATACTACTCAGTTAACCTGGGTAGTATCCACCCCCCTATTTTCTTTTTTTTTTAAGAAAACAGAAAACTAAGGGTTATCCAAATATTCAGTTTGAATATTTAAATCTTGTTGACCAATATACTCCTTTAGCCTGTGTCCATTTACAGTCTTTTCTCCTTCGCTGAGCATAATTGTAACTGCTCCATTGTCATGAACAACTACAACGGGAAATGGTCCTGTCCACCTTGATCTGAGCTTATCTGGAAATAATTTCAAACGAGAGTTATAAAGCAAAACCAATTGACCAACAGAAAATTCCTTATGTTTAATTTTTGAATCATGAATTTTCTTGGTTCGATCTTTATAAATTTTGCTGCTTTCATATGCTTCCAGTCTCATCTCTTCCAGCTTAGACAAATCAAACTTCCTCTTATCTTGTCCTGACTGAGAATCCATATTGAGCATTTTAATGGCCCAATATGCTCTATGTTCTAGCTCAACTGGGAGATGGCATGCTTTTCCAAAAACTAATCTGTAGGGAGACATTCCTATAGGAGTTTTAAAAGCAGTTCTGTATGCCCATAAAGCATCATCTAGCTTCTTTGACCAGTCTTTTCTTGTAATATTCACAGAAGCTTGTAAGATATGCTTGATTTCCTTATTAGATACCTCCACCTGTCCACTTGTCTGAGGGTGATATGGTGATCCAACTTTGTGATGAACACCATACTGCTTCAGTAATTTCTCAAAGAGTTTATTCACAAAGTGAGATCCTCCATCAGATATAATGGCACGAGGGGCTCCAAACCTGGTAAAAATATTCTTTTGTAGAAACTTAGTAACTTGTTTAGCTTCATTATTGGGTAAAGCTACTGCTTCTACCCATTTTGAGACATAATCAACAACTACAAGAATATAATGATTACCAAAAGATGGGGGAAAAGGTCCCATAAAATCAATTCCCCAACATCAAATATCTCTACTTCTAAAATCCCTTTTTGAGGCATTTCTTCTCTCATTGAAATGTTTCCCAATCTTTTACATCTGTCACACATCTTTATAAGTTTCTGAGAATCCAAAAAGATAGTTGGCCAGTAAAACCCACAGTCTAAAACTTTTCTAGCAGTTCTAGCAGGACCATGATGGCCTCCTAAAGGATTCTCATGACATTTTCTAACAATTTGAAAACCTTCTTTTTCATGAACACAGCGCCTAATAACCTGATCAGAACAAAACTTGAATAAAAAGGGATCATCCCAATAGTATTTCTGAATTTCTCTGAAAAACCTTGACTTCTGATGAGAGTCTTTAAACTTTGGGACAATCTTGCAAGATAGATAATTAGCAAAATCTGAAAACCAAGGACAATCAAATTGATGCAACTGCAAAGCATACAATTGTTCATCTGGAAATTTATCATTTACAACTTCCTCCTTCTCTGTTTTCTCCTCCAATCTAGAAAGATGGTCTGCTACTCCATTATCTTTTCCTTTTCTATCTTTGATAATAATGTCAAATTCTTGTAAAAGTAAAACCCATCTTATCAGCCTCGGTTTGGCTTCTTGCTTTGAGAAGAGATATCTTAATGCAGTATGATCTGTGTAAACTATAGTTTAAGCTCCAATAAGATACTGTCTGAACTTGTCAAACGCAAAAACTACAGCATACATTTCCTTTTCTGTAGTAGTATAGTTTATCTGAGCCTCATTAAGAGTATGGCTAGCATAATAGATAACATGATGTTTGCCCTCTTTATGTTGCCCCAAAACTGCTCCTACTGCATTCTCACTTCCATCACACATAAGCTCAAAAGGTAGACTCCAATCAGGAGACTGAACTATAGGTGCAGTGATTAATTTCTCCTTTAAAGTCTTAAAAGCAATCAAGCAATCTCAATCAAAGCTAAATGTCACATCCTTATGAAGAAGATTACATAAAGGTCTTGCTATCTTAGAAAAATCCTTAATAAACCTTCTGTAAAAACCAGCATGACCAAGAAAGCTTCTTACTGCCTTAATTGTTTTGGGTGGTGGTAAATTTGCTATCACAGAAACCTTAGCTTTATCTACTTCTATTCCTGCTCTAGATACTTTGTGTCCTAAGACAATTCCTTCCTGAACCATGAAATGACACTTTTCCCAGTTAAGAACTAGGTTAGTGTCCTCACATCTCTGCAAAATTTTTGACAGATTTTTTAAAGAATCTTCAAAGTCAGTTCCATGAACAGTAAAATCATCCATAAACACTTCAATGCATTTTTCAATAAAATCAGAGAAAATACTCATCATGCATCTTTGAAAAGTAGCAGGAGCATTACATAATCCAAAAGGCATTCTTCTATAAGCAAATGTTCCATACGGGCAAGTAAAAGTTGTTTTCTCATGATCTTCACTAGCAATAACTATTTGATTATAACCTGAGTAACCATCTAAAAAGCTGTAAAATGGTTTACCTGACAATCTTTCTAACATTTGGTCAATAAATGGTAAAGGAAAATGATCTTTTCTTGTGGCAGTGTTTAATTTTCTATAATCAATGCAAACTCTCCAACCAGTTACTGGTCTTGTTGCTACTTCATCACCATGTTCATTAGTCACAATACAAATCCCACCCTTTTTGGGTACAACTTGTGTTGGACTAACCCATTTACTATCAGAGATTGGATAGATTATACCTGCATCAAGCAGCTTGATTACCTCCTTCTTGACAACTTCCTGCATTGGTGGATTTAGCCTCCTTTGTGGTTGTCTGGATGGTTTGTATTCATCCTCCATCAGAATCCTATGCATACAAATGTGTGGACTGATGCCTTTGATATCTGCTATAGTCCAAGCAATTGCCTGAATATGATTTTTAAGAGTACCTACTAGAGCTTGTTCTTGTTCTTCACTCAACTTGGATGAAATTATTACCGGAAGCTTCTTTTTGTCTGCCAAAAAGGCATACTTAAGATGTTCTGGTAATACTTTAAGTTCAAGCTCAGGTGGGTTTTCTATTGATGGAATTAATTTGCTTCGAGTTTGCACTTCCATCTTTAAATCAGATCCTTCTTTAGAAAGGTCTGTTTTATCAATGTCATCCTCAGATTGCTCTGAAGATGGCATATCCTCACTTTCTGATCCATCCTTGATTTCACCAGTCTCAGGATCAGCGAATCTAACCGCGCACAAGTAAGCAAAAGTAGCATCTTTAGCATTTGTGAGTGGGGTGAGATTGTTCTCAATTACATCAGTGGTAAAGAGATTATAGTAATCAAAAAGATTCCCCCCCTCCATAGTACTGGAATCTAATTCCTTTCCCGCTACATTGGTTTCAAAAGCATTAAAAGGATATGTTGACATCTTCATCATGTCAAAAGTGACTTCCTGGTTATCAACATGAAGCTTCACTATGCCATTCTTTGCATCAATCATGGCTCCCGCAGTTACCAGGAAAGGCCTTCCTAGTATGACAGGAATCCTGATATTTTCGTCGATATCAAGAATGACAAAGTCAGCTGGAAAGCAAAGGCCTCCTGTCTTTACTATAACATCTTCAATGATCCCTTCTGGTCTGGTGCTCGATTGGTCAGCAAAGAAAAGGGTCATATTGACTGGCCTCATCCTTCCCAAATCCAAACGTCTCGCCATAGCAAGTGGCATTACATTGATGCTGCTTCCTAAGTCACAGAGCCCTCGCCCAGCTTCTTTACAGTTGATAATCAGAGGTAAAGTAAACCTTCCTGGATCTTCAAGCTTTGGAGGAATCCTTTGTTGAAGAACCAAGCTACAATTTTGATTTAAGACCACCATTTGCTGCTCTCCTGCACTTCGTTTCCCTGAAATTAATTCTTTCAGAAACTTAGCGTAAGTGGGCATTTCAGCAATTAATTCAACCAAAGGGATTGATATTTCAATGGCCTTAATCTTTTCAAGAAATTTCTTAAATTTAATTTCTTGAAGATCATTTTTGAGTCTCCCAGGATATGGTATCCTGGGCATGTGTTAATCCAGTGAATCCTTTTTGTTACCTGTAGAGTTAGGATTATCATTACCTCCCTCTTTTTTCCTTTGGAAAGGAATATCCTGAGACATTCTTTTCCAAACCCTTATCCTCAAGTATCTGTCTTTGTTCAAGCTGATCATCTTCTTCCATTGTTTGAACATCCTTGAACTTTTTCTGTTGTAGCAACCTATCTCGTTTCTTTTCAAATTCAGGATCAACAACCTCTTTTCCTCCCCTCAATGTAACTGCCTTACATTGTGGATTTATTTCAGAAGAACTTGGTAATTTTCCTTTCTCTCTCTGCTGTAGTAATTTGGCCATCTCTGTTACTGAATTTTCAACATTCTTGATTGAAGCCTGCAGTTGGTTATTCGTCTCTGTCTGCTTAACAATAAACTCCTTCAGAGCATTCTCCACCTTTAAAGAGTAAGTATTGTCTTGAGCAACAGGATAAGGTTGCTGTGGAAAGTTTGCAGGGACTGATGCAAATTGTCCATATGGCATGTTCTGTTGGCTCATCTGTTGAAGAGGTCTCTGAGGGTACATCTGTTGCTGTGGATAAAATGGTTGTGGAGGACGAAACTGCTGCTGATTTTGTTGTTGTGGATTCAGAAGATGCGCATTTTGTGTGTTCTGAGTATTACCATAGCTCAGATTCGGGTGCTTGTTCTGGAATCCTGGGTAGTTACAGCTCTCATCTTGCTTTGGGGCTTCCTGAATTTGTGGACACTGGTCATTATGATGTGGCCCTGAGCAAATTCTGCACTGATACACTGGTTCCATTGGAGCAGGTTGAAGGATCATCACTGGTTGCTGTTGCCGTTGATGCTGAACTTGTTGATTCGTTTGCTGGGCTAACTTTAGCTCAGCAATCTGTTTAGTGAGTGCTGCGAATTTCTCCTCATTTTTGTCTGTGTGGATGACAAGACTCTTTCTTGTAGGAGATGGTAGATCATCGTCTTGGAGGACTGCTCTGCTAGCTGTCACGGTGTCTATTGTTGACCACGCTCTATCAAGTGGCATCTGAAGTAATTGTTCCCCTCCAGTGGCATTGATCATCATCTGCCAAGTGTGAGTGAGTCCAGTGAAAAAGATCTTTAACAGCCTTCTTTCTGTGATACCATGCTGTGGACATCTCTTAAGCATATCAAAGAATCTATCCCGAGCATCCTTCAGAGATTCTCCTTTTCTCAACTTGAAGCTAGAAATCTTGTCTACCCATTCATCTACTTTGCTTTCAGGAAAATACTTGAGTAAGAAGTTCCTGACTAATTCTGGCCACGTAGCCTTCTGTTGAGCATTCAATGAATCATACCATTCTTTTGCTGAACCATCCAAAGAGAATGGAAACATGGCTAGTTGAATGGTTTCCCTTGAGGCTCTTCCCTTCTTCACTGTCTTACTCAGCTCAACAAACTTCTAGAGATGCAAATGTGGATCTTCAGCACTCATTCATAAAAGGCTCTAGAGGAAGCTAGGTTTAATATACCAGGTGGTATATCAACCTCCTCATCTGTTCCAGCTAAATACTGATCAACGTTTGGCTGCCATGGTTGATATTGTTCTTCTTGAGGATTTGGAGCAGGATTAGCAAAATTTGGTGGAAAATAGTGTTGATGAATAAATTGTGGTGCAGCAGCTCTCTGTGGTGCTTGAAATTGTCCTCGAAGTGGTATATTTTGCTGATTATCTGGTTGTCCATTTGGTAAGTTTCCAGGTCCGTCATTTTGTCCATTGTTAGCCATCCTAGTTATTGTTGAAAGATTCCCTTCCACAAGATCTCTCTGTCTCCTTCTTGCACTTGCTCTGATCAGCCTTGCTGTTCTCTCAAGTTCACAATTGAAAGGAAGCAAAGGTGGCCTTGAAGATCGAGTTATTCTTTCGCTCATAAACTGTTGAGACTTCTCTGTGAACAAAATGAAAGAATTAATGAATTTGTTATGGTATAAAGTAAATAATTACAGTTAAACCAAAGAGTATCTACAGTTCTAAAATTCATAACGCTACACCCTCCCGGCAACGGCGCCATGAAGCTTTGAGGTAAAACCCGGTGCTTGAAATTGTCCTCGAAGTGGTATATTTTGCTGATTATCTGGTTGTCCATTTGGTAAGTTTCCAGGTCCGTCATTTTGTCCATTGTTAGCCATCCTAGTTATTGTTGAAAGATTCCCTTCCACAAGATCTCTCTGTCTCCTTCTTGCACTTGCTCTGATCAGCCTTGCTGTTCTCTCAAGTTCACAATTGAAAGGAAGCAAAGGTGGCCTTGAAGATCGAGTTATTCTTTCGCTCATAAACTGTTGAGACTTCTCTGTGAACAAAATGAAAGAATTAATGAATTTGTTATGGTATAAAGTAAATAATTACAGTTAAACCAAAGAGTATCTACAGTTCTAAAATTCATAACGCTACACCCTCCCCGGCAACGGCGCCATGAAGCTTTGAGGTAAAACCCGGTGCAATGCCCCCCGACAGCCTTTACACTATAATACTATAGGGCTGTTAAAAAGCTAGCCTAATTTTTCCTACCGAAAGCGCACGGTATCAAGCTGCAGTATTTATTTTTTATTGTCGGGATCGTTCAATAGAGAGTTACACGATAGAAGTGTTTTAATAGAATTATTAGCTCTAGAATATATTTCTACTCTTGGTTTAAGGATGGTGTAATGATGATTACTAAAGATTTAATGCTGAAACGTAAATGCTTAAAGCTGTAAACAGTAGTAAAGAAAGCAATTAAAATGATGTTGAATATTGTGATTATATTCATGTGTTTAAGATATCACGGACCAAATCAAATGAACGAAATAAGAATATGATGAGAGTATCATACTTCAATGGTTAAAACATAATGAAAATCCATTGAGATAGAAAAATCCTTTATACAGTTTAATAAAATCTTCATGTCTTAAATCACTTCCCAAGACAGGTACTTGTGATTCAGTGTCACGACATTCTAAGCACTGAAATCATGGAATACTATCATCACAGAATGATCGGTCAGACTCGTTCTGTGATAAAAGCTTTTTAGAACTGTCACTTAATCTGTTTCTTTCAGACTCAGATTAAGCCTTTGACAATTCGAGGTCACTTCTAAATCATCTTATACTCGTCTGAACTTGAAGTTATTCTTTTCATTACTCTGGTCAAACTGATCTTATGACCCTGTGTTGGATGTCCTCTACAAAAAGTGAAAAAGCAAGTATTTAAATCTATCATCCAATGTTTTCATAAAACTTGTATCCTCAGAGTAATTCCTTCAAGTATTTGTAAGAAGTAATAGTCTTGTAAGTATATCAAGATGAAATTGCTATCCAAATTCCTTGACTTATCCAGACTACTCAGATTCATATAGTTGATTTAGCTCGAGGAATCTCTGTAAACACTTCCAAATTCCATGGTTTGACTCAGGATTAGTAGACTGTAAGAGAAATATTTAATCTGTAATACCCGAGAATTTTCTAACATAAAATAAAACAATAATTAAATAAATAAATAATAAATAAAATAAATACCATAAATAAATAGATAAATCCAGCAAATAAATAAATAAATAAAGACAAGGAAATGAGAAATGAGATTTTACTTAAAAAGGAATTAAAAGAATTTAATTAAACAAAAGGATGGATAAATGGTACACCAAAACCCGACACTAATGAACTCGAGTATTCGAGTCCAAAACATCCAATTAGACTGAGAATAAAATTAGAGAGAAAGTATGAACCCGAATATACCCCGGAAATCGGAATTCGGGAGCATAGAGGGATAGAAACCCGAAAGAGAGGCGGAAAAGCACGACGGATCGCACGACCCGCCCGGACCGAAGTCCAGGCGAAGTCGGCGCGGTGGCCGCGCGGTGAAGTGGCTTTAGCATGCCACGACCGCGCCACCCCACAGATTCGTTTGTTGCGTGAATCTCTCGCCCGAACGCGGATTTTTCGACTTTCGGTTGAACATCTCTCGACTCCAGACTTTTAGGTCGGTTGTGGACGCCCTAGGGACTTAGAATTCTATAAATAAGCCCCTTGAGAGCCCCAAACAAGTTTACAAAAACCCTACACTCTTCTATACGTTCGAAACCCTAAATTTGGAGTCGACGGAAAGCACCAAACGGAGGCAGCAGCTTGGACGAAAATCCAAGGTCTCCAAACATTGTGGTAAGCTCTAGTCCAATAAATCTTTTCACGTTTCAATCCGAAAACGGATTCTAACTTCGATTCTTTTCTTTCTACACCCCGTATCGAATCTAGATCGTAGAACCCGACGAACGGAGAGGAGAAACGGTGATCTGGAAGCCACGCCTCCGAACTAGACATTCCCGACGTTCATAGACACTGTAAGTTAGCCTTACATGGTTTTGGGAGATTTTAAAACATTCGAAACCTAAAAGATTCAACAAGAACCATAAATCTGTCCACTTTTGTTTTTCTACCGACGCAACAGATTTGTTGAATTTTTCCGACCCTTAAAACGAACTCAAACGGAAAAACTTAAAACACGAAAAACGTTCCTAAGACTTAGACCTAGCTACTGTAATAATTTGAGAATTTTTGGAGTTGATTTGATATGTGAAAACCCGTCGAAACCGAACTGTTGATTCTAGATCTTGAAATCTTGGACAGAACTTAGGAATGATCTTGATCACGTTTTTGAGATAGGATCTAGGCTGTTTTAGATCTTTGGCCAAACATGAAAGTTGTAGATAAATGTCTTAAGATGATCCCTGTCAAATTTCATTAAATTTGGAGTTGAATTGTTATGGTAGAATTTGAAATCTTTGAACTGTGATGTATTAAACTCGGACAGATTTCTTCTTATGCGAAAATTGGTGATTTTGACCTACTTAGGTATCTCGGATTGAAAAAGTTAAAACACGAAAGTTGTAGATCTTGATGTTTCCAAGTCAGATATGAAATTTTGGAATTTTTGGAATTAAATCTGATTTTAGACGAATTTTGGAGTAAACTGTGATTTACCGAAACGAAATCTTCAAATCTTGTTGAAACATGGAATTAACCTTTAGGGTTGAAACGAATTGAGATATTGTTTCTAAATTAATACAATGGAAGGCAGATTTTAAAAACTAAATCCCCTTACAAACTTGATAAATTAAAATTAGGGGTGAGTGCTCTGCAGGGTACCCCCTAACGATTCACTTCGTGCCGTAATGGACGATGGTGACCCCGCGCGCTATACTTGAAATGTGATATTGCCAAAACGGCGAAATATAGAGCCTACACTCTCGTGAATATCCGTATGGGTTTCCCGAGGCTCCGGAGTGGTACTGGGTATGGCTGATACGGCTGCGGCTGCCGGGCTACCGGCTAAACTTGTTGACATCGCGATTTTTATCGTGAAACTTTGAAATACCAAATCGGGAATGTAATGGGGATTCTAAATTAAATTAAACTAGATTAAATGATATTGTTGTCAAATTAAATTATTTAAATGCTTTATTTAAATTATGGCTATTATCTTGAACCATGTGATATGTGTTGTTAAATAGAGCCTGAGATAAATTATGCTATTGGATATGGATTAGATGAAACTAAATATTATGTTATTATCATGCTTTTGTTAAATTATCAAATTTATGGCTTTTAAACCCTACGATCATGCATGTGTTAACTTACTCAGCAATTTTGCTGACCAAAACCATTTTTATTCCTTTCTTTACAGAATATGTGGAATGAGCCTGTATGAGCACGAATTATGCATGGGATTTTGGGAATTGTTATTTTGCTTTTAAATTTCGTACTTAGACTATATTATGAACGGGCCTGTTTAACCCGTGTTTTGGCCATGTCGGCCCTTTTTTTATAATTTCCGCTGCGATACTGTACTAAACTAAATATTTCCGCTGCGCTATGCTATTATTATTTTCGAATTATATTGTATGGGCTATTTTGAATGCTTTAAATGTTTTAAATCCTGCAATACCTAGCCTTGCATCTCTTTAGTAAGCTCGGAGAAACCGTGTCTTACTAGGGGATGTGGCGGTGACATCCCGACCTGGGTGACCAAAAACCGGGGTGTTACAAGTTGGTATCAGAGCCCGGCTATTTTTAAACTATTATTTTTAAACCATTACTATTTTTAACCATTATTAGTATTTTGACTATTATTTTAAATTTTAAATTATTATTTCCATGGAGAAGAATTTTTATTCTTTATTTTAAAACCCATGGAAAAATATATATATATGGTGTATTAAATTATTATTGGGGGGAATTATCATTTGCATATGTATGTTGCATCTCTGCTATGAACTTAGAATCTCGGAGACTTGAACTTAGAATCTTGGCGAAACTTGAACTTAGCATCTTGGCGAAACTTGAACTTAGAATCTTGGAAACTCGAACCTAGAATCTTGGCGAATTGAACTTAGAATCTTGGCGAATATTAACTTAGATCTCTTGCTTGCGCTAGATGGCTAGTCAAGACATGATGCAGTTGATGGTCAGGATGATGAGCGTTCATCTCGATTCCCACCAAACCCTAGAGCAAATGAAGTACCGTATGGCTCAGTTGGAGGCCAATTTACATCACATGGGCAACTTGAGAGAGGCGGATCATCACCGCATAAACCAACTCGAACGCCAAGTCCAAACCCTCACTACACAAAACTTAATACTAAAGGAATACATCGATGCCCACGGGCAAGATTTAAACACTATCTTTGACGACCTACTACCGCCGAGTTCGGAGGAGGAAGATCCGGAGGAAGATCCTGCTACCCCACCGGGAGACGTCATGAGGCACTAGAGATTCTATTGTTAGACATTGTTTTGCTAGAAGAATATTTCTACTTGTGTACAAAAAAATTCTTTTGAGGAAATAAAATGCCCGATTTATTTTCTTTAAATCAAAACAAAACGAAACAAAATAAAATAAAACCCCGAAGCATACGATGCTTCTTAATTCGAACAGAGCACCACGTGCTAAATTACTACACACATATACATTCATAGAAATTGCTTAGACTATATGCTAAATTCATCAGTCCTAAACTATCCTATTTGTACCAGAATGGCATCCAGAGCGTCGTAGCGAGCCTGCCCGGCTGCAAACCCAGCATCCATACGAGCGAACCCCGCATCCATACTAAGCTGCATACCCTGCAGCATCTGAACTATCTGCGGCATCTCCGCACCCTGCTGGGGAACCTCGGGAGGCGGAGGTGGCTGCTCAGGAGGAACAACTAAAATCAAACCATCACCGTTGGGCTCCGGGCGAAGGACAGCCGGAGGAGCCCCGCGTCGAAGAGCACTGCGTCGAGGGGCGTAGCTAGGGATATGGTAGTGGCCGCCAGCGGATAGCTCGTAAGGATCCGTCTCTGGTGACGTACGGATCCCCTGAGCCGCACACATGCCGCAAATAAGATGAACATGGGTAATCACCCTGCTTCCTCGTCCTCGGCGCATACCCCTCAGGTTGTCCGCGATACAAGCCCCAACATTCACCCTACCACCCCGGGCGAGAAAGCAGATGGTCTCATAGACGTGGTCGATGACAATGTGGCTCCGGGTGATCGGCCGGACACGGCCTAACCATATCTGAGCTAGCTCGCGCCACGGAGAGTCCATCGTCGTCAACCTCAGCTCGTGATCATGCTCGAGCAGAGGAGCCGTCAAGGTGCATAAAACGCCCCACGCAGGCGGGGGTATACGACCCTCAGGCTGTGGCCGGAACACGCCGTCGTCAGGAAGGCCAAAGTAGACGTTGATCGCCCGAGCACTGAAATCTAGATGGCGACCCCGAACCCAGACTTGAGACAAGTCACTGTTCTCCCCGAGACCGCCAATGTTGGCAATGACCTCCATAGCTAAGTACCCAGAAGCGGCGCCCTCGGGGTGGCGCGCAAGCCCAGTCCACTGAAGAAGATCCAAAACTGGACTAACCCTGTCGTCGTCCATATGGCGAGGATATATGCCTCTCTCCGGGACATAAGACATGTTTCGACGAAGCTCGTCGAAGTAGAACTCCTGAGAGGCCATAGTAGCGAACCGATACCTGTCGTGTCGACGGGGACGCACCTCGTCGGGGAGACCCCTGAGCTTAGGGCCCCGCTGCTCCTCGTCCTCCTCAGACTCGCTCTCGTCAAAATCAGACATCGCCGGAGCGGCAGTGCTAGGACCAGCCTCATCGCGCTGAGCAACTCGTCTCCTGGTCCTCGGGGGACACATGAGTGACGCCAAAACAATCCACAGAAAAAGCAGCATCCTGCAAATATCAAACCAATACCAAATGTAAGGATAAATCCCACACGGCGATTATACGAAGCATAATCTAGAAAACACGAGAACATGAAGTGGGAGCCCTAACATGAGCGATCAAGAGGATAACCAAACCAAGACTATGTCTAGAAAAGTCCCAAACCCCCTTGGGACATTTCGTCGAACACGTTGAGTGCGCGATAAATCAAGACCAAAGTTTACTTGTAACCACATGGGGAACGTCCCCAAAACAAAACAATTGCTTAGACAATAACTTATCAACATAATAGGGCACAAATCGACGACAACGAACTCATCCGCATGCCCACAATACCAATACAAATCGGGAAATTCATGCTTTCCTTAAAATATGGAATCTAGTAAAACTTCCTCAAACTAGGCATGCATTGTGGCACAAATACTTCCGGATCAACAAAAAAATAACACCAAGTATCGCCCAAACTCGCTAATTACATAAATTAAGTCTAAAAACGACAAACCCCCAATTCTTGTCTCTAAACCCTAATTTTGAAATTCGCCCAAAGATTAAGGCTAATCAAGACATAAAATCTGAAATTGACAAGTAGAAGTAGTAGATGCATACCTTGCAAAGGAAAATCGAGGGCGGGAACGAGAGAATCGGGGGATGGGAGAACGAATTTGAGAGAAAACTAGAAGAAGCCTCGGAAGTGGAAATGGGGCGGAATGGCTCGCGCTCCGCGCGAGCCCTTTTACTCGAACTGCTACGGCCGCGCGGTCGCCGCGCGCCACCGCGCGGGCACCGCGCGAGCCTCAAAGTTAGTTTTTTTTATTTTTTTTATTTCTTTACCTTCTACTGTTTACTCAATCAGCTATACGGCAAGCTGTCGAAATGTGACTTCTGGCTGAAAGAAGTGGCATTTCTCGGACACATAGTATCCGCTGATGGAGTATCAGTGGATCCGGCAAAAGTTTATGCCGTAACTGAATGGGCAACTCCGAAAAGTCCAACGGAAATAAGGAGTTTCCTTGGATTAGCCGGATATTATAGACGATCTGTGAAGGACTTTTCAAGGATTGCACGTCCTTTGACCCAGCTACTTAAGAAAGGAGCAAAATACGAGTGCACCGAAGCTTGTGAGATTGCGTTTCAAGAGCTGAAGAAACGACTCACAACCACACCCGTATTAACATTACCATCAGAGAATGGTGACTTCGAAGTATATAGCGATGCTTCGAAGGAAGGTTTAGGTTGTGTCTTGATGCAAGACTCGAGAGTCGTAGCCTATGCATCACGCCAACTAAAACCTCACGAGGAAAATTATCCGACACATGACCTGGAGTTGGCAGCGGTCGTTTTCGCTCTAAAGATATGGAGACATTATCTTTATGGGCGGAAGTGTCGAATGTTCACCGACCACAAGAGCTTGAAATATATATTCACTTAGAAGGAGTTGAATTTGAGACAGCGGAGGTGGTTGGAACTCATTAAGGACTACGATTTAGAGATAGCGTACCACGAGGGGAAGGCGAATGTGGTAGCCGATGCCCTAAGTCGGAAAACCCAACACGTGACAAACTCGTTGGTGATTCCGCCGGCATTGTACATGGATTTGGCAAGATTGGAGTTAGAACTTGTGCATCCTGGCACAGTGAGAGAAACGGTCAATGCCATGGTCGTAGAAACTCCCATATTAGACGAGATTCGACTCGCTCAACTGGGCGACCCGAAACTCGAGAAGATAAAAGGGTATATTGCCGAAGGAAAGGCAATAGGATTTGCTGTCCACGAGGATGGAAGCATCCGTTTAAAGGTAGATGGTGTGTGCCTCTTAAATGTGCCGAGTTGAAGCAAAGGTTGATGGAGGAAGGGCACAACACCCCATATTCCGTACATCCCGGAGGTGACAAGCTATACAAGGATCTGAAGAAGATCTATTGGTGGCCGGGAATGAAGAAGGAAGTGGCAAATTTCGTAGCGAGATGTCTCACCTGCCAAAAGGTTAAGGCAGTGCGACATAAACCCTTAGGATTGATGCAACCACTAGAGATTCCAAGTTGGAAGTGGGATAGCATCTCAATGGACTTTGTCTCGGGATTACCCCGATCACCTAAAGGCATGAACAAGATTTGGGTGATTGTGGATAGGCTAACGAAGACAGCCATATTTATCCCAATGAAAGACACGTGGACTATGGACCAATTGGCCCGAGCCTACATTGATAATGTGGTACGACGTCATGGAGTACCACATGATATCATTTCCGATAGAGACAGTAGATTTGTCTCTCATTTCTGGACGGAGTTACAAAAAGCTCTCGGTACTCAAATCAAAATGAGCACCGCTTTCCACCCGATGACGGATGGACAAACCGAAAGGACAATCCAAACACTAGAAGACATGCTGAGAGTATGCGTGTTGGAATTCAAAGGAAATTGGGAATCTCATTTACCCTTGATTGAGTTTTCCTATAATAATAGCTACCATGCTAGCATCGGCATGGCACCTTTCGAGGCGTTGTATGGACGAAAGTGCCGAAGCCCATTGAGCTGGGAAGAAAACGATAAGTCCGTGGTAGTGGGACCACAACTTATCGAAGACATGGCTCAACAAATCAAAGTGATCCAAGGGAAGATGAGAGCCGCTCAAGACCGTCAAAAGAGTTATGCCGACGTGAGACGACGAGACCTAGAATTTCAAGTGGGAGATAGGGTCATGCTAAAGATATCACCCATGAAGGGGGTGATGCGCTTTGGCAAACGAGGGAAGTTAAGTCCGCGATACATAGGACCTTACGAAATTCTAGAACGAGTCGGAACTCTAGCCTACCGATTGGCTTTACCGCCACACTTAGATAGAGCTCATAATGTCTTCCATGTCTCGCAACTAAAGAAGTATGTGCCGGACCCGACACATGTAATTCGATCGGAGATAATTGAGCTAGACGAAGATTTGACTTACGAAGAAGTCCCAGTGCGTATTCTTGATACTAAGGAACGAGTAACGAGGAACAAAACCATCAAAATGATCAAGGTTCCTTGGTCAAATCACGAAAGTGAGACGGCAACTTGGGAGGTAGAATCCGACATGAAAGAACGATACCCGACACTGTTCCAAACCGACACCGACACAATTATGGGGACATAACTGCAATCTTAAGGGGGAGAGGATGTCATACCACCTATTTTCGTGCAATTTTGTAAACTTTTGAACTACGTTATGGCTTGATCCCTTTACCGGGTACGTAGGTAGCTTAGAAGTTTAATTCTAAGTTCAGTCACAAAACAATAAAACAAACACAAGACCTTAACACGAGACGAGAAAAGCCGGAACACAACTTCGAGGACGAAGTTGATTCTTAAGGAGGGTAGACTGTAATACCCGAGAATTTTCTAACATAAAATAAAACAATAATTAAATAAATAAATAATAAATAAAATAAATACCATAAATAAATAGATAAATCCAGCAAATAAATAAATAAATAAAGACAAGGAAATGAGAAATGAGATTTTACTTAAAAAGGAATTAAAAGAATTTAATTAAACAAAAGGATGGATAAATGGTACACCAAAACCCGACACTAATGAACTCGAGTATTCGAGTCCAAAACATCCAATTAGACTGAGAATAAAATTAGAGAGAAAGTATGAACCCGAATATACCCCGGAAATCGGAATTCGGGAGCATAGAGGGATAGAAACCCGAAAGAGAGGCGGAAAAGCACGACGGATCGCACGACCCGCCCGGACCGAAGTCCAGGCGAAGTCGGCGCGGTGGCCGCGTGGTGAAGTGGCTTTAGCGCGCCACGACCGCGCCACCCCACAGATTCGTTTGTTGCGTGAATCTCTCGCCCGAACGCGGATTTTTCGACTTTCGGTTGAACATCTCTCGACTCCAGACTTTTAGGTCGGTTGTGGACGCCCTAGGGACTTAGAATTCTATAAATAAGCCCCTTGAGAGCCCCAAACAAGTTTACAAAAACCCTACACTCTTCTATACGTTCGAAACCCTAAATTCGGAGTCGACGGAAAGCACCAAACGGAGGCAGCAGCTTGGACGAAAATCCAAGGTCTCCAAACGTTGTGGTAAGCTCTAGTCCAATAAATCTTTTCACGTTTCAATCCGAAAACGGATTCTAACTTCGATTCTTTTCTTTCTACACCCCGTATCGAATCTAGATCGTAGAACCCGACGAACGGAGAGGAGAAACGGTGATCTGGAAGCCACGCCTCCAAACTAGACATTCCCGACGTTCATAGACACTGTAAGTTAGCCTTACATGGTTTTGGGAGATTTTAAAACATTCGAAACCTAAAAGATTCAACAAGAACCATAAATCTGTCCACTTTTGTTTTTCTACCGACGCAACAGATTTGTTGAATTTCTCCGACCCTTAAAACGAACTCAAACGGAAAAACTTAAAACACGAAAAACGTTCCTAAGACATAGACCTAGCTACTGTAAAAATTTGAGAATTTTTGGAGTTGATGTGATATGTGAAAACCCGTCGAAACCGAACTGTTGATTCTAGATCTTGAAATCTTGGACAGAACTTAGGAATGATCTTGATCACGTTTTTGAGATAGGATCTAGGCTGTTTTAGATCTTTGGCCAAACATGAAAGTTGTAGATAAATGTCTTAAGATGATCCCTGTCAAATTTCATTAAATTTGGAGTTGAATTGATATGGTAGAATTTGAAATCTTTGAACTGTGATGTATTAAACTCGGACAGATTTCTTCTTATGCGAAAATTGGTGATTTTGACCTACTTAGGTATCTCGGATTGAAAAAGTAAAAACACGAAAGTTGTAGATCTTGATGTTTCCAAGTCAGATATGAAATTTTGGAATTTTTTGAATTAAATCTGATTTTAGACGAATTTTGGAGTAAACTGTGATTTACCGAAACGAAATCTTGAAATCTTGTTGAAACATGGAATTAACCTTTAGGGTTGAAACGAATTGAGATATTGTTTCTAAATTAATACAATGGAAGGCAGATTTTAAAAACTAAATCCCCTTACAAACTTGATAAATTAAAATTAGGGGTGAGTGCTCTGCAGGGTGCCCCCTAACGATTCACTTCGTGCCGTAATGGACGATGGTGACCCCGCGCGCTATACTTGAAATGTGATATTGCCAAAACGGCGAAATATAGAGCCTACACTCTCGTGAATATCCGTATGGGTTTCCCGAGGCTCCGGAGTGGTACTGGGTATGGCTGATACGGCTGCGGCCGCCGGGCTACCGGCTAAACTTGTTGACATCGCGATTTTTATCGTGAAACTTTGAAATACCAAATCGGGAATGTAATGGGGATTCTAAATTAAATTAAACTAGATTAAATGATATTGTTGTCAAATTAAATTATTTAAATGCTTTATTTAAATTATGGCTATTATCTTGAACCATGTGATATGTGTTGTTAAATAGAGCCTGAGATAAATTATGCTATTGGATATGGATTAGATGAAACTAAATATTATGTTATTATCATGCTTTTGTTAAATTATCAAATTTATGGCTTTTAAACCCTACGATCATGCATGTGTTAACTTACTCAGCAATTTTGCTGACCAAAACCATTTTTATTCCTTTCTTTACAGAATATGTGGAATGAGCCTGTATGAGCACGAATTATGCATGGGATTTTGGGAATTGTTATTTTGCTTTTAAATTTCGTACTTAGACTATATTATGAACGGGCCTGTTTAACCCGTGTTTTGGCCATGTCGGCCCTTTTTTTATAATTTCCGCTGCGATACTGTACTAAACTAAATATTTCCGCTGCGCTATGCTATTATTATTTTCGAATTATATTGTAGGGGCTATTTTGAATGCTTTAAATGTTTTAAATCCTGCAATACCTAGCCTTGCATCTCTTTAGTAAGCTCGGAGAAACCGTGTCTTACTAGGGGGATGTGGCGGTGACATCCCGACCTGGGTGACCAAAAACCGGGGTGTTACATAATCTCCTACCCATAGCATATAGTGATGACTATAAAACTATGAACCCTGGAGACTAATCTTCCTAATACTCTACTAATTATTAGGACAAAAGATGGTTTTTGAAACATCTTTCCCTTTTAAACGACAGGTACTAAATGTCCAACTAAAGAACAAGTTTGTTCTTCATTAATCCTGAGTAAATAGTGATACGAATTGCAGAAATGAATTGTGAGTCTGTAATTATGAAGTAAGATTACTCATCATAGACTGGGAAATACCCCTAAATATCATATGTATATGTAGTATTATATGTATAAAGAAACGTTGAGGGTTCTGAGTCCTCTTAATCAAAATGCTGGGGTGTTTCCAAAATATACATCGGAAACTAGACAGAATTAGGAAATAACTTTCCCAAGAAAAAGGATTTGAGAAATAATTCTGCAAAATACATGTCCAAAGTAACTTGCAGTAACTACTTTGGGTTTCAAACTATGAACATTCCAATTTTCCGCACGCTATGTCTGTACAGCATGGAGGGAGTTAATATTCAAAGAATGTTCCTCAGATTTTGTTTATACACAGAACTGAATGCCTCGCAGTAATTTCTGTAAGAATGCGGCGAGATATTCAATTCCTACTTATAAGATAGGGGTTATATATGTATAAGAAGTAAAAGTGAATAGTTGATACCCTGAGAAATGGGTATCAAATCTGTTGCTATTATAGATTGGACCTCTCGCTTTGTCAGATTGACATCGCGAGATTATTAGAATAGCCTTTGTCACAGTAAAGTTATCTGGATAGTCCCTCGCATCATCTTTTAGGATGAAGCGTGGGTTTATCCTTATGTGAAGTAAACGATCAGAGTTTATAACTGTCATAACTACCTTCTGGGGTTTCTGTTGAGAAAATCTTGAATACAGAACCTTTCCAATTCAAATTCATGAACTTAGAATTACTTCTTAAAGATTTTCATGCGATGATTAACACTGCATGGGTCTTTAAGAACTTCTTATAGTTCTGAACATTGAACACTATGATTTTATTCCTATTTTGTGATCACAACACATATCAACAGAAAATCAAATGAATTCATAATTCTGCTAGTTCATACCTAACTCGGTTACAATATCCAAACTTCTTGCGTAATTAGAACGAACAATTTACGAATTGAAGAAATATTATGATCTGCGAGAATCGAATTAGAGATATGTTGCAAATTCCAAAATTGAATATCGAGGCTGAGGTTTATACTCTTCTGAAACAGAATTGCAAATTGAAAATTGAAACCAGAAAGACAAGAAATTCACAATTTGATAACCGATCATTCTTCATGTATCTCAAATAGCAAAGAATTTAAAAACGGATACACCTGGAGATCTGATTACAATCAGAATAATGCGAAGGTGAGCGAAGGAGTCGGAAGTTTAGATGATGATCGTCGTGATGGATGAACAAGCATTCCAAAAGCAACTCTCCTTCCAGGATATCCTCAAACTAATCTAAAAACTATCTTAAAGAAATCTACTACAGAATTGAATTACAAATCTGAAGAACTTAAAGTAAATTGCAGTGAAAATTAAATCCTAACCTACCTACTAAACTCTAAAAATGGACTGGAGAATAAAATCGAGCTATTCTCTTCAATCTCCCGCCTGCTGAGCTGATTCCCCCAAGGGTCTTATTTATAGATGGGCGTTGTAACTGCTTTAGCCTTGGATGATAACCGCTCGCATCAGAATAGCTCTCCTCTCGCTTTGTCCAGTTCCTTCAAAGCGAGAGTCAGAAATATAATCATCTTTCTCAACAAGGCGAGGTCTTACAGTTTCTCCAAAGAACTTGCTTCTCGCCATGATATATAAAACTTTCTGTCTTGCACAGATTTCCTTCCCTCGCGATGTCAAACAATCATCGCGTGGACTTCAGCATCTGAACATTTTCCTTAAATCTTTTCCTGATTTCGAACACAAGCCCTCGCACCATTCCTTCTCTTTCCTCGCCATGTCTTCTCCACTTCCTGCTGCTTTTACAGTTCTTCCTGATAAATGACAAAGCGTGAATCAGTTCAAATAGAACACAGCGTGCGAGACTTGCAATAAAAACTTAGAATTTCAAGCCATTTTCAGTGTAATTCCAACTTCTTCACAATCTTAATTCTTCTCCCATCTTTTCTGATCCTCCATGATTATTCATTAAAAATCAATGGAATTAAGAACAAAAGATCATCAATAAGACACTAAATTGGACGCAAATGACGGTCATAAAAGACTGTCATCACACATCATCAACCGAGTGTTGTTGAGACCACACTCCAACTGCACACCTTATCAACTTTGGAACGGTAAAACTCCCACGGTAAAATACTTTCATGTTTTTGGTTGCAAATGTCATGTTTTGAATGATAGAAATCAATTGCATAAGTTTGATTATAAATCTTTGGATGGATATTTCATTGGTTATTCTAATAATTCTAAAGCATATCGTGTTTATCTTACTAGTGATAAGAAGGTTATTGAATCTACTAATGTTATCTTTGAGGATCTTGATCTATTAGAAAACAGGGTAGATGATGATGAGTTACCTCTTACTCAAAATCATGTGAATGCTAATGGTGTTGAGCAATCTGTCACTGAAGAAGAACATGCTAGTCTTAATGTTCCAGATAAAGGCCCTGATAAAGATTCTGAACCAGAAAAGGATGCTGATACAGACACTGTTGTCGAGACTACAACAGAACCACCGTCTGAAGTCCAGAACAAGAGAAAAGGTTCTAGAGTGCATAAACATCATTCAACTCAGGATATTATTGGAGATCCACAAGGTCAGAGACAGACTAGGCATAAAGAGATTAATTTCAAGGATCTAGCAAGCTATAATTGTTTTGTTTCTATGGTTGAACCAAAGAATACTTCTGAGGCATTGAAAGATGAGTACTGGATTGCTGCAATGCAAGACGAGCTACTGCAATTTGAGAGGAATGTTGTCTGGGAGTTGACAGAACCACCGCAGAACGCCAACATTATTGGAACGAAATGGGTTTACAGAAATAAGACGGATGAGAAAGGTAATATCATAAGGAATAAAGCAAGGCTAGTAGCACAAGGTTATACCCAAATTGAAGGTTTGGATTATGGCGAAACGTTTGCTCCCGTGGCAAGGATGGAAGCCGTAAGGATACTACTTGCAATTGCGTGCTCTTTGAATTTGAAGCTGTACCAAATGGATATCAAAACAGCCTTCCTTAATGGTAAAATCAAGGAAGAGATCTATGTTGCACAACCGATTGGATTTGAAGACCCGAAGTATCCAAATCATGTTTATCGAGTTAAAGGAGCCTTATACGGATTGAAGCAGGCACCACGAGCGTGGTATGAGAGATTGTCAAAGTATTTGGTGGACAATGGATTTAAGAGAGGAAATGCAGACAAGACGTTGTTCGTGAAGCGGCAGAACGACCACTTAACGATAGCTCAAGTATATGTTGACGACATCATTTTTGGATCGACTTCAGTCAAACTCAGAAAGGAATTTGTTGATGCTATGAAATCGGAGTTTGAGATGTCCATGATGGGTGAATTACACTACTTTTTGGGATTACAGGTTAAGCAAGAGGATGATGGTATTTTTCTGTGTCAAGAGAAGTATGCTAGAAACATGTTGAAGAAGTTTGACATGGATGATTCTAAGGTAGTCAGAACACCGCTAGGACAACAGGAGAAGCTGAGCAAGGACGAAACTGGAAAGTCAGTGGATCAAAAGACTTATAGGAGTATGATTGGAAGTCTACTGTACCTCACTGCTACAAGACCAGATATTTCATTTAGTGTAGGTGTATGTGCAAGGTTCCAATCCGATCCTAAGGAGTCTCATATGAAAGCAGTAAAGCGGATCATGAGATATGTGAAGGGAACTTTGAATATGGGAATTTGGTTTTCAAAAAGGTCATCACTTGACCTGATTGGATTTACAGACTCGGACTGGGCTGGTTGTTGCGACGACAGGAGATCTACCACTGGAGGCTGCTTCTACTTGGGAAACAATCTAGTAAGCTGGTATTCCAGAAAGCAAAACATCGTAGCTCTATCAACAGCCGAGGCAGAGTATATTGCGGCCACATGTTGCTGTTCACAACTTCTTTGGATGAAGCAACTACTCAAGGACTACGGTATTCATAAGCATGATTTTTTAGTTTTCTGTGATAATACTAGTGCAATAAATATCTCTAAAAATCCTGTTTTGCATAGTAGGAGTAAGCATATTGATATTCGTTATCATTTTATTAGAGATCTTGTAGAGGATAATGTTTGCAGGATTGAGCATATAGCGTCGTTGGAACAACGGGCAGACATCCTAACAAAAGCATTAGATGGAGAAAAATTTGAAGGCCTAAGAAGCACCTTGGGTCTTTCCTATCATAATTAATTTGCTTATAGTTTGGGCCTGACTATTTTCGTGTATAAGTATTTTTTCACAGGCCCAATACAATTCAAATGGAGAAATTCTATCCGGAACCTCATTATTGCACTCGGCCGTTTTGATGACGTCACAGCACCTCTGCAGCTGCTCTGTAACTGCAGCACTTCAATCACGTCGCACGTCTCCAGAATCGCCGAACGACTCTCACTCTTCCGGGCACTCTCTCCATTTAAGGTTCTATTTCTCTCCATTTCATTTCAAATTTTCCCTCTCACTTTTTCGAATTTGAGCTTTGCAGAGAATTTGAAAATGGCAACCACCAACGATCCCGACGCTCCTCACTCCGCCACCTCCTCCGCGACAAGCTCGCCGTCTGGATCACCACTGGACGCCCAACCTATTTCTGTTCTACCCCCTGTTCTTTATCTTCCTCCTCCTGTTTCTGCTGCAACTTCTGAGCAGCAACCTACTGAAAACGCACCAGAAATCCAAAATCATCCCCTTTCTAACCCTAATGCCGAAATCACTATTGATCCCTCTTTTATTGATCAAGTTGTTCGAGAAATCAATGCTGAGCATCAAACGCCACCACTTCCCCCCCTGCAAAATCAAGGTTTACAATATATGAACCAAGAGGAAATCGATGAAGTCACTGCTTCACAGCAAACTGGAGGTTCTACTGCTGTTGCAACTACGCCAGAACCACGGAGGAAATCAACCAGAAAGCGAAAGGAGCCCACTCCTACGCCCACTCCAGCACCAGTAGCCACAACTGCGAAGAAACCACGCAAGGAACCAAGGCCACCCCTCCTGCTTTGAAAGCCGAAGATGCTTATAGTCTTAAGTTCTACACGCGAGACATGAGGACATTTTCGAAGGAAGTTCTTAAAGGGAAGGAGTTTAAGCCTGAAGAGATCTTCAAGCATAATCATTATGATTTTTTAGGCTTCTCGGATCTTTTTCAAGAGAGGCATTTGACGTTTTGGGCTAAGGGTCTCACACACTACTCACCAAGGCATGTTCGCGAGTTTTATGCGAATTTACATCCTGAGATCCTCACTCCTCATTCTGCTTGGTTCGGTAAAATTTACATTCGCGGTCAATTTCATGAACTAACTCCTACTGTGATTCTGAAGCTACCACCCAACGATGATATGAGCGACTGTTTGGATCTGATGCCGGAAGATACTCTCACTACTGCACTGGAGATTTCTAACCAGAAAGTTAAAGGCTTTGGACGCAACAAATTCAGTGTTAAGGAGTTAACTTTGAAGTTTTATTGCCTGTACCAGTTCTGTAGTGCTAACATCCTTCCGACGACTAACCAGTCTCAAGTCAGCACTATGATGGGTAAATTCATACTTTGTGTGGACAAACATATGGGTCTAATCAATTTTGGATATTTTCTTCTTAAGCAAATGCTAGGGTACACCTCTGGGAGAATCAAGAAGACGACCAATCTACCCTATCCAGCTCTCATTACCGAATTCCTTCTATCCATTGGTGTAAAGATCAAGGAGAAGCATTTGGTTGCTTTGAAGGAGTACAAACCACCACCAAACTTGATGGACATGCATAATGACATAAAAAGTGGCCCTCCTCTAACTGGTCCTGCACTTGTACACCAACTGAAGCAGCGGATCCTTCGTCAGAACGAAAGGCTAACCACCTGGAGCCAGGAAGCAATGGCTATTAAAAGGGAGAATCTCAAAATTCTTCATATGCTTCCTTTGTCTTTTGATGCTGCTGACTTGCAGGCTGATGATGAGGAAATTGCTCTTGATGATGAAGAGTGATATTCCATCATGGGGGAGATGGTTGGTGTTGGATGGTACTGACTGGTAGTGATGACAACTGGGTAACGAATATTTCTAAACTTTAACTGTTTTTGGGATGTTTTATTGCTGGACAATATTGATGGATGTTTGATGATTGTATTTGATGACTGTTTTTGACTGGAATTTTCTGAACTGGATTACTTTTGGATTTGAACTATTATTGGTCTGTAATAGTTAGGTAATTCTGATAACTGCTGAACTACTTGTTTTTAATCTGCTCTGATGATTTTATATCTGCACTGTGATTCTACTCTGAATGTTTGATGGATGTTGTTTCTGAATCGTTTTGACTCTTCTGTAACATCCTATTTGTGAATCACATGTATTTTTGCTCTGATATGATCTCTTATACTCTTTGGACTTAGATAGTTTCAACACCATTTGGTGATGGAATTATCATCTCCACAAGAGTGGGGGAGATTGTTGTTATTAACATGCTCTTGTGCAGATTTAGTAGTTCCATGGTTGTTGAAACCACGACAGAACGACCGGAGCAGTTACTGTCAGTCATGCGCGACAGTTACCTGATCTGTGTGCGCGTTTTAACCGACTCAGACTGATCTAATTCGCGTCTCTGAGTATATATATGTGTTTAGACTTTCTGTAAATAAGTTTGGAGTTTATTGAGTTGTAATTTTACACATTCTACACATTTTTACACACACTAGTCGGTTATTACTCTCCAAGATTCACTAGTTCTATTCTTTGAGAGATAGTTAGAAATTCCTTGTGTTCGTTCTACTTTTTAGAAGATCATTCTGTATACACGAGGTTAGATTTTCTATGTTTCAACAAGTGTTCTTGTTGGAGAAATCTTCTCTACACCCGATTGAAGAGGCTTTTGGAAGAAGCGCTCAAAGATTGAAGGAGATGGATTTAGGAAGACTGATATGCCGAGAAGCCATGGTTCTTGAAGCCTGAACAACCAGAGGATTCAAATTGGACAGGATCGTCCGGAGACGTAGTTGTGGGGGAGTCACGACTGCGGTCTGTCTGCAAACAGGGAAGTGTTGCTTTAGAGTTTGAATTGGTTGTTTGTGAGTCTACTAGGTCTAGGATTTCTTGAGTATTTAGTATACGTCGCCTGGATTGTAATCCCCCAGACGTAGATCCATTTGGATCGAACTGGGTCAACAAATACTTGTGTTTTTTACATTCCGCTGAACACTCTGTGCACACACATATTACTTGTTATTCGGTAGTTTAGACTACGGCTCGACGACGATAGTTTTATTCAAGATTTTCACGTAATATCTGGGACCAACAAACACTAAACTAAACTAAATTAAATAATGGAAATAGCCGAGAGAAGCAAAAGAAATTGGTGAATGAGATGGCGTGAGATATGGAGGGAGGGGGAGGGTTTATATAGGCCGGTTTAGATGGAATAAAACAAGTGAATCCCATTCTTCAGCATTTCCCGATTCCCAGCTGTGCCCATTTCCTCAATTTGCCCCTGTGGGCATTAAATTTCCTAGTAAACTATTTTCCCCTTTCACAATTTTGGAATTCTTTTGTCTCCACTATCCAGCTTTGCAGAGATCAGTCTGCACCTCCCATTTTCCTGTTTCCCCTCTTTCCTTTTCTTTCTTTATTTCTTTTCCTTTGTTTTCTTTTGTCTTTCTCCTATCAATCTCGCCGGCGTTGCGGGAGCGGCCGGAAACAGCAGCACATGCGGTGGCAGCGGCGGCTCCGAGGCGGCAGCGGCTCCGTCGAGCCCCCTTCTTCTTCGGTTCTCCCTCTCTCGGTAGCTCCGGCGGCAGCGCAAGGAGGCGCAGCGGCGGCGGTAGACGACCTTCTTCCTCTCCTCCTTCTCTCTCCCTCTTCGCCCTTCCCTTTCGTTTTTGTTTTGATTTCTGTTTTGGTTTGGTATTCTGATTTTGGTTGTTAAGGAGGAAAGAATGGAAGATGGTAGTGGCATTCTTGATGAAGGGTGGTGGTGACGAGGAGGGCGGCGGGTTTGGTGTTCTGGGGATCTCTTTTGTTTTGGATTTTAGCCTTGGAGATGGCGGCGCTGAGCAGCGGTGAGGCTTCGGCAGTGGAGACGAAGATGAGGCGGTGGTGGTGGCTTCGCTGGGAGGCGAAATTGGAGGGTTCGGAACAAGTGGCCGGCGGTGGTGTTGGGATTTGGAAAAAATGGGTGAGGGAGGATGGAGGGGATGGTCGCGGTGGTGGTGGTTGCGGCTGCTTCATCAGGGGGGGTGGTCGCCGGCGGCAATGGCGGCGCCGGAGGGCAGCACAGTCTTGACAAAAATTAGGGTTAGGGTTTATTAGGTTTTTGGGCTTAGGGTATTGGATTGGGCTTAGGGTTTTGTTTGGGCTAATTTTACTTACTTTTGCTTATCGGACTGGATCTAAACTTTATTCACTAGACTTAAAAATTATTTTTATAATGTGGCCCATGTTAAGTCATTTATGGACTTAATTAATTATTTAAGCTTATTATGGACTTAATAATTAGTACCATTAGTCGAGTGATCCAAAACTCTACATTCTCCAATTCGAGACCATCTCAATTAGAAGTCGGACATGGGTTTGGTATTGTATAAGAACTTAATTTAATTTCGAATGGTTTTTACACTTGTAATTTAATTTAATGGATTTAATGTATTAAATGACCTATTAATTTGCCTGTCATTAGTAAAATTGTAACACCCCGGTTTTTGGTCACCCAGGTCGGGATGTCACCGCCACACCTCCCTAGCAAGACACGGTTTCTCCGAGCTTGCTAAAGAGATGCAAGGCTATGGTTTTTCAGAATTTAAACATTCAAACAGCCCGTTTACATATAATTTAAAAATAATACATCAAAGTTGCAGCGGAAAATAATATTTACATAAGTATAATGCAGCGGAATTTAAATATAGCCAACACGGCCAGAATACGGGTTAAACAGGCCCGTTCATGCAATTTTTAGTCTAACGTATCATATTTACAAATAAAGCATTTCCCCAATATTCCCATGAATGCATATGATGATGCATATTCTTCGGCTCTGAAAGAAACAGGGAAAAAAAAAACGGTTTTGGTCAGCACTACGTGCTGAGTAAGTTAACACATACAAGATTATGAGGTTTCAAAGCCTTTATTTAAATTTAATGAAAACACGTGCATAATTTAAATAATTCATGTAATCGCATAATATGGATTCATAAGATCATCATATAGCTTGCAACGTAATTAAATAAGTGGTCATAAATTTAACAGCACAATTTAATACAGATTTAATTTGGAATTCTCGCAACTCCTCGTTTCATATCTTTTACCGATCACCACCGCTAGGGCTCTTATGTCCGCCAGCCTTACGCCTGGGCTCTTATGTCCACAGGTATCATGGTCGATCCAGATCTTTTAGTTAGAGTTAATCCGTCCGCTAGACATACGATCACTGTTTCGCTAGGGCTCTTACGTCAACCTAGACATACACTTGGGCTCTTATGTCCCAAGCCGCAGAGAACATTGACAGTATCTAGCTTAGTCATAACCCGCAATATTTTAATCTTCTCGTTTCGTGTATCGTATCTCAAAGTATTTCTATTCGTTTCAACCTCAAAGGCTAATTCCACCGTTTCAACAAGATTTCAAAATTTCGTTAGGTAAATCACAGTTTACTCTAAAATTCGTTAAAAATCAGATTTAATTTCAAAAATTCCAAAATTTCATATCTGACTCGGAAACATCAAGATCTACAACTTTCGTGTTTTAACTTTTTCAATCCGAGATACCTAAGTAGGTTAAAATCGCCAATTTCCGCATAACAAGAAATCTGTCCGCGATTAACATGTCACAGTTTAAAGATTTCAAATTCTAACATATCAATTCAACTCCAAATTTAATGAAATTTTACAGAGATCATCTTAAGACAATTATCTACAACTTTCATGTTCGGCTAAAGATCTAATTCGGCCTAGAACCATAGTCAAAAACGTCAACAAGTTCGCACCTATGTTCTGTCCAGTTTCAAGATTCGATTTAAAACCAGTTCGGTTCGGAGTGGATTTCATATATCAATTCATCATGAAAAATTCTGAAATTTCACGGAGGTGTTCTTAACACATAGATCTACAACTCCTATGTTCAACGCCAAGCCTAGATCGGTCTAGATCTAAGGTAGAAATCACCAACAAGTCCGAATAAAGAATCTATCATCGTTTCAAGATTTAAATCTAAAGCAGGCTCGTTTACGATCGGTTTCGCATATCAAAACACGATGAAAAATTATGAAATTTTTACACAACCTAGATCAGAGTCTTAGGAACGTTTTTCGTGTTTTAAGTTTTCCCGTTTGAGGTCGTTTAAAGGTTCGGAAAAATTAGACAAAACTGTTGCGCCGTTAGAAATCACATGTTGACAGATTTACGAAAGATTTGATTAAGTTTCTAGATTCAAATATTTTAACTACTCCCAAAACCGTGTAAGCGTTAACTTACAGATTGTTGAGTGTCCGGGATCGTCGATTCGGAGGCGTGGCTTCCCGTCCTCCGTTTATCCTCTCCGTTTGTCGGGTTCTTCGCTCTCGATTCGAATCGGGGGTTTGGAATAGAAAAAGATCGAATTTAGGATTCGTTTTTGAATCAAGAATGTATAGAGGAATAGATCGGATCTTACCAAGGCGATAGGAGATCTCAAATTCGTCCAAGTCAGTCCCTTCTCTCGGTGTTGTGCCTCCGACGGCTCCGGGATTAGGGTTTCGACGTATAGAAAGATTTCGTAGGGTTTCTAATGTATTCGGAGCTCTTAGGAGGTCTTATTTATAGATATTTAAGACCTAGGGCGTCCAAAATCTGACCCCAAGGGTCTTGGGTCGAGATACGTTCAACCGAAAGTCGAAAAATCCGGAATCGGGCGAGAGATTCACGAAATTCGCGAATCTGCCCTCTGGCGCGCACCTGGCGCGGTCCTCTCCTTTGGAGCGCGCGGCGACCGCGCCGTCCTGGCCTGGACTTCGGTCTGGGCCGGGTCGTGCGATCCGTCGGGCGTTTCCTCCTCTCTTTCGGACTTCTATCCCTCTACGTTCCCGGATTCGGATTTCCGGGGTATCTTCGGGCTCCGATTTCCTATCTTAATTTTATTCGGATCTAATTTTATATTTGGACTCGGGTTATTGAGTCTATCGGTGTCGGGTTCCCGTGTAACCATTTATTCGACTAAATTGCCTTCGGCTTCCCGGGTTCTCGGAATTTTGTTTCATTTTTAATTTAAATTCCATTTCTCATCCTTTATGATTCTATATCTATTCATTATGTTTATTTATTTATTACATTTATTTATTGTTTATTTATTTATTTATTTATATTATGTTGCAAAAATCCCGGGTATTACAGTCTACCCTCCTTAAGAATCAACTTCGTCCTCGAAGTTGTGTTTCGGCTTTTCTCGTATTAGGAACTAATCCTTTTGTTTATTTTATTATTTTGTGACTGAACTTAGAATTAAAACTTCTAAGCTGCCTACGTACCCTGTGAAGGGATCAAGCCATAACGTAGTTCAAAACAACTTGAATTTATTTATTTGTTTATTCGGAATACATATTGTCAAAAATAAATGTCTATCTTACGGGGTATTACATCCTCTCCCCCTTAGGACTTCAGTTATGTCCTCATAACTGTCTACTTATTATTCTCAAGAAGGTTCAGGTCAAGTATTAAATGAGCCGTGCGTTTGAAATGGATTTGTTGTTTGGGAATCCAAACTAGATTTTTGGAATAGAGAGTGTTTTAATAAAACTTGATTTTTTTTTTTTTTTTTTTTTTTGTTCCACATGAGGAAATTTTCTAATTCGTACAAGGGTAGGAATGGCTAAGCCGAGATTTGTTATGCTTAGGCGAACGCATAGATCAATGAGATCTAGAACTAAGGCAAGATCAGTCTCTAGTTATTGTTTCTAGTTCGATGTCATGCCTCAAGATTATATAGGTGTAACAAGAGATCTAAGTTAATTTCGCCAAGATTCTAAGTTCAATTCGCAAGGATTCTAAGTTAGAATTTGCAAAGATTCTAAGTTCTCTACATAAAAGAGATGCAATATGCAAATGCGAATGATGATTTCCCCCCCAAAAATAATTTATGCACTATATATATATATTTTTCCCATGGGTTTTAAAATAAAAATTTCTCCATGGAAATAATACTTTAAAATTTAAAATAATAGTCAAAATATTAATAATAGTTTAAAAATAATAATGGTTTAAAAATAATAGTTTAAAAATACTAGCTTAAAAAATATCCGGGCTCTGATACCACCTTTGGTATCAGATATTTTCTTTAAAATAAATAGCTTTAAAATATTCTGGGCTCTGATACCACCTTGTAACACCCCGGTTTTTGGTCACCCAGGTCGGGATGTCACCGCCACACCTCCCTAGCAAGACACGGTTTCTCCGAGCTTGCTAAAGAGATGCAAGGCTATGGTTTTTCAGAATTTAAACATTCAAACAGCCCGTTTACATATAATTTAAAAATAATACATCAAAGTTGCAGCGGAAAATAATATTTACATAAGTATAATGCAGCGGAATTTAAATATAGCCAACACGGCCAGAATACGGGTTAAACAGGCCCGTTCATGCAATTTTTAGTCTAACGTATCATATTTACAAATAAAGCATTTCCCCAATATTCCCATGAATGCATATGATGATGCATATTCTTCGGCTCTGAAAGAAACAGGGAAAAAAAAACGGTTTTGGTCAGCACTACGTGCTGAGTAAGTTAACACATACAAGATTATGAGGTTTCAAAGCCTTTATTTAAATTTAATGAAAACACGTGCATAATTTAAATAATTCATGTAATCGCATAATATGGATTCATAAGATCATCATATAGCTTGCAACGTAATTAAATAAGTGGTCATAAATTTAACAGCACAATTTAATACAGATTTAATTTGGAATTCTCGCAACTCCTCGTTTCATATCTTTTACCGATCACCACCGCTAGGGCTCTTATGTCCGCCAGCCTTACGCCTGGGCTCTTATGTCCACAGGTATCATGGTCGATCCAGATCTTTTAGTTAGAGTTAATCCGTCCGCTAGACATACGATCACTGTTTCGCTAGGGCTCTTACGTCAACCTAGACATACACTTGGGCTCTTATGTCCCAAGCCGCAGAGAACATTGACAGTATCTAGCTTAGTCATAACCCGCAATATTTTAATCTTCTCGTTTCGTGTATCGTATCTCAAAGTATTTCTATTCGTTTCAACCTCAAAGGCTAATTCCACCGTTTCAACAAGATTTCAAAATTTCGTTCGGTAAATCACAGTTTACTCTAAAATTCGTTAAAAATCAGATTTAATTTCAAAAATTCCAAAATTTCATATCTGACTCGGAAACATCAAGATCTACAACTTTCGTGTTTTAACTTTTTCAATCCGAGATACCTAAGTAGGTTAAAATCGCCAATTTCCGCATAACAAGAAATCTGTCCGCGATTAACATGTCACAGTTTAAAGATTTCAAATTCTAACATATCAATTCAACTCCAAATTTAATGAAATTTTACAGAGATCATCTTAAGACAATTATCTACAACTTTCATGTTCGGCTAAAGATCTAATTCGGCCTAGAACCATAGTCAAAAACGTCAACAAGTTCGCACCTATGTTCTGTCCAGTTTCAAGATTCGATTTAAAACCAGTTCGGTTCGGAGTGGATTTCATATATCAATTCATCATGAAAAATTCTGAAATTTCACGGAGGTGTTCTTAACACATAGATCTACAACTCCTATGTTCAACGCCAAGCCTAGATCGGTCTAGATCTAAGGTAGAAATCACCAACAAGTCCGAATAAAGAATCTATCATCGTTTCAAGATTTAAATCTAAAGCAGGCTCGTTTATGATCGGTTTCGCATATCAAAACACGATGAAAAATTATGAAATTTTTACACAACCTAGATCAGAGTCTTAGGAACGTTTTTTGTGTTTTAAGTTTTCCCGTTTGAGGTCGTTTAAAGGTTCGGAAAAATTAGACAAAACTGTTGCGCCGTTAGAAATCACATGTTGACAGATTTACGAAAGATTTGATTAAGTTTCTAGATTCAAATATTTTAACTACTCCCAAAACCGTGTAAGCGTTAACTTACAGATTGTTGAGTGTCCGGGATCGTCGATTCGGAGGCGTGGCTTCCCGTCCTCCGTTTATCCTCTCCGTTTGTCGGGTTCTTCGCTCTCGATTCGAATCGGGGGTTTGGAATAGAAAAAGATCGAATTTAGGATTCGTTTTTGAATCAAGAATGTATAGAGGAATAGATCGGATCTTACCAAGGCGATAGGAGATCTCAAATTCGTCCAAGTCAGTCCCTTCTCTCGGTGTTGTGCCTCCGACGGCTCCGGGATTAGGGTTTCGACGTATAGAAAGATTTCGTAGGGTTTCTAATGTATTCGGAGCTCTTAGGAGGTCTTATTTATAGATATTTAAGACCTAGGGCGTCCAAAATCTGACCCCAAGGGTCTTGGGTCGAGATACGTTCAACCGAAAGTCGAAAAATCCGGAATCGGGCGAGAGATTCACGAAATTCGCGAATCTGCCCTCTGGCGCGCACCTGGCGCGGTCCTCTCCTTTGGAGCGCGCGGCGACCGCGCCGTCCTGGCCTGGACTTCGGTCTGGGCCGGGTCGTGCGATCCGTCGGGCGTTTCCTCCTCTCTTTCGGACTTCTATCCCTCTACGTTCCCGGATTCGGATTTCCGGGGTATCTTCGGGCTCCGATTTCCTATCTTAATTTTATTCGGATCTAATTTTATATTTGGACTCGGGTTATTGAGTCTATCGGTGTCGGGTTCCCGTGTAACCATTTATTCGACTAAATTGCCTTCGGCTTCCCGGGTTCTCGGAATTTTGTTTCATTTTTAATTTAAATTCCATTTCTCATCCTTTATGATTCTATATCTATTCATTATGTTTATTTATTTATTACATTTATTTATTGTTTATTTATTTATTTATTTATATTATGTTGCAAAAATCCCGGGTATTACAAAAATGATTCAAGATATCAAATCCTCCAATTTGGATAATTTTGTTAATTACCAATCGATCACTTGTTATATCATAATCTAATTAGCCAAGTATTTTAAACCTGTCATAAGGGTTCATCCTACATTTTAATCCATCATTTAGTATTAACTCATATTTTTGCAATAAAGTTTATGGACGTAAAATCATTCAAATCTCCTAATTGGATAATTTATTAATAAAACGGATTATCCTTGATTTCCATAAATTAATTGACTAAGTATTCTTGTCTAATATAGTCCATGTTCATTATTACTTAATCCACACTTATAACGTAATGGACATGTCAAATATAATTGTTTGTCCAAACTCCATTAAGTGAATATAATGAACTTTTTTTTTAACTCCAAATTCTTTAGTGAACTATGGGTCGAATATTATCAATAAATCTTTCCGTAATAAGTTATATAAACTCTCAATAATAAGTTTGGTATATATTTAGTAAATTAATTAGCTCATTATTTATATTAGCTTAACTAAGTCTCACTCGTAGCTAAATCTCATGTCCGAATTTGCTATCGTGGACTTGTCTTTAAAAATGACTAACTACATTTCGACAAAATAGTTGTACTAAATAATATTAATTTAAGTAGTTCGTAACAAATATAATTAAATACCTATAAATTAATTAAACGTTGTTGCACCCTAAAGGTTTAATCTCTTAGATTAGTTCACAACTCGGATTGACCTAATTAAATTCCCAAAAGAAAATATATCTTCTTTCTATCTTTCAAAAATTTAAATTTATGGGAAATTTTGAATGTTTATTTATCAAAATTTTAAACTTCTATTTAAAAATTTTTACAGGGTGTTATAATATCACTCTCTTCATCTAAGTCTACATGAGCCTATATCTTTAATTTAAAGAATATATAACCCTATGTTAAAAAAGCTCATTAACAAAGAAACATGTTGCATTCTTTTTCCTCTTCTTCCCCGTAAATTATTGAAAAATGATTTCTAATGTAATTAAATTTATACGACTGTATAAAATATTAATGCCAATGTTTGAGTTTGAGAGACGGAATTATATAAAAAGAATTTCTAATATAGCTAAAACAAACACAACTATATAAAAATTAATAGACAAATTTCGAACTCGGGGGCGGCCCCCCAAGCCTCCATATAGTTTCGCCACTGCCCGTGCGCAGCGGGCGAAAAAATCTAGTCTATATAATAAATCCTGAATACTTTTTGGCATGTTCAGACTGTATTGCCCTTATTAAATATACTCCATCCTTTTTTAATTTTAAGGGTTAAACAGTAATTATGTCATAGGTTTCCACGTAGGCGCTGATTAATCATCAAGAAAAGTACAGTCATTTGCACGTCACCGCTGAATCATCCTCCTTCCCACGTCATCAAACTTTTCAATCTTTTATTTAGATAATAAATCTATTTATTAGTATATGAAAATCTTATGAAATCTTTTCATATATTTTACAAATATACAAATTGTAACACCCGAGAAAAAAACAAATTCAAATTGTTTTGAACTACGTCATGACTTGATCCCCTTCACAGGGTACGTAGGCAGCTTGGAAATCTAAATTCTAAGTTTAGTCATGAAATTATCACAAAATAAAAGCATAACCGAAAACATTCAACGTTAAACCCGAAGAAACCGAAACACGACTTTAGGAAAATCATTAAGGAGGGACGAGACCAATTTAAGTAGACGAATTATTATACGGGAGTTAGATCGAATTCGTAATTAAAATCCACATGAGAATTTCGAGTCGGAAATGACCCGAAAAGACGAACCAAGAGCGCGAAGGATAGAAAACCGATCGAGAAAAGGAGAAAAGCCCCGACGGACCACCCGAACCGCCCAACCCGGCCGGTTCAGGCGACGCGCACTCCGCGCGCGCACGCGCGGCCTCCGCGTGGGTCGCGGAGACGCGTCCGAGTGGTATACGCGCGCAACCCGTGCGGACAAAGGCTTGAGGGCGCGTCATGTCTGCGCCAGAGGAGCTGAAGGTGTAATCTTTCCTTCTATGGCGATTTTCTTGCCAAAAATCCGTCCCCTATCAAGGGGAAGCGGATCAAGGCAGTGGGGAAGGTTATAGGGACTGTGTGGCCGCCCCCTTCCCCATATTTTCCAGAAAACAAACCCTAGCCACCCTTATTCTTCCTCTCCAAACCAAAATCTCTCCGAATCCACTTTCCGGCGAGCATTCCGGCAACGACGAGGCGAAAGGAACCAAGACCTGCCCTCTAGACTCTTGGTAAGCTATGTTTTAATACTTTAGTTCGTCCATAACACTTAGAGACTCAAAATCTGACCCGTTTCCTTTGCCACGATTTCATGCCGGAAAACGAACAAAAAGCGATCGGAAGGATTGGCCGTTCGTCGGAACCCTAGGACCTCCGGAAACCCATTCCAGCGACCCCATCCTCATTCTATGTAAGTTAAAGCCTTACTCTCAAATTTTTGTGGTTTATTGTTGTTTAAAACTCGAGATCTAGACCCATAACAAAAATCGATTTTCAAAAACCCTACTTTCGTCCGATTTCAAAGACTCGCCCAAAACTCGACCTTCGGGATTCAAACCGAAAACGTTTCAACATAAAAGTTGTTTCTAACACCCTTATCTATCTTGTATCCAAATTTCATTGACATTAAGTTTTGCTATCCCAAATCACGCCGTAAACATTCTGTGACAACCCGAACGTTTCAAACTGTGACAGATTCTCTTACTCGAATTGATGCATGTTTTTCACCCTTTTTAGAATGATTCAACTTTGCATACCTAAACAAAAGTTGTAGATAATTGTGTCTAGATTATGCATATAAAGTTTCATGGATTTTGGTGGTCATTTGATATGTCAAAGGGTCGAATTTCAGAACTGTGATAAAACCTATTCGGAGTCCGCACGTGTACAGTGTGTTGTGGTCGATTTTTGAGTATCAAAAATTCATTATTTCCAGATTTTTAAAACATGAAAGTTGTTCCTTAATGTGTTTTGTAACTACTGTAAAAATTTCACATCCATTAGTTTTGAAATGAATTTTTAATCGGCGTTGCACGAACCTGTGACGAAACCTGTTTTTGTGACAGAAATTATCTTTTACAAAGAACTCGAAATTTGATACACCTCGAAACCTTATTTCCCGATCTTCATGCTATCATTATCTTTTGAGACTGCCTCGTTAGTGGTCTCCTTACTATCTAAGATTGCCTCGTTAGTGATCTCGCGCGCTGTGTTTTGGATCGCCTCGTTAGTGGTCCTACTATCTTTTGAAACTGCCTCGTTAGTGGTCTCCCATTGTTTGGACTGCCTCGTTAGTGGTCCTATGTTGAGATTGCCTCGTTAGTGATCTCCCGGTATGGTGTCCTCTTCTTAGTTTACGGGACGAAATGTAAAAGACATGTGTGAGTGTTTATTTACGCTTAAATAGTATTGCTATGTTTTTAAATTTTGTATTCAAATTACGCATCTTAAATAATGCTTTAACTTACGCTTTTAAATTAAGTCCATTAATTATGTTTTCCGCTGCGAATAAAATACGTGATTGTTTTAAAAATCTATGCATGAAAAGTGAAATCTTTAGTGTTAAACACATGTAACCCCTCTTATTTGTTAGTTAGAAATTAACTTACTCAGTATATTTTTATACTGACAACCGTTGTCATTTTTCTTTTACAGAGTATGTCGAGTGACGCATACGCATACACATGGGGGGAATTATTTGTGAACATTTTCGCTTTCTGCATCGTATTACTGTTTTTACCGGGTCTGTTTAACACGAGGTTTTGGCCGTGTTGGCCGTGATTACTTTCTGCTGCATTTACTTTATCCGTGCATGATGTCCTTTACTTTCGTATTTTGACTTAAGTATTATTAAATTCCGGACTATATGTTGAAATATTTTTAAATCTTTTACGTACCCACAAGCATTGCATTTCCTTGGCGAGCTCGGGAATCCGTGTCTTGCTAGGGAGATGCGGCGGTGACACCTCGGCCTGAGTTATCAAATCCGGGGTGTTACAAGTTGGTATCAGAGCCCGGAATTTTATTTTGAAGCTATTATTATTATTAGTATTGCTAATAACATTATTATCACAATTATTTTGATACTAATATGTTAAACCCTAGTAATATTTTTAAGTATATCACTTTTAAAGACCACTAGTTTTATTTAGTCCAAAAATTTATTTATAGCCCAATGTTTTAGCCAAGAAAAGAAAAATTAAATTTTTCGGCCCACTATAGAGGCCCAACCTTTAGTAATTTATTTTAAATATACGAATAAATTAAATTTTAATGGGGAAGGGACTTGCACTTGCATGTTGCATATAGATTTCATTCTTGCACATCTTGACTTTGCCTAAAACACACCCTAACTCTAACTTACCTTGTCAACACTAGACGGCTGCTCCAAACGCAAACATGATCAACCTATTAATGAGATTGATTGAAGCCTGCCTCGGAACCCCTCAAAACGTGAACAACTTCAGGCTAAGGGTAGAACAAATGGAGGCCAACCTAGGTCACCTGGCTAACCTTGGGGGAGCGGGGCACCAAGAGCTGACCCAACTCCAAGTCCAAATCAACGAACTCCAGGCCCACGAGACCGAGCTTCGGGCCCAGCTGGACGACATAGAGACCGAAGCAGGGTTCCTGGGATATCAACTGCTTCACTGGAAGGATGACTTGCTTCCAACGCCCCCCTTGGCCCAGGAGCTCCTCCCGTAGCTAGCCCCGTTGCTGACCCTGTCGCCACCCCGACAGCCGCCCCGACTCCAGTTGCCACCATCGATCCTGTTCCTACTACTGGACCCGCTTGGCCAGCAAGCCCGGTGTTCCACGGGCCCCTTGGCACGGGCACCATCGAGGATTCGAGTGACGAGGATGACCCCATGGAGGATCCGACTACCTACCCTCCCTAGGCTTAGGGATTTTCGACATACTATTCCTATTGTTCTCTTTTCCATTTTTCCCGGACTATTTTCAGCATTTTGCTACTTATCGCTTGTACCGAAATAAAAATCCCTATTAAGCAATAAAATCACAAGCACCTATTTATTACACCATCTTCATACCTTGTCAGGACATCAACAGACAAGCAACATATCTACATCTGCGTAATAAATTGACAAGTGCCTCGAACCCCGAAACCCAGGGCCTCGACATTTAAAAACCCACATAAAACGACTGAATGAATAAATACAAATACTAACCAGCTCCTGACAAACATCACTCAAGTTAACAAATCACTTTTTTTCACAATCCCTCGAATCTCCCGGAACACTAAAACCTCCCTTGTGCTCACATGGTTGTAACAGGATGGCATCCCGAGGACGACCAAGGACCATCCCGGCCACCCCCAACACCCGCGACACGCCAGGGCAACCCAACGAGCAGGCACCTAACGTGGAAGCACCGGCCCCAGCAGGCCCGATGCCCAACCCTGTGGAAGGGCGGATGAGGAACATGGAGGAACTACTGATCGCACTGGGTAATGCTTACGTCAACCAGGGTGGAGTTGCCGGGGCGCCACCACCGGAAGCAAGGATCAATTACTTGGCTGCGGTGAACCCCTACCGACCTCCTTACTACGCCGGGGAGGAGGACCCCACTAAGCTGGAAGAATGGTTGAGAACCTTCGACAAATTGCTGAAGGCGGTAAGATGCCCGGAGGGGGAGAAGGTTCACGTGGCTTCGTACTACCTGGGGGGCGAGGCCGACGACTGGTGGCAGGCTACCCAGGGGAAGCTGGCAGAGGATGATGAACCCTACTCATGGAACGAGTTCATGGAGTTACTTCGGGAGCGCTTCTACCCAATGAGTACTAAGGCGGCACTGTACGAGGAGTTATCATCCCTGAAGCAATGAGAGAAATATGTTCAAGAATACTATGCACGGTTTAAGGAGTTGGTGAGATTTGCGCCCAGGATGGTACCTACGGACGGGGAGAAGGCGCAAAAGTTCGAAATGGGATTGAACTTGTCAATTCGGGAGGTGATCACCGGAGTTAACTACCCGGACCTGCAATCTGTCTACGATCGGGCAGTAGCAGTAGCACGAGTGCAACAGCTAAAAAGGAAGGCTGCTGGGGAATCTAGCCGAGGGGCGCAAGGACCAGACAAGAGGAATAGGGATAATAGGACGGGCAACACTACTGGCGGGGACAACTTTCGGCGAGGTCCGAACGGGAATGCTCAGAACAACAATGGTCAAAATGCCAACCAATGAGGACGAGTGCCGCCGTGCCCAAGGTGTGGCAGGCCGCACCTGGTGAGGAGATGTCCTCAGGTGGGCGAGTGCTTCCGATGCGGCCGAATTGGCCATCGGAGGGAGGAATGTCGAACCCGACTTGAGAACATCACAAAGAGAGAACATTTGGTCACTGAACCTAATGAGCCGATCAACCAAGGAGGTAGAAACGGCAACAACCAGGGGTATCGACCCCCTCCGAATCCGAACCAGCGCCCTCCGAACCAGCAACAAAATGCAAACCCGAATCAAAACTAGCCGCCCAATCAGGGGAGGCCGATGGGGAGGTTGAACGTGATCAACCAGGCTGACATACCCGCGCAGGGTGACGTGATGGCAGGTACTTTCCATGCCCTAAGTACTCCGGTTAGAGTTTTATTTGATTCCGGAGCCAGTTGTTCAATTATATCTTCGAAAGTCGTAACTGAACTAGATCTACCTAAGTGCGAGATGATTAGCTTAGGTATACAACTGCCCTCTGGAGAAGTAATAGCGTGCACTAAGCGTTACAATGGAATACCTATAGTAATAAAGAACGTAGAGTTTTTCGCGAACTTAGTAGAGTTTAACGTCAGAGACTTTGACGTCATATTAGGAATGGACTGGCTAACCAGATATAAGGTCGTGATCGAATGCCAAAAGCAAAAGATCACGCAATCGAAAAGTAGGGGGAAGAGAGTCATTTTCTACTCTCAACCTCTTAAGAAGTCTAATAAGATAGTCAACGTTCTCGAGTTATGTAGCCTAATGCGTAAAGGCCACATGTTATACGCGTGCTACATTCATAATCTCGAGGCGGAGGGAGTCAGGATAGACAACATTCCGGTGGTAAGAGAATACCCGGATGTGTTCCCTGAGGACGTTCCCGGCATGCCCCCTGAGAGGGATCTTGAATTCACCATAGATCTCATCCCGGGAACGGAACCGGTCTCAAAGGCTCCTTACCGCATGGCGCCGCCGGAGATGAAGGAGCTAAAGGAGCAGCTCGAAGAATTGTTGGGGAAGGGATACATTAGACCGAGTACGTCTCCATGGGGAGCACCGGTCTTGTTCGTCAAGAAGAAGGATGGGAGTTTGCGACTGTGTATCGACTACAGAGGACTTAATCAAGTCACTATCAAGAACAAGTACCCGTTGCCCAGAATCGAGGATTTGTTCGACCAGCTGAAGGGAGCTACTGTGTTCTCCAAGATCGACCTGCGTTCGGGATATCATCAACTGCGAATCGCTGAGAAGGACATCCCAAAGACAGCGTTCAGGACTCGCTATGGACACTACGAATTCACAGTACTGTCATTCGGACTGACGAACGCCCCGGCAATGTTCATGAACCTCATGAACAACGTGTTCCGAGGGCTATTAGATCAATGCGTAGTGGTGTTCATAGACGACATCTTGATCTACTCAAGGGACGAGGAAGAACATTCCGAGCACTTACATAAAGTACTGAGGATCCTCCGAGTGGATCAACTATACGGAAAGCTGTCCAAATGCGACTTCTGGGTGAGGGAAGTGGCATTCCTTGGGCATATCGTATCCGCCAGCGGAGTGGCGGTAGACCCGGCAAAGATCTCGGCAGTAACCGAGTGGGTACCACCAAAGAGCCCAACGGAGATAAGAAGTTTTCTCGGACTGGCAGGCTACTACAGGCGATTTGTCCAGGATTTCTCAAAAATCGCCCGGCCGTTGACCCAACTGCTGAAGAAGAGGGTGAAGTACGACTGGATCGGCGAGTGCGAAGTCGCATTCCAGGAGCTGAAGAAACGACTCACCACGGCGCCAGTGCTGGCGTTACCATCAGAGAATGGAGACTTCGAGGTGTACAGCGACGCCTCGAGAGAAGGACTGGGATGCGTATTAATGCAGGAACAAAGAGTCATAGCGTACACATCGCGACAACTAAAACCACACGAGCAGAACTATCTGACGCACGACCTCGAACTGGCCGCGGTCGTGTTCGCCCTAAAAATTTGGAGACACTATCTCTATGGGCGGAAGTGTCGGATGTTCACCGACCATAAGAGCCTCAAGTACATATTCACGCAGAAAGAACTGAATTTGAGGCAGAGGAGATGGTTGGAACTGATCAAAGATTACGACCTGGAAGTCGCGTATCACGAGGGCAAGGCCAACGTCGTGGCCGACGCCTTGAGTCGGAAGACGCAACACGTCACGAACTCACTTGTGATACCGACTGAATGTACAGGGATTTGGCGAAATTAAGCCTGGAACTGGTGCATCCCGGTACGGTAACCGAGGTCGTCAACGCGATGGTAGTAGGGCCTACCATATTCGAAGAGATACGACTCGCCCAACCGAGTGACGAAAAGTTGGAGGAAATAAGGAGGAGCATTGCCGAAGGAAAGGCAGTGGATTTCAAGGTTCACGAGGACGGAAGCATCCGCTTCAGGGGAAGGTGGTGTATATCGCGGGAGTCCGCGGATCTGAAGAAGAAAGTGATGGAGGAAGGCCATAGTACCCCCTACTCGGTTCCCCCCGGAGGGGACAAGCTATACAAGGACTTGAAGAAGAACTACTGGTGGCCGAACATGAAGAGAGAAGTGGCCGAGTTCGTGGCAAGGTGCCTTACCTGCCAAAAGGTCAAGGCAGTGCGACAAAAGCCCCTAGGATTAATGCAACCATTGGAGATCCCAAGCTGGAAGTGGGATAGTATCTCCATGGATTTCGTTTCGGGGTTACCACGTTCACCAAAGGGGATGAATAAGATCTGGGTGATCGTGGATAGGTTAACGAAGGCCGCCATATTCATCCCAATGAAGGACACTTGGTCAATGGACCAACTAGCAAGAGCATATATAGACAATGTAGTACGCCGGCACGGGGTACCACATGACATCATCTCGGATAGGGATAGCAGATTCGTCTCTCAGTTTTGGACCAAGTTGCAAGAAGCCCTTGGGACGCAAATAAAGATGAGTACCGCGTTCCACCCCATGACGGATGGGCAGACGGAGCGAACAATACAGACGCTGGAGGACATGTTGAGGGCATGTGTGCTAGAATTTAAGGGGAGTTGGGAGCACCATCTGCCCTTGATCGAGTTCTCCTACAACAACAGTTACCATGCGAGCATCGCATGGCGCCCTTCGAGGCACTGTACGGACGAAGGTGCCGGAGCCCATTAAGTTGGGAAGAGAACGATCGAATAGTGGCAGTAGGACCACAACTGGTGGAAGACATGGCTCAGCAAGTTAAGGTTATCCAGGGGAAGATGAGAGCCGCTCAGGACCGGCAAAAGAGTTATGCGGACGTAAGACGGCAGGACTTGGAATTCCAAGTTGGTGACAAGATCATGCTAAAGGTCTCACCGATGAAGGGCGTGATGCGCTTCGGCAAGCGGGGGAAACTGAGCCCCCGATACATAGGACCCTATGAGATCCTCGAAAGAGTAGGGAATCTAGCATACCGGCTAGCTCTGCCGCCTCAACTAGCACGCGTCCACAACGTGTTTCACGTCTCCCAACTGAAGAAGTATGTACCCGACACGTCGCATGTACTCCAACCAGACGTAATCGAATTGGATGATGACTTGACCTACGAAGAAACCCCGGTACAAATACTCGATTACAAGGAAAGGGTAACAAGAAATAAATCTGTAAAGATGGTCAAAGTCCTGTGGTCTAACCACGAGACGGAAACTGCGACCTGGGAATTGGAAGCCGACATGAGACAACGTTACCCTACCCTCTTCCAAGATGAACCGACCACAGTTATGGGGACATAACTGTATTCTTAAGGGGGGGAGGGGGGAGGATGTAACACCCGAGAAAAAAACAAATTCAAATTGTTTTGAACTACGTCATGACTTGATCCCTTCACAGGGTACGTAGCAGCTTGGAAATCTAAATTCTAAGTTCAGTCACGAAATTATCACAAAATAAAAGCATAACCGAAAACATTCAACGTTAAACCCGAAGAAACCGAAACACGACTTTAGGAAAATCATTAAGGAGGGACGGGACCAATTTAAGTAGACGAATTATTATACGGGAGTTAGATCGAATTCGTAATTAAAATCCACATGAGAATTTTGAGTCGGAAATGACCCGAAAAGACGAACCAAGAGCGCGAAGGATAGAAAACCGATCGAGAAAAGGAGAAAAGCCCCGACGGACCACCCGAACCGCCCAACCCGGCCGGTTCAGGCGACGCGCACTCCGCGCGCGCACGCGCGGCCTCCGCGTGGGTCGCGGAGATGCGTCCGAGTGGTATACGCGCGCACCCCGCGCGGACAAAGGCTTGAGGGCGCGTCACGTCCGCGCTAGAGGAGCTGAAGGTGTAATCTTTCCTTCTATGGCGATTTTCTTGCCAAAAATCCTTCCCCTATCAAGGGGAAGCGGATCAAGGCAGTGGGGAAGGTTATAGGGACTGTGTGGCCGCCCCCTTCCCCATATTTTCCAGAAAACAAACCCTAGCCACCCTTATTCTTCCTCTCCAAACCAAAATCTCTCCGAATCCACTTTCCGGCGAGCATTCCGGCGACGACGAGGGGAAAGGAACCAAGCCATGCCATCTAGACTCTTGGTAAGCTATGTTTTAATACTTTAGTTCGTCCATAACACTTAGAGACTCGAAATCTGACCCGTTTCCTTTGCCACGATTTTATGCCGGAAAACGAACAAAAAGCGATCGGAAGGATTGGCCGTTCGTCGGAACCCTAGGACCTCCGGAAACCCATTCCAGCGACTCCATCCTCATTCTATGTAAGTTAAAGCCTTACTCTCAAATTTTTGTGGTTTATTGTTGTTTAAAACTCGAGATCTAGACCCGTAACAAAAATCGATTTTCAAAAACCCTACTTTCGTCCGATTTCAAAGACTCGCCCAAAACTCGACCTTCGGGAATTCAAACCGAAAACGTTTCAACATAAAAGTTGTTCCTAACACCCTTATCTATCTTGTATCCAAATTTCAGCCATTGACATTAAGTTTTGCTATCCCAAATCACGCCGTAAACATTCTGTGACAAACCCGAACGTTTCAAACTGTGACAGTTTCTCTTACTCGACTTGATGCATGTTTTTCACCCATTTTTAGAATGATTCAACTTTGCATACCTAAACAAAAGTTGTAGATAATTGTGTCTAGATTATGCATATAAAGTTTCACGGATTTTCGTGGTCATTTGATATGTCAAAGGGTCGAATTTCAGAACTGTGATAAAACCTATTCGGAGTCCGCACGTGTACAGTGTGTTGTGGTCGATTTTTGAGTATCAAAAATTCATTATTTCCAGATTCTTAAAACATGAAAGTTGTTCCTTAATGTGTTTTGCAACTACTGTAAACATTTCGCATCCATTGGTTTTGAAATGAATTTTTAATCGGCGTTGCACGAACCTGTGACGAAACCCGTTTTTGTGACAGAAATTATCTTTTACAAAGAACTCGAAATTTGACACACCTCGAAACCTTATTTCCCAAAACTTAAAGCATGAAAGTTGTTCGTGTGTGCGTTTCTGAACTACTGTAAAAAAATCTCAGAATTTTTGGCGTAAAAATGAATTTTTAATTAGGAAAGGCGTAAACTGCCGCAATCGAATTTCTTTTCGAACTTGAAAACTCGAACTATGAAAACGCAATATCAATCAGTGATAACATTGAAATACAAACTTTCAAAAATCCCGTTCACTAGGCTGAGCCGATATTCATGCTATCATTATCTTTTGAGACTGCCTCGTTAGTGGTCTCCTTACTATCTGAGATTGCCTCGTTAGTGATCTCGCGCGCTGTGTTTTGGATCGCCTCGTTAGTGGTCCTACTATCTTTTGAGACTGCCTCGTTAGTGGTCTCCCATTGTTTGGACTGCCTCGTTAGTGGTCCTATGTTGAGATTGCCTCGTTAGTGATCTCCCGGTATGGTGTCCTCTTCTTAGTTTACGGGATGAAATGTAAAAGACTTGTGTGAGTGTTTATTTACGCTTAAATCGTATTGCTATGTTTTTAAATTTTGTATTCAAATTACGCATCTTAAATAATGCTTTAAATTACGCTTTTAAATTAAGTCCATTAATTATGTTTTCCGCTGCGAATAAAATACGTGATTGTTTTAAAAATCTATGCATGAAAAGTGAAATCTTTAGTGTTAAACACATGTAACCCCTCTTATTTGTTAGTTAGGAATTAACTTACTCAGTATATTTTTATACTGACAACCGTTGTCATTTTTCTTTTACAGAGTATGTCGAGTGACGCATACGCATACACATGGGGGGAATTATTTGTGAACATTTTCGCTTTCTGCATTGTATTACTGTTTTTACCGGGTCTGTTTAACCCAAGGTTTTGGCTGTGCTGGCCGTGATTACTTTCTGCTGCATTTACTTTATCCGTGCATGATGTCATTTACTTTCGTATTTTGACTTAATTATTATTAAATTCCGGACTATATGTTGAAATGTTTTTAAATCTTTTACGTACCCACAAGCCTTGCATTTCCTTGGCGAGCTCGGGAATCCGTGTCTTGCTAGGGAGATGCGGCGGTGACACCTCGGCCTGGGTTATCAAATCCGGGGTGTTACACAAATTGAAAACAAATGATAATATATATGATGTTTATGACAAATTTAGTAAAACCAATATATTATAAAATCCTTTAATTGTATGTCATATTTGTCAAATATATTATATTGATTATATATATGTAAAATGAGCCGAAAATATTATCCTCAATCAATAGAATAAATAAAAAATTTAATCTACATAATAAATTCTGAAAACTTTTTGGCATATGCAGACTGTATTGTCCATTTTCAAAATAACTCAATCCTTTTAATTTTAATGGTTCACCAGTCATTATACCATCATTTTATGATCAATGACTACAATTAATCCACGTAACGTTGATTAATCATCATGATACACGTCAGCGTTGATTAATTATACTTGCCATGTCATCAACTTTTTATATCCTATATTTAGATCATTAATATATCTACTAATTTAAAAAGATGTTGAAAAAATCTTTCTATATATTTTCAAAAATATAAAATGTAAAAAAATTATAATATACCTTTTTTGCTAGGCAGTTTATAATATACTTCTTTAATTGAATATATTATCTATGTAATAACTCCTGAATACTTTTTGGCATGTATTTTAAAAAATCTCTATTATTTAATTGAATATATTTCTATATATTGAAAAAAATCTTCATAAGTATTTTAAAAGATATAATTGATTATAACTATATATATAAATTATTTCATTGTTTAGATATACATAATCTATAATATAAATCCTGAATACTTTTTGGCATGTTTAGACTGTATTGCCCTTATTAAATATACTTCATCCTTTTTTAATTTTAAGGGTTAAACAGTAATTATGCCCTAGGTTTCCACGTACACGCTGATTAATCATCCAGAAAAATACAGTCATTCACACGTCAGCGCATAATCGTTGTAACACCCCCATTTTCCCTAAAGATGCAGCGGAAGAAAAGAGCGGGAACAATGGGCGGGGTGCTACCGCCACGTATTCCGGACTGCCCGAAATACGCTAAGGCTAGCAAAAATAATTGCAGAAAATCAGATTTGAATGTATATGCTAACCACGTTCCGGACAAGCTAGCATATAATTCACAAAGAAGCTTATATACTATGAGAAGTATAAAATAAGCTTAATAAAAATGTTTGGTATAGCGTAACCAAACGGAGGACTGCATTCCTCAAAACGCGCAATAACAATAATGGAGTAAATCCATGGAAGTTTTATTTCATAAAAAGGGGTTGTCTATTTCATACTCAAAAATACTGTTAAACGCGTAATGCATTGTTTAAAACAGTAGGGCACCATATTCTCATAAATGGGATAAAACCCAAATATTTTGTTTATGCTCGATAAATCACTATCTATGCCAAGTAATAGCTTTTTATCCCAAAAGGGGGGTTTTAAAATATACATTTCATAAATAATACCCCAAATCGTGCCCGTGCAGATGATGCCTTGCAGATCTCAAAACCTGAAAGGAAATGGTGACAAGTGTAGAGTCAGCGAAAACAATCGCTGAGTAAGTAGACCCTTACTCCCGGAGGAGATCGGGTTGCAGAAATAATTTAAAGACAACAGTTATGGTAATGGTATGCTAAAACGAGAATTAATTTAAGCACAGACAAAATCCATATAAATCTAATCCCGGGAAGAGACAATATGACACTATGCGTTACCAAGAAATAAATTCTCAGCCAACATGATGTGCAGGTTCCCCGTTGTAGGGCCCAAATCTCACATACATTCAAGAGTTGTGGTGGAGGTAAGAAATTTCCTCAGACCACATTGAATCGAGAAATGGCGTCGGGCTGATTTCCAACAGTCCCCGTAAGTCGTGTATTACAGGCAAACGGCGGAGGATTAATATCTGTCCCCGTAAGTCGTGTAACACAAGCAAACGGCGGAGGTGGCAGCAGCGACCCAAAACTTGGACCCAACCCCGTAACAATGCGCGCTCAAAAATCCATAGGACATTGAGAATAATTGCAAGTATTGTAAAGCACAGTAAAATGGCATACCAATAATCCAAAAACAGTAGGGAGCTATAAGCATAAATTTAAAATAAGAAAGCGGCAGTAAAAATTATGCTTAAGCTAAAATAAATTTGGCTTTACTCCAAAGAGTAAAAATCTACTTACAGTCACCGTGGATGGAATGGACACGACACACGCACGGCCTACGAGCAGATATCCCTTTACAGCTATTTGACTAGCAAAAATTATAATATTAACATCATATGCTATAATGATATTTTAATGGAAATAATAGCTAAAATTTTCTAATTTAATAAATCTTACCGAACACTATCACGGACTAGCTATCCGTACTAATCCTTACTGAGCTCTAAAACTCCTTTGTTTGCAGCGAAAATCCCACTAAAAAAAATCCAAACTACTAAAATATTCCTAAAAATCATAATAAATCCTAAAAGCACACTACTGAGCAAAACTAAAGAAAATAACGAAAATAAGGAAAATTTGATATTGAATTGGGGTGAGAATTTGGGAAAACGGAGGGGGGTATATATAGGCATCTTTGGGCTGGAATAAAACAAGAGTATGGCCCGATTTCCTTATTTTTCATCTGTGCTCATTTAATACCCCTGTAACCCTTTAGTCAACACACTCTCTTTGGAAATAATTTGTCCGTCTCATTCTCCAGCTTTTGCAGAAATCAGTCTGCACCTCTCTTTCCTGTCCCCCCCCTTGCTTCGCTCTCTCTCACCCTCTCTCCTTTCCTTTGTTTTTTTTTTTTTTTTTTTTTTTCCTCCTGCTCTTGGAGCACCTCCGGCGGTGGCGCGGCAGTGGAACAGGCGCCCGGCGACCGCGGTTGCAAAGGGAAGGCCGGCGGTGATGGCGGGGCTCGGCCTCCTGCTCCACCCCTTTCCTCTCCTTCTTCTCTCTTTTCTATGTGGCGACTCCGGCGATGCTCGGAGGTGATGACGGGACGGCGAGCGGCGGTAGGCGACGACCGTCATCCTCCCTCTCTTCTCTCGCTTCTGTCTCCCTCTTCTATTTTATTTGTTTTTCTGTTTTGGGGCTTGTAGGTGTGGTGGTGTTGGATTTGAGGAGGAAGAGGGAGATGGTATGGTGTTAGTGAAGGGCAAAGGTGGGCGGTGGCGGCGATGGCCGCGGGTGGCGATTTGGGACGGAGAGATGGAGAGGAAGTGATGGCGGTGAGAAGGGTGGTGGTGGAATGATGTTGGCGAGATGGAGAAGGGAGGGGGGGGGCGGCTGCGGCCGCGGTGAGTGGTGGCGAAGGCGGCTGCCGGTGGTGGCGTGGCTACTGGCGGCGAGATGGTGGAGCAAGTAGCCGGATGATGGCGGAGGTCCGATGGTGCCGTGGTGGCAAACAGGAGCCGGCGGCGAGGTGGAGAAGGGTGGGTCGGTGGTGGCCGGATGCCGCCGGAGGCTCGCCGGCGGCGAGGCGGCGCCGGAGAAAAAAAAGGGGGGCGGCAGCCCTAAAAACTAGGGTTAGGGTTTAGTTTTGGGTTGGGCTTGTGCCCTAGCGGACTGGGCTTTAATTGGTTTGGACTAATTTTCTATTGTTGCTTGTTGGACTGCATAATTGGTTGGCCCAATTTCATAATGACTCAATTAACTAGCTAATCTCAGGTTATGGACTTAATAATTTAATAATCCGATACTGTTAGTCGGGTAACTCAATATTTCACCTTCTCCAATTCGGGATCATAATTAACTAAAAGTCGGACAATTTTCGATAATTAAATGGGTCGAATATTTTAATTGTAAGGATTTAATTAAACTCTAAAACACTTTTACACTTATAATTCAAATTAACGGATTTTAATGGATTAAATTATCTATTAATTTTCCGTAGTTAGCAAAATGATTTAAGATTCCAAATCCCTTAATCTGGATAATTTCATTAGTTATATTTAGGTCCCTCGTTAATTTTGATAATATAATTTGTTAAGTATTTTATTCAAGTTATGGGATTTAATCATACAATTTAATCCATCCCTTATTATTAAATCATATCCTTTCCAATAAAATTTATTAACTTGAAATAATTCACATCTTTTAATTAGACAATTTGTTAATAAAATGGTTCGGCTTGATTTGCATAAATTAATTGGTTGAGTATTCTTAATTTTAATTCTATTTACTAATTTATATTAAATTTTGACTAAATAATCGTAATCAATTAATATGAGCTTAAATAATTTATGACAAAATATAACTTAATACTTATAAGTCAATTTAATTCGGACTCATGTTTATTTCTAAAAAGTTTAATTTGTGAGAAAATTTGAATAACTATTTATTAATTATTTTATTTTATTTTATTTTTTTGAATTTTTATTTAAAAATTGTACGGAGTGTTATAGTCTACCCTCCTTAAAATAAGGCTTCGCCCCCGAAGCCTCACGACAAAACTAATAGTAATTTAGATGTATATCTCCTAATACCTTTATTTATTTATTTTATTTTTATTTAATTTTATTTATTTATTTATTTATTTTTTTGGAAAACTTTCAATGGGTTATCGATCAGTTATGATTCTCTGCAAACAGCCACGGATATTTATTCTTAATACCCGTGCTAACTCCTTTAGTTACATCTCTTTTTTTTTTTTTTTTTTCATATCCTAATGGTATCCGGGATAAGTTTAGGACAAAAACCTATTAATATGTTATCTTATTCCCGTTTTCCGATTTCCAATGACACAGTTAAATTGGTAGTCTTCTTTTGAGTATTCGATAATCCCTAGTAAATCTCACTCTTCCTTGTTGGTAACGGTGCTCTTTGGAGAAATTGTTTAGTTATCTAATAAGGTTTATTTGAACATGGTTTAGATCAATGATGATGGCGCTGCCCAGTTAAGCATTCTCTACCAAATTTGATAAGTAGACGTTTTATTGGATATAATAATTTACTGACCTTGAGATAAACTTTGCTCTTGATGGTTCCATATTTTTACTTAGGCATGGCAGACAATCTAAACATTTGGTTATAGGTCAAACAAATCCTTCCAAAGGAAAAGAAATTTTAAGCATTACATCAGGGATTATCATTTAGGCGGAAGCTTAAAATGCTTCGCAACAAAAGGGGATGCATTGGTTATACATATCAAGCGCATTACTTGGTTCAAAAGTTGGGGTACGATCGCTCTACTTGCATATCATTTTACCATGCCCGATTGATCGATGTTCTTAGAGAGTAATTATATAATCTAAACCGATATATTAGGGGCTACATTCCCAAAGCAAAAGTAAAAATGTCCTCCAACGAGTGTGCCCGAGCTCCCCTTTTTATCCTCCTCAAGGATTGCCCGAGTTGTCCTTATGCAACCTTCCTTGATTACTTCTTACCGCAGGCGGCGGGGTTCCTCGGCTTTCTATTCAGGAATGCTTCTGTTTGAAAGCGATGGTCTCCTTTTAAATCATTTCGCAACTTATTAGGGTCAATTCGGATGCCGCATTCTTTGATCCTATGCCCTTCGAGGCCACATCTGAAGCACTCTCCATCTTGCGGGCATGTCTGCATCCAATGCTTCCTGCCGCACTTTGGGCAGCGTGCGGCCATTGGGGGATGGTCATTATTTCTTAGATTAGGGCCATCAAAGTTGCGATGCTGGTTCTGGTTTCCTCTGCCCGGGTTCCTCTTGATGCGCCCCTCCTTATGGGTTTTAGAGGTTTGCTCGATTTGCTCTTTTCCCCGTTTAGGCTTCCGGACTCGCTCAACTGTCATCGCCCGATCATATAGCTTCTGTAGGCTAAAGAATTGTTTCCCACCTAACCCTTCTCGAATCTCCCGGTTCAATCCGAGTTCGAATTTTTGGGCCTGGGGATGTTCGGTGTTCACTAACCCTGGAGCGAAGCGGAGGAGCTCATTGAACTTTTTGTAGTACTCATGGACAGAGAAATTGCCTTGTGTTAAGGTGACGAACTCCTCGTACTTAGCGTTCTTTACACTAGTTGGGCAAAATCTCGTCCGCAGGCTTTCCTTAAACTCTGGCCAACCAATGTCTCAATTCTCGTGGTTTCGCCACCAGGTGTTTGCCTGGCCTTCCAGGAAGAATGTAGCCACCTCCACTTTCCTTTCCTTGGGACACCGTACCGCCTCTAACAGTTTGTCGAATTTCTCGATCCACCCTTCTAGCTCATCCGGGTCCTCTTGTCCGGTATAGCTCGTGGGTTGATACTCATGTACAGCCTTGATGAAATCTGTGGGTGGTTCCTCTCGTATTTCGTCCCTTGCCAGTTGCCGCTCTACTGCGGTACCAATAGTTAACATCACTTGTTCCAATCGAGCTTGTCGTCCCTCTATAGCTTCTCGCCTATCCTCCATGGGATCAGATGCATATAGGGGGTCGGCCGGACGTTTTCCTGGGCGTCCTCGTGGTGGCATCTGAAACATTATCGTAGTCTTAAGAGAATTTCATTTGCTCTTAGTTTATCATTTATCAAAAATTTTATTATTCTCCCAATAATTTCGTGATTATGAAATTTTAAAATTTTTCGGGTGGAAAATTTCACCGTCCTTTATCAGAACCCTAGTCCTTAATAATTCATACGCTTTCTCGAAAAGGGGATGAAATTGTTGTTATGGGCTCTTGTGTCCTTATCAAGGGAAAACTATAGGAACAACATATTTGGGACAACTATCGTGGTAGACAAAAATTATACGAAGGGCGAGTGGGAGAAGTATTCTCACTACCGGCCGTCTATCTCAATCAACCCTTAAGTGCATTCTCCTCCAGAGATCGAATTCAAAATTTATAAGGCTCAAAGGAATAGGAGGAATGATTTGGGTTATCCTTTAAGCGCACGACTGTTGGTAATAATCCCTTTAAGAATATTGCCAAGGAAATGTTCAACTTTCCTTGTCAAATTGGCATATGGATTTGAGGGAAATTCGTAAATATTTTATAAAATTCGTTGTGAGTTTAAAATCTTTTGGTGCTCTTTCGTAGCACTTGCGTCTTATCTTTAAGACCATATAGTATTTAGGAAATTCTTATTCATAGTCATCCGCATGATCATCGTGCTAACATATAATTTGTGCGCTTATAAGTCTAAGGTATAACCTTATGTTGACTAAGGCGAGAACGCAATTCGTACTAAGGCCATAAAACAATTTGTGATACGGCAAATTCTTGATAGATCAAAGAAGGGTCATAGACCATTTCAATACCCTGTTACCACTTGGTAGGTACAACTTTGGGGTAAACGTTCCCATACCTTACCAATAGTAAAAATAAAAGTAATCGCAAACATCGTCACCTATTGTAGGCATCATCTTACGTAATAAGGCAACTGAACTGAGAAACCAATAAACTAGTGCAATACTAGTAGGTTATCCAAGACACGTCTAGGGGTAGGTACTAAGGCAATACTTAGCAAAATAATCATAAGATAGTCGGAGAGAGACTCTAGCTCGGAGTCCGACACATTGGAATAATCCTTGTCAAAAATGAACTTGTAATAATCCAAAATTCTGCTCGTGCCTATATGCATATGTGTGTGCTCCCATCCCCAAATTTAACTTTAAAAGTACTTGGCATAGTCTTTCCAAAATATTTCGTGCAAAAATTTCAATAATTTAAATGCACTACTTCTTAGAGCAAAAATGGCTCTTCAAAAATATTTCTCGTGCAAAAATTGCAATAATTTATATGCACTAATCCGAATGCTTCCAAATACTTTTCGTGTAAAATTTAATAATTTAAATACACGACTTGTATAGCCACCTGGCTTTTAAAAATAACTTTTGGTGCATGAATTTTAAAAATTTCAGATGCACAATTCCAAGAGCAAAACGCTCTGATACCAAACTGTAACACCCCCATTTTCCCTAAAGATGCAGCGGAAGAAAAGAGCGGGAACAATGGGCGGGGTGCTACCGCCACGTATTCCGGACTGCCCGAAATACGCTAAGGCTAGCAAAAATAATTGCAGAAAATCAGATTTGAATGTATATGCTAACCACGTTCCGGACAAGCTAGCATATAATTCACAAAGAAGCTTATATACTATGAGAAGTATAAAATAAGCTTAATAAAAATGTTTGGTATAGCGTAACCAAACGGAGGACTGCATTCCTCAAAACGCGCAATAACAATAATGGAGTAAATCCATGGAAGTTTTATTTCATAAAAAGGGGTTGTCTATTTCATACTCAAAAATACTGTTAAACGCGTAATGCATTGTTTAAAACAGTAGGGCACCATATTCTCATAAATGGGATAAAACCCAAATATTTTGTTTATGCTCGATAAATCACTATCTATGCCAAGTAATAGCTTTTTATCCCAAAAGGGGGGTTTTAAAATATACATTTCATAAATAATACCCCAAATCGTGCCCGTGCAGATGATGCCTTGCAGATCTCAAAACCTGAAAGGAAATGGTGACAAGTGTAGAGTCAGCGAAAACAATCGCTGAGTAAGTAGACCCTTACTCCCGGAGGAGATCGGGTTGCAGAAATAATTTAAAGACAACAGTTATGGTAATGGTATGCTAAAACGAGAATTAATTTAAGCACAGACAAAATCCATATAAATCTAATCCCGGGAAGAGACAATATGACACTATGCGTTACCAAGAAATAAATTCTCAGCCAACATGATGTGCAGGTTCCCCGTTGTAGGGCCCAAATCTCACATACATTCAAGGGTTGTGGTGGAGGTAAGAAATTTCCTCAGACCACATTGAATCGAGAAATGGCGTCGGGCTGATTTCCAACAGTCCCCGTAAGTCGTGTATTACAGGCAAACGGCGGAGGATTAATATCTGTCCCCGTAAGTCGTGTAACACAAGCAAACGGCGGAGGTGGCAGCAGCGACCCAAAACTTGGACCCAACCCCGTAACAATGCGCGCTCAAAAATCCATAGGACATTGAGAATAATTGCAAGTATTGTAAAGCACAGTAAAATGGCATACCAATAATCCAAAAACAGTAGGGAGCTATAAGCATAAATTTAAAATAAGAAAGCGGCAGTAAAAATTATGCTTAAGCTAAAATAAATTTGGCTTTACTCCAAAGAGTAAAAATCTACTTACAGTCACCGTGGATGGAATGGACACGACACACGCACGGCCTACGAGCAGATATCCCTTTACAGCTATTTGACTAGCAAAAATTATAATATTAACATCATATGCTATAATGATATTTTAATGGAAATAATAGCTAAAATTTTCTAATTTAATAAATCTTACCGAACACTATCACGGACTAGCTATCCGTACTAATCCTTACTGAGCTCTAAAACTCCTTTGTTTGCAGCGAAAATCCCACTAAAAAAAATCCAAACTACTAAAATATTCCTAAAAATCATAATAAATCCTAAAAGCACACTACTGAGCAAAACTAAAGAAAATAACGAAAATAAGGAAAATTTGATATTGAATTGGGGTGAGAATTTGGGAAAACGGAGGGGGGTATATATAGGCATCTTTGGGCTGGAATAAAACAAGAGTATGGCCCGATTTCCTTATTTTTCATCTGTGCTCATTTAATACCCCTGTAACCCTTTAGTCAACACACTCTCTTTGGAAATAATTTGTCCGTCTCATTCTCCAGCTTTTGCAGAAATCAGTCTGCACCTCTCTTTCCTGTCCCCCCCTTGCTTCGCTCTCTCTCACCCTCTCTCCTTTCCTTTGTTTTTTTTTTTTTTTTTTTTTCCTCCTGCTCTTGGAGCACCTCCGGCGGTGGCGCGGCAGTGGAACAGGCGCCCGGCGACCGCGGTTGCAAAGGGAAGGCCGGCGGTGATGGCGGGGCTCGGCCTCCTGCTCCACCCCTTTCCTCTCCTTCTTCTCTCTTTTCTATGTGGCGACTCCGGCGATGCTCGGAGGTGATGACGGGACGGCGAGCGGCGGTAGGCGACGACCGTCATCCTCCCTCTCTTCTCTCGCTTCTGTCTCCCTCTTCTATTTTATTTGTTTTTCTGTTTTGGGGCTTGTAGGTGTGGTGGTGTTGGATTTGAGGAGGAAGAGGGAGATGGTATGGTGTTAGTGAAGGGCAAAGGTGGGCGGTGGCGGCGATGGCCGCGGGTGGCGATTTGGGACGGAGAGATGGAGAGGAAGTGATGGCGGTGAGAAGGGTGGTGGTGGAATGATGTTGGCGAGATGGAGAAGGGAGGGGGGGGGGGCGGCTGCGGCCGCGGTGAGTGGTGGCGAAGGCGGCTGCCGGTGGTGGCGTGGCTACTGGCGGCGAGATGGTGGAGCAAGTAGCCGGATGATGGCGGAGGTCCGATGGTGCCGTGGTGGCAAACAGGAGCCGGCGGCGAGGTGGAGAAGGGTGGGTCGGTGGTGGCCGGATGCCGCCGGAGGCTCGCCGGCGGCGAGGCGGCGCCGGAGAAAAAAAAGGGGGGCGGCAGCCCTAAAAACTAGGGTTAGGGTTTAGTTTTGGGTTGGGCTTGTGCCCTAGCGGACTGGGCTTTAATTGGTTTGGACTAATTTTCTATTGTTGCTTGTTGGACTGCATAATTGGTTGGCCCAATTTCATAATGACTCAATTAACTAGCTAATCTCAGGTTATGGACTTAATAATTTAATAATCCGATACTGTTAGTCGGGTAACTCAATATTTCACCTTCTCCAATTCGGGATCATAATTAACTAAAAGTCGGACAATTTTCGATAATTAAATGGGTCGAATATTTTAATTGTAAGGATTTAATTAAACTCTAAAACACTTTTACACTTATAATTCAAATTAACGGATTTTAATGGATTAAATTATCTATTAATTTTCCGTAGTTAGCAAAATGATTTAAGATTCCAAATCCCTTAATCTGGATAATTTCATTAGTTATATTTAGGTCCCTCGTTAATTTTGATAATATAATTTGTTAAGTATTTTATTCAAGTTATGGGATTTAATCATACAATTTAATCCATCCCTTATTATTAAATCATATCCTTTCCAATAAAATTTATTAACTTGAAATAATTCACATCTTTTAATTAGACAATTTGTTAATAAAATGGTTCGGCTTGATTTGCATAAATTAATTGGTTGAGTATTCTTAATTTTAATTCTATTTACTAATTTATATTAAATTTTGACTAAATAATCGTAATCAATTAATATGAGCTTAAATAATTTATGACAAAATATAACTTAATACTTATAAGTCAATTTAATTCGGACTCATGTTTATTTCTAAAAAGTTTAATTTGTGAGAAAATTTGAATAACTATTTATTAATTATTTTATTTTATTTTATTTTTTTGAATTTTTATTTAAAAATTGTACGGAGTGTTATAATCGTCCTCCTTGCCATGTCATCAACCTTTTAAATCTTTTATTTAGATAATAGATCTATTTATTAGTATATGAAAATCTTGATAAATCTTTTCATATATTTTACAAATATATAAATTGGAAACAAATTATAATAGATTTGATGTTTATGATAAATTTAGTAAAACCAATATATTATAAATCCTTTAATTAAATATGTTATATTGATTATATGAATATATGAGCCTAAAATATTATCCTCAATTAATAGAATAAATAAAAAATTTAATCTATATAATACGCTTAGACAAATTCTCTTGTTTTCACCTAGGATTCCGGCTAAAGAAAGCGACTTCCAAATAAAAAAAATAGATCCTGGATATTTTTTGGCATATGCAGATAGTATTGTCCTTATTCAATATAACTATTTTTTTGGGGTTATATCAGTAATTATACCACCATTTTATAATCAATGGCTACAATTAATCTACGTCGTTGATGATTAATCGCTGACTAATTCCAATTCATCTTCCACATCATCAATATCTATATTTAGAAAATAAATCTATTTATTAATATAATAAAATCTTGAGAAAATCTTCATATATATCTTAAAAAGATATAAATTTTTTATGACACTTAAAAGAAATAAATTGATTAAAAATATATAATATAAATTATTTATTTATATATATATTTTAATGAATATTATTGTAATATTATTAAATAATTTAATTTAGGTTTAAATTTTATGTTTAAAATATATAATTCTATATCAATATAGCAAAATAATAACCATATTTTAAATACAAAATACATCATTAAAAATATATTATAAAAATTAATAAACTATAGAAAAAATATACTATAAAAATTAGTAAACTATAAAAATTAAATGAAATTTTAATTCTAATTTCTATACAAATTTTAATTCTAAATAAAAATTAGTAAACTATAAAATATATATATATATATAGGAAAACGTAAGTATATGCATTTTTTAAATTATAGTAAATATTCTTATCATTTCAAATATAAAGAAATATATTACGGGTTTAAACGATAAAGAAAATACATAAATAATTCTTTAAATAAATATATACACTATTTTAACTAAAAATATTTAGGAGTATTAAAATTTAACTTCTTATTGTAATTTTTTAAAAAAACTACATAATATACATAAAAGAGCAATTTCCATTATATACCCCTCATCTATACCAATGTGTATACTTATATATTTGAACTTTATTTTTGAAAAGAAATACACCCCAACTATTAAACTTTGGAAAAAACCATTCTTCTGTCAAAATTCAACGTTAAGTCATGTTCAACCGTGAAGTTCAAAGGGTTAAAACAGTCAGCTCTTATTTTTTTCTTGACATCGACTCTAATCTCATTCCTCAAACCATAAACCCCGTCTGTTTGCCATCATAGGCAACTGCTTTGTGGTTTCCACCACATTTTCACACTTACAAATGGGTAATACGTTGTGCTCCAATGCAAATTTGCTCATATAAGATGCATATCAACACAACAAAATAATTCTTAGATCATATGGCATTAAAATGGTTTGCATAATTCGGAAATCAAAAGAACAACTCAATTTGCATAACTGAGAAATTAGAGTTTAATTTCACATTCAGATTTAAATGACTAAATTTCACAAAACATAATGCGGTTTCATAATTTAGATTCTTGCAATATTCAGATTCAAATAACAAAACTCAAACCCCACATTCGACTTAGCTGAAAAATTCCAAACCAAATAAATTTCATGGAGCCCAGAAGTCTAAATCATACCAGGGTGGAGGTAGACGACTGGGGTTGGGGAAGAGCACACAGATTCATATTTCAGAAAACAAAGTCGGGGTTGAGAGATCATCTATCAACGGAAATTGTTGCTCCTGGAAGGGTTTGCACACAAGGAATGAAACAATGAAATATAGATGGCGATGGTGATGGCCAACCCACAAAGCAGTTAGCGGGTTCGAGGGGATGTTCGATGGGAGAGGATATGGTTCGGGTTGTGGATATGGGTTTCCGGTCAATAATTTTTTTTTGAGCTGATTGTTTTAACCCTTTGAACTTCACGGCTGGGCACGATGTAACCTTAAATTTTGATGGAATGATAGTTTTCTCCAAAGTTTAATAGTTGTAGTGCATTTCTTTCCAAAAAAATAGTTCAAGTATATAAGTGGACACATTGGTATAGTTGATGGGTATACAATGGAAATTACTCTACATAAAAATAAGTATTTCATCGGTAGCAAAAATCCAATATACTGTTTTGTATATATAAAAATTAATATCATGATAATTTACTTTTATATATATTTTTATCAGTCATTAATCTACATGGATAATTATTAATACTACTTTTGTTCCTTTTATATAAATATAATATCATCAACATATTTTTGCGGGTGATTAAAGTGAGTTAGAAAGACAAATTTTAATATACTTAATCAATTTAGTTATACATATAATATTTATAATAGTATGGATGATAATCATAGAGTAATTTTACTATTTATAGTTTACTTGCATAAAAAAATTGATTTATATTTTGGTATATGTATTATGAAAAAAAATAATTTATTTATTATGTCATTTTAAAAAAGAAAATAAAAATTATATTTTATTAAAAATATTATTTTCATAAATATACTAAAATAATAACATCTATCATTTTTAAATATATTAATCGAGTTAGCATTAGTTTGTATTAAAATAATAATAATAATAATACCCGTGCGCAAAGCGCGGGTGAAAAATCTAGTATTTAAAAAATGTTAATATTATAATATTATTAAATAAATTTAATCAGGTTAAAATTTTATGTCTAAAAAATATATAATCCTATATCAATTTAATGAATATAATAACCATATTTAAATAAAAATATTCATTAAAAATATGGTGGAAACATTAAATTGATCCTAAAAATATTGATTAATATAAAATGACTAATCAACTAAAAAATTTTATATCATTTCTAAACAAATTCTACATAGTTTTTTGTTCTTTTTAAAGAAGAAAAGAAAGAAAAGCAAAAAAAAAAGACTAAAACACATCATAATTTAATTATTAGACATAATATCATTAATCCAGTAATCTTTATCTATTTCAACATAAAAGAAAAATGTATATTTATCCACTAATCCCTATCTATTTCAATATAAAATAAATGAATATAAAATTCGGAGTATTGTAAAAGATTATAAGAAGTATTTTACTATAAACAATATGTAAAGATTTGTGGTAATAATAAATAGTTTGGGTTGTAGTAATATTTATATCCAAAAAACTCTAATATTAAGTGATCGTGTTGGTAATTAGCACTCCGATACAGCAGCTGAGATTTGAGGATTGTGATCTGAGGTTGGGAGTAGTCTATGTTGGTAATTAGCACTCCGATACAGCAGCTGCTCTCGACATGGAGTATCACGTTGCTGAGGTTGCTTTTTGGGAGGGCTACTGAAGTGCCGGAGGTCTGCTATGAACTCAGGCAAGTTGTTGTTACTGACGTCTATCCTGTTGCTGCTGCTGAGAGCCAAGGCAGTAAGCGGCCATTGTCTTTGTTATGAAACTGAAGATAATACGTTGGGGTGGTCGACTGGAGTGCTTTGATGACTTTTGTTTTGCCATGTCTTTACTTTCCTGGAACTTAGAAGCTGTCTTAAATCGGGAATGGCAGGAATAGTATTGTCCATTGTTTTGGTAACTTATTGGTTGAGTTCTGTTGTGGATAGGGCCTTGATACTCATTTAATTGTGAGGTCGAGTTATAGCTTGTTCTGTTACCTGTTGTACTTCAACTTTGAATGTCGAAATAAAATTACATTTCCTCAAAAAAAAAAGTGATCATGTTGCATGTCCAAACATGGTACAAAACATGTGTATTCAATAAAACATCATTTACCATTTTATTTTTCACAAAGAATAGCCTAAAGTAAACAGTTAAATATAATTATATAGTACTAAATAATTATTATTTGACCTATTCCCAAAATATAACCCTAAACTTAACAAGTTGGATCATTTGTACCTTTTTTTTTTACAAAAAATACACCTAAATTTTTTATTTAGTTTTAAAATTCTACCCTTCTACATTTTAAAATATTAAATTCGACCTCATCAATTCTAAAAATATTTTCATTTTGGTCCTAAAAATTTGAAAATAACCTCATTCCACCCATTCACGTGTGAAAAGTTTCCCATTAGCACAACAATTTGAAAATAATGTATTTAATGATTAATTTTGCTTTTAACTTAAATACAACAAATATAATTAACTAATAAAATTAGATTATACTATTTAATAAAATAAAATAAGAATGATAATCAAATTATATTTATTGTAATATCTTTAATTTTAGAAAGTAATTTCATTATTAATTATATTTAGATTCTTATTTACTTTATTTGAAAATTTTTCTTTCAATTTCATTGTTTTTCAGATTTTTAGTTTTTCTAACTTTAATTCATTAGAATTTCTCAAACAATAAATATCATTATCCAGATAGAAAAAATAGTTTATAATGATAAAAAATATGCTAAAAAAACATATCCCCTAAAAAAATTAGTATCGGAGTATAAGTTTAATTTAGGGCTTATAATAATAATGAATTAAATATAATAAAAAAATTTAATTATATTAAAAGAAAATATTAACTACCAAACTTTTTTCATAATCAATAAAGAAAAGAAAAAGTTGGATAAAATGTTATGGACTAAAATACTATTTTAAAAATTAACAAATAATCAAAGCGTAATTATAATTAAGATTTATTTTATAAAATTAAAGATAAGTCCATAAAAACTAATCACAATAAAAAATTTAAAATACATTACTTAACAAAATATAAGTTTTAAACGATAAAAAGATAATAAAAAAGTATAAATAATTAAAAACATTAGGGGTAATAGTCAAAATGTACAACATATTAAGGAGTAAAATAATACTCCCTCCGGCCCATTTCAGATGTGTCTCATTTCTATTTTGGTCCGTCCCACTACAATTGTCATATTTCCTTATTTAAAAATTTTTACTCATTCAAACAAACATTATATCAACTATTTACTGCACTTTAATACAATTGTCCTGTTTGGCGAAACAGCTAACTCAGAATTAGCTTTTTGTGAGACAATTTAATCTATATAATAAATCCTGAATACTTTTTGGCATGTTCAGACTGTATTGCCCTTATTAAATATACTCCATCCTTTTTAATTTTAAGGGTTAAACAGTAATTATGTCATAGGTTTCCACGTAGGCGCTGATTAATCATCAAGAAAAGTACAGTCATTTGCACGTCACCGCTGAATCATCATCCTTGCCACGTCATCAAACTTTTCAATCTTTTATTTAGATAATAAATCTATTTATTAGTATATGAAAATCTTATGAAATCTTTTCATATATTTTACAAATATACAAATTGAAAACAAATGATAATATATTTGATGTTTATGACAAATTTAGTAAAACCAATATATTATAAAATCCTTTAGTTGTATGTTATATTTGTCAAATATATTATATTGATTATATATATGTAAAATGAGCCGAAAATATTATCCTCAATCAATAGAATAAATAAAAAATTTAATCTACATAATAAATTCTGAAAACTTTTTGGCATATGCAGACTGTATTGTCCATTTTCAAAATAACTCAATCCTTTTAATTTTAATGGTTCACCAGTCATTATACCATCATTTTATGATCAATGACAACAATTAATCCACGTAACGTTGATTAATCATCATGATACACGTCAGCGTTGATTAATTATACTTGCTATGTCATCAAATTTTTATATCCTATATTTAGATCATTAATATATCTACTAATTTAAAAAGATCTTGAAAAAATCTTTCTATATATTTTCAAAAAAATAAAATGTAAAAAAATTATAATATACTTTTTTTGCTAGGCAATTTATAATATACTTCTTTAATTGAATATATTATCTATATAATATCTCCTGAATACATTTTGGCATGTATTTTAAAAAATCTCTATTATTTAATTGAATATATTTCTATATATTGAAAAAAATCTTCATGAGTATTTTAAAAGATATAATTGATTACAACTATATATATAAATTATTGGATTGTTTAGATATACATAATATTTAGAAAATGTTAATATATAATATTATTAAATAAATTTAATCAGGTTAAAATTTTATGTCTAAAAAATATATAATCCTATATCAATTTAATTAATATAATAACCATATTTAAATAAAAATATTCATTAAAAATATGGTGTAAACATTAAATTGATCATAAAAATATTGATTAATATAAAATGACTAATCAACTAAAAAATTTATATCATTTCTAAACAAATTCTACATAGTTTTTTGTTCTTTTTAAAGAAGAAAAGAAAGAAAAGCAAAAAAATAAAAAGACTAAAACACATCATAATTTAATTATTAGACATAATATCATTAATCCAGTAATCTTTATCTATTTCAACATAAAAGAAAAATGTATATTTATCCACTAATCCCTATCTATTTCAATATAAAATAAATGAATATAAAATTCGGAGTATTGTAAAAGAATATAAGAAGTATTTTACTATAAACAATATGTAAAGATTTGTGGTAATAATAAATAGTTTGGGTTGTAGTAATATTTATATCCAAAAAACTCTAATATTAAGTGATCATGTTGCATGTCCAAACATGGTACAAAACATGTGTATTCAATAAAAAATCATTTACCATTTTATTTTTCACAAAGAATAGCCTAAAGTAAACAGTTAAATATAATTATATAGTACTAAATAATTATTATTTGACCTATTCCCAAAATATAACCCTAAACTTAACAAGTTGGGTCATTTGTACCTTTTTTTACAAAAAATACACCTAAATTTTTTTATTTAGTTTTTAAATTCTACCTTTCTACATTTTAAAATATTAAATTCGACCTCATCAATTCTAAAAATATTTTCATTTTGGTCCTAAAAAATTGAAAATAACCTCATTCCACCCATTCACGTGTGAAAAGTTTCCCATTAGCACAACAATTTGAAAATAATGTATTTAATGATTAATTTTGCTTTTAACTTAAATACAACAAATATAATTAACTAATAAAATTAGATTTTACTATTTAATAAAATAAAATTAGAATGATAATCAAATTATATTTAGTGTAATATCTTTAATTTTAGAAAGTAATTTCATTATTAATTATATTTAGATTCTTATTTACTTTATTTGAAAATTTTTCTTTCAATTTCATTATTTTTCAGATTTTTAGTTTTTCTAATTTTAATTCATTAAAATTTCTCAAACAATAAATATCATTATCCAGATACAAAAAATAGTTTATAATGATAAAAAAATATGCTAAAAAAACATAACCCCTAAAAAAATTAGTATCGGAGTATAAATTTAATTTAGGGCTTATAATAATAATGAATTAAAATATAATAAAAAATATAATTATATTAAAAGAAAATATTAACTACCAAACTTTTTTCATAATCAATAAAGAAAAGAAAAAGTTGGATAAAATGTTATGGACTAAAATACTATTTTAAAAATTAACAGATAATCAAAGCGTAATTATAATTAAGATTTATTTTATAAAATTAAAGATAAGTCCATAAAAACAAATCACAATAAAAAATTTAAAATACATTACTTAACAAAATATAAGTTTTAAACGATAAAAAGATAATAAAAAAGTATAAATAATTAAAAACATTAGGGGTAATAGTCAAAATGTCAACATATTAAGGAGTAAAATAATACTCCCTCCGGCCCATTTTGTAACGCCACGAAAATTTAAAACCATTTTGTAACATCCCGAATAACTAATTCATGATTTAATTAATTTAATTATGATTAATTAGTCTAATGGGCATAAATAATTAAATGAAGTGAGTGTATAATTATTTCAAGCCCAATGTAGAAATATTGGTGGTCCAAACCAAGTTGGAGTTAACAAGGAATGTTTATGATTATTTAAGAAGAGTTGGGGCCAAGTGAGAATAAAGGGAATTTTAATTAAGTCCCTTGACTTAAATTGGGGAAAAAAGGGAAGTGGCTCTAATTTCTACCACATAACACTTACGGGATTGAGAAAGGGAAAAGGGGAGGACGACGGGAAGAAAGGGGCAGCCATGGAATGAGATTTCTTCATCTTCTTCCAAAATCAAAGCTATGGTTGAGGTATGAACCCCTTTCCTTCCTCTCTTCCATTTTCGCACCATTTGAAGAGTTTTGGGGGAAGAACCGGGTTCAATTTTTGTTGGAGAAATCCGGCGGTTCGCCGGAGCAGGAGGTGGCGCCGGAGTTGGAGGAGACGAGGATGGCGTGGTGGTGACCGGCGGTGTCGTGGTGGTGGGTTCCAGCGGCTGTTGCCGCTGGTTTGGCAGCGCGCGCGGTGGAGCGCTGGCTGCTGCCGCTGCTTTGGCGGCAAGCAGCGGCGATAGCCGCCGCTGCTGTGGTGGCGCCGGTGGTACGCCGGCGTGGTGGTGGGTGGTGGTTGCTGTGATGTTGGTGTCGGCAGTGGGGGTGTTGGGATGATTTTGGTTTGCATGTTTTGATATTGTTGATTTTTGTTGAAATCCTTGGGGCTTGTTGTATTAAATTGGTAAATTTTGGATAATTGAGCGTTGATGATAAATTGGAGCTATGGGTAATTGATTGTTGATGTTAGAAGCAAATTTGGCTTGTAAGTGTTGAGGTTGTGTTTTGAAGAGAAATTGGAGATCGATTCATATGTTAAATGTAATGTACTTGCATTTTATCAAGCTATTGGAATTGGTGTTGAATAAGTTGGCTTTTGAATCTTAAACTTTGGAGTTAGAATTGGAAGATAAGGATGTTTATGTATTACATTGGGTGAAGATATGGTTTGGTGTTGCTAGGCAAGATTATCTTATGAATGTTATTGAATTCTAGTGCAAGTGTAGTTTCTTGGGAATACTTGAACTACTAGAGTGATTCTGGAATATTGATATTATTGGAATTGAAGTTTAATTGCTACTTAACAACTTGGAAGATTATATTGTTTTGATTGCTTGCATAATGATCTTGAATTGGAAATGATATGGCAATTTGTATTTGATGGGTTGTGGAGAATTAAATAGAGTAAAAGAGTTTTTGAATAAGATGGGGTACTAGATTAATTGAATAGTTCTTTTGAATGAATTGACAAGGGTAAATTTTCTCAAGCTTTGTTCGTTGCTTCTTTTATTATTTGGGTAAGAATGATGGGATTGAAGTGGAGTTGTTGGGTGATGTTGTGTTGGAAAGGTGTTAACAATTATTTGGAAGATGGTAATTGTTCTCGGTGGTATAGAATTTGGGGATATGGTCATTTTTATTAATTGGGATTATAGAAATGGAAGAATGCCCACTTGTCCCTTTTCTTTTATTCTAAAAGAAATCTCATCAACTTGGTTGATGTGAATCTGTAGGAGTTATTTCTCATTTGTGAATGATTCTTGATAATTATTTATGATTGTATGATTCGAATTCATGAAATTAATTCGATACAGGGAACAGTTGGGATTTCAACTTGGAAGGATTTGGAAGAGTGAAGACACAACAGTAACACCGAAGATGATTATCAAGGCAAGGAGTAATTAGTAATCTGTAGATTAGGGAGTTAGACGAGATGTCTAATGATTATTAAATTTATAATTGAACTAAGTCATGGCATGTTAACCTAGACGATTAGGATGTGAACCTAATTAGGTTATATTTTGGATTTAGGGACGTCTATGACTAGACTGGCTCCCTAGGAATCTATTACTCGCTATGTTAAGCTAGTAATGTTTATAATGGATATAGAAGTGTATCGAATGTTGAATTTATGATAGAGAACCTAGACGGCTAGGTGGTTTCTCTGATTATTTATGTTATGTTCTTATTGGTGTTGTGCCTTTGTGTGTGAGGTGGTATACCTCGGTGATACTTGTGTTATGCTACGGCATGTTTGGCATATGGGGAGTGAACCCTGTGCCATGACCGGCAATTGGGGAGTGAACCCTTTCCCATGACCCGCTAGACGCTGCTCTGGTCAGTGACGACTATCCGGCTCCTTCACCTATGTTATTAGCCCTGCGTAGGCTGTTCGTCCGCGGCGGGGGCGACGTTGACGGGCAGTTCATTGTGATGGGGGAGGGTGGTGTCCTCTCGCCAATGATGACTGTCGACCATGGTTATTAGGAAACGCGTTAGACATGATTATCTGTTGCATTTAGGATAGATAGACACGTAGGCCATATCATTCATCTCATCATTCATCATACATAATGATTGCAATGCATTTTATGGTTGAAGCACCGGTATGGGACGGTGTGATGTTTAAATACGGTAATTTATGTTATTAATATATTCGTATGTATAATTATGTCATTTAAATCTCGTACTGTCTAATCTACTTATTACTGTTATTTCCTTGCTCAGTACTTTTGTACTGACCCTTGCTGTTGATGTTTGTTTTATAGATCGTCATACGGATGGCGCATATCATGAGGATGGGATTCGGGCTGAGCGAACTAGTGTAGCTTGCATTTATTTAATTATGTTGGTTTTAGTTCGACTTTCTGGCTTATTAATAAATTGTTACAGGGCTTGTAGCCCGGATATGCTATGTTGATTACTGGGAACATTTTATTTTGATTTTGTACTGTGAGTTATTATCTCGCTTCGTATTAGCTGTCTAAGCTGAGTGATCAACAGTTTAGTACAGTTAAGACGGCGGTGACGTCACGAAAATGGTTTTAAATTTTCGGGGCGTTACAGAGTGGTATCAGAGCGAGGTTTGCTCTATTATGTGTTTAAAACTTGATAAAAGTATGCGGTGAGGTGTGCGGGGATTGCATATAGGGTAGGTTTTGCATTGTCATATGCTAGTTAGATTTATTTTACGCTATAGCTTTTGTCAATTATACTGCGCACCTTGTGGATTCAAGCCATGGTTTGCAAGATAACCATGAGTAGGTAACAAGGATATCTTAAGGTGATCTATACTTTAATTCAATTAGCAACTTATTTAGAAGTTGCTGAATAATTATTGTTATTAATATTATTATTTGCTTGGGAATTCTGCTAACTTATTGTGTTGTTATAATGCATGAGATCTGTCTTTAAGGTAATTGCAGGTATTGAATATCGGGATAATTTGATTAAAAGATCGTCAGGAAACACCCGAGCCATTAATCGTGGGGTGATCGCCAACAACAAATTCTAATGTGGCCCCTTAACTTAAATGGAGCTGATCGGAAATTGCCAATCAACGTTACGCTGATGCTTGATGATGATTCAATGTCAGCAGACGATCAGAACATCAGGAGAATAATATCTCAGATATATCCAAATCTTAAAGTTATATATAGGGCCACACATCGGATTGTATCGGTCGACGGATTTAAAATGACATTCAATTCGAGACATTGAATTGAGTATACTGCAGATACTAATTGGAGGCGTTTATGCAAGTGAAAGTCCTGATGCGCGATGCTCGTATGCTAATACATATATACCTGTTATTGGTTACGTTTCATCTTTAAATCCTTCTTTTCATTTTTCTTATCATGAGAAAATGAATTTCCTCTATTATTTTTCGTACTTCATTTGAAGACTCTACTGTGCACGTTTTGTACCAGTCTTTTCTCCGAGTTAAACTATCAGCATTGATACTCCCCCACTATTTTTAATATTCGTAATAATTCGAATTACATGTCATCTGTACTGATATGCATAACTGCATTTATCTAAATTCTTGAACTTCTCTATCGTTTTCCAAAATTATATGATAACTCTTCCATTGACTTTGTTGCATTTCTAGAAGTTCTTGTATATCCGTTGGAGTCTGCCCTATACTTTCTGTTATCATCTACCATTCTTAGTTCATACTACTATTTATTTCTACCGGAGTAGAGTGGTTACTTACCGGGAATTCTGTAGTTCCTCCTGTTCTCTACTTATTTATTATCCCTACGATAATTTCGAGTTTCTATCAGTCAGTATCATTCCGTTTTTCTAATCCGAGTCATATCATTATTGGTTCACTTATTTAATTATATTCGTTCCAATATAGAATGACATTCATCTCAACACCATGGGTCCGCGATATGTTTCTATTTCATTATAGAAATCAATAGAAGTATTATCTATTTCGCACCATCTCATTAACTTTAGTTTTGCCAATCCGATTCTTTTACACTAAACTTTGACTTTTATCTATTTCGCGGTTTAACTGAAACAGAATCTTTCTATCCTTATCTGTTTATTTGCGTTTGTCTCATCCGAACATTGCCTTGTAGACTCGGCTTCCTCCAAGGAATCTGATAAGGCTTATGCAAGTCATATTGTTTCCTGCTATCTACGATTCAAGTATTATACTTGAGGGTAACCGGATGTGCTTTGCTACATCCTGATAATCCGTTCTAATTGCATTTGCCTTCGACTTTTTAGTTGAAGTACTCTTTGCTGATATAAAGCATCTTGTTGTAAAACAAGGCGCTCTATTACCTATATTCGCTATGTGTTATGCAAACAACGATTTTAGTTGTTTTGTATTCCTTTCCATTGATATCCGGAAATTTCGGCTCTCGATATAATTCAAAACTTACCATACTCTTGGTAATTCGATCTTGTTTTCAACCTTGTGTTGGAGATCGTCGTTTCTTTTTGTGATACAGGTCTATTCCAAGGCGAGAATTTCTATGGAACCGTTGAGGTAAAACTGCACTTTGTGCAATTGCCATAGGAGATACGAGACAAAACCCCCACTGTGTGAAGCTGGGAGTTACTGGTTCGAGATGTGAAAGGATTAGTCGGAACATAAATAAAGCACGACACAGTTCAAACAAATTCCTAAGGAATAGCTAATCGTTTTAACGGTTAAGAATTGTGTAAGATATCCTCATAATGAGATGGAACCTCGTAATGCCATCAGACTAACACTGCGAACCGTAGATAGAGATGGCCCTGAGATAAAAATTGCTGAAGTTTGAATCAGTAAACCTAGAAACTGGGTGAGTTATAATAAGTTTACAACGTTTCAATGAGGAAACACAAGACTGACGAGAGAATGGTGTGATTAGATGCAACGAAACACCGAGCTTAGGGCCAACATAATGATTACATCTCAGAAATCGTGATACATGCCGTAAAGAGTGTGAGGAGAAACACGACAGAAGCTTGAGGCATATAGGTTACCAGCGGATGATGAGCTCATTTAAGTTGACATATCTAATTAATCTGTCAAAAGTTGAGGTAGCCTTAGAGAAAAATGCTACTACGTGATATAGAATGCCGGTTATAATCTGGATTTTAACGACTGGATACGAGTTTGTGAGTTAGTTCCCAGTGTAAGTTGGAGAAACATCTGAATATGTTTAAGTTTCTCTTACACTAGTCAACCACGTTCGAATGTTAGGTTGACATCACCTAAGAACTAGCTGAAAGGAAAGTGAAGAAAGCCTCATCGAATGAGTGGTTCTTTGGAATAGAATAGTTGAGTTCAGAGCCTTCAAGAAATAACTAGAGTTGTCAGAAATTATCAGAGACAGACTGGAGGAGAGCCTCAAAATAATCAGAAGGTGATGAATACAGAAGAGGTAGAATGTGGAGTCACATGAGAATAAAGTTTACCTCCTGTATTTAAAAATATGAATGAAGTAAACTGAACTCGAATGTAGACCGAACACCAGTAAAGAGGTTCATTTGAAAGCATGACGAGGATTGAAAATGCGATCTACCACTTGAATCCTCAACCATGAAGATGCATGAGGTGTTTCACATATTTCAGATGATGGAATTGGTGAATGATTTTTAAGAAGAGAATGCAAGCTATTGTTGTGAAGCTTGACAAGAGTCAAGAATATGAGTAGTAACCAAACGCGATCAAACACGTGGAGGATGAAGTACTTCGGCATAAGCTCCCCAGTAGGCGAAAGAACTATTGCCTCAACATATTGCTGAAGACACAAATACAAGGAACAGAATGAGGCATGTGAGGAAGGTGCTTAGAGTTGGATCTTACTTCAACTCAGTGATGATAACCTTTCGGTTCAAACCCTCATGTCATTCGAGGACGAATGATCCTAAGGGGGAGGGATTGTAACATCCCGAATAACTAATTCATGATTTAATTAATTTAATTATGATTAATTAGTCTAATGGGCATAAATAATTAAATGAAGTGAGTGTATAATTATTTCAAGCCCAATGTAGAAATATTGGTGGTCCAAACCAAGTTGGAGTTAACAAGGGATGTTTATGATTATTTAAGAAGAGTTGGGGCCAAAGTGAGAATAAAGGGAATTTTAATTAAGTCCCTTGACTTAAATTGGGGAAAAAAGGGAAGTGGCTCTAATTTCTACCACATAACACTTACGGGATTGAGAAAGGGAAAAGGGGAGGACGACGGGAAGAAAGGGGCAGCCATGGAATGAGATTTCTTCATCTTCTTCCAAAATCAAAGCTATGGTTGAGGTATGAACCCCTTTCCTTCCTCTCTTCCATTTTCGCACCATTTGAAGAGTTTTGGGGGAAGAACCGGGTTCAATTTTTGTTGGAGAAATCCGGCGGTTCGCCGGAGCAGGAGGTGGCGCCGGAGTTGGAGGAGACGAGGATGGCGTGGTGGTGACCGGCGGTGTCGTGGTGGTGGGTTCCAGCGGCTGTTGCCGCTGGTTTGGCAGCGCGCGCGGTGGAGCGCTGGCGATAGCCGCCGCTGCTGTGGTGGCGCCGGTGGTACGCCGGCGTGGTGGTGGGTGGTGGTTGCTGTGATGTTGGTGTCGGCAGTGGGGGTGTTGGGATGATTTTGGTTTGCATGTTTTGATATTGTTGATTTTTGTTGAAATCCTTGGGGCTTGTTGTATTAAATTGGTAAATTTTGGATAATTGAGCGTTGATGATAAATTGGAGCTATGGGTAATTGATTGTTGATGTTAGAAGCAAATTTGGCTTGTAAGTGTTGAGGTTGTGTTTTGAAGAGAAATTGGAGATCGATTCATATGTTAAATGTAATGTACTTGCATTTTATCAAGCTATTGGAATTGGTGTTGAATAAGTTGGCTTTTGAATCTTAAACTTTGGAGTTAGAATTGGAAGATAAGGATGTTTATGTATTACATTGGGTGAAGATATGGTTTGGTGTTGCTAGGCAAGATTATCTTATGAATGTTATTGAATTCTAGTGCAAGTGTAGTTTCTTGGGAATACTTGAACTACTAGAGTGATTCTGGAATATTGATATTATTGGAATTGAAGTTTAATTGCTACTTAACAACTTGGAAGATTATATTGTTTTGATTGCTTGCATAATGATCTTGAATTGGAAATGATATGGCAATTTGTATTTGATGGGTTGTGGAGAATTAAATAGAGTAAAAGAGTTTTTGAATAAGATGGGGTACTAGATTAATTGAATAGTTCTTTTGAATGAATTGACAAGGGTAAATTTTCTCAAGCTTTGTTCGTTGCTTCTTTTATTATTTGGGTAAGAATGATGGGATTGAAGTGGAGTTGTTGGGTGATGTTGTGTTGGAAAGGTGTTAACAATTATTTGGAAGATGGTAATTGTTCTCGGTGGTATAGAATTTGGGGATATGGTCATTTTTATTAATTGGGATTATAGAAATGGAAGAATGCCCACTTGTCCCTTTTCTTTTATTCTAAAAGAAATCTCATCAACTTGGTTGATGTGAATCTGTAGGAGTTATTTCTCATTTGTGAATGATTCTTGATAATTATTTATGATTGTATGATTCGAATTCATGAAATTAATTCGATACAGGGAACAGTTGGGATTTCAACTTGGAAGGATTTGGAAGAGTGAAGACACAACAGTAACACCGAAGATGATTATCAAGGCAAGGAGTAATTAGTAATCTGTAGATTAGGGAGTTAGACGAGATGTCTAATGATTATTAAATTTATAATTGAACTAAGTCATGGCATGTTAACCTAGACGATTAGGATGTGAACCTAATTAGGTTATATTTTGGATTTAGGGACGTCTATGACTAGACTGGCTCCCTAGGAATCTATTACTCGCTATGTTAAGCTAGTAATGTTTATAATGGATATAGAAGTGTATCGAATGTTGAATTTATGATAGAGAACCTAGACGGCTAGGTGGTTTCTCTGATTATTTATGTTATGTTCTTATTGGTGTTGTGCCTTTGTGTGTGAGGTGGTATACCTCGGTGATACTTGTGTTATGCTACGGCATGTTTGGCATATGGGGAGTGAACCCTGTGCCATGACCGGCAATTGGGGAGTGAACCCTTTGCCATGACCCGCTAGACGCTGCTCTGGTCAGTGACGACTATCCGGCTCCTTCACCTATGTTATTGGCCCTGCGTAGGCTGTTCGTCCGCGGCGGGGGCGACGTTGACGGGCAGTTCATTGTGATGGGGGAGGGTGGTGTCCTCTCGCCAATGATGACTGTCGACCATGGTTATTAGGAAACGCGTTAGACATGATTATCTGTTGCATTTAGGATAGATAGACACGTAGGCCATATCATTCATCTCATCATTCATCATACATAATGATTGCAATGCATTTTATGGTTGAAGCACCGGTATGGGACGGTGTGATGTTTAAATACGGTATTTAATTTATGTTATTAATATATTCGTATGTATAATTATGTCATTTAAATCTCGTACTGTCTAATCTACTTATTACTGTTATTTCCTTGCTCAGTACTTTTGTACTGACCCTTGCTGTTGATGTTTGTTTTATAGATCGTCATACGGATGGTGCATATCATGAGGATGGGATTCGGGCTGAGCGAACTAGTGTAGCTTGCATTTATTTAATTATGTTGGTTTTAGTTCGACTTTCTGGCTTATTAATAAATTGTTACAGGGCTTGTAGCCCGGATATGCTATGTTGATTACTGGGAACATTTTATTTTGATTTTGTACTGTGAGTTATTATCTCGCTTCGTATTAGCTGTCTAAGCTGAGTGATCAACAGTTTAGTACAGTTAAGACGGCGGTGACGTCACGAAAATGGTTTTAAATTTTCGGGGCGTTACACATTTTCGTGACGCCACCGCCTTATTAACTATTCTAAACTGTTGATCACTCAGCTTAGATAGTCAATACGAAGCGAGGTATAAATACAAACCCGTATCACAATCAAATAAATGCCAACAAAAGCAGTATATAATCCTAGGAACATAACATGGCATATCCGGGCGACAAGCCCTGAAATAATATAACAATAGGACGCAATCCCATTACCGTTATAAAGCACATAATAACTCATAAAGGATTCACCGATCATATCTATGAATGATGGACATATCCATAACAGAGATTAGATGAATGGATAAAATAATATAACGAAGATCTCAAATAAATATTCAAATAGGATGCAGCCTATCTAATCCGCTCAACCCGTACCCCCAACATCATGTTCTGCGCCATCCGAAGAAGATCTATAAAACAGACAACAGCAACAAGGTGTCAGTACAACGTACTGGCAAGGAATAGATATAGCAGGGGAAATGGGGTACTTTAACAATAATACTATGCTAATAATAATAACAACAATAATAATAATAACAATATTTAAAGACATAAATAAATGCAGAAAATAATCATCACACCGTCCCATACCGGTGCTTCAACCACTGCAGATAAAATGAATGATGGATGATGAGATGTAATGTTATGACCTAAGATGTCTATCTACCCTAAATGCAGCACATAAGAATGTCTAGCGCGCATCCTAGGTACCATGGTCGGTATTCCCCCCCATATAAGGGTCCACTCCCCTTAATGGTCGGGAGACATACCCACAGTGCCCCCGCCGCGGACACTAACAGCTGAGAACGTGGCTTACGGCAAGCGGGTCAGGCTAAGGATCATGAGTCCTTTATCAGCCAAATTTCCAGACTACGGATATACAATCCTTATCAGTCTCAATGCTCAGGATAAGATACTAACTATGCCCAATCGGATACCGACTCGTAAGCATAGGGTATCCAATACCCTCGGAAGCATAATTTAAGTTCACAATCATATCAACACATGTCCATACGCAAATCAACGCATCATGACAATATAAGCAACTCATCACGAGTTAAGTATAATCAGGGGTGTGCCAAGTCCCACGTATCGGCACTCAACTCATACATCAAAATACAAGCAACGCAAGATTCCATCCTAAACTAAGGCATGGTAGATCTTCTCTATTCGCAAACTAAGTTCCAGATTATGAGCATAATAATTAGTGATATTCGTGAACAGATCTAGCCTAATTCTAAGGCATCCTCATTATACGCAGGGAATCCGTACACACGAGAGTTCCCAATACTAAGGCAACATAGACTATACTAGTCTATTCCTAACCCCTATCTAATTTGCTATTCTAAACCTTGCCTGGATTATTAAAATCTTCAAAGCCTCCTTTGTTTGTCTTCCATCTCCCAATGCCTCATGAGTGATCCCTATACAAAAATATTATCATGAGAATAAAAATACTTTAACAATACCAATTCCATTGTCTCCTCTTTTCTCCAACACCAACAACCACCTCCATTCCCTTTCTACAGTCCCATAACCCGACACCAACCAACACCACTTCATCAAAATAGGCATACCAAAAATGATACATTCAACATGAACACCCAATCAATCATAGCATAGCCAACTCCCCAAATTTTTAATAAATTAAACCAAATATACAATGATATTATTTAATTAAATTAACTAACATCAAGTGTCTCATATTTAGCTACATATTATAGGCAATACTAAGATAAACAACATATTCTACCACATAAGATTAATCGACTTCAACATAATTCCCCTCTTCCCAACAATTCTCAAAATCCAAAACCATAACTTAATCAAACTCATTGGGCTAACAAAATAATTCCAAATCAATAGCATTTCAATATTTCAATCTCAAGTATTTAAAAACACCAATTGTCTCAAGATTAAATTCAAGAATTCCCCAAAACTCCTTTTTTTTAAAACATCAAAGTTACTATCCATAACCCATTATTCAAGAATATACTCATTACTCCAAGAATCTCTAATTTCCCAAATCACACTTTAATCTCAAATTCTATTTAAATAACCAATTAAACTTCCACAATATCAAATCCTCTAACAACATGAACCACTCCCAAGCTCTTCTACATACCCATTCGACATGCAAGACTTTATTCAAGGAAATCCCAACATATCTTAGTGAGCTAACAAAGCAATTTCACCTATTAAACCAAAAGTTTAACAAAATCAATTAACACAAAAACATAACAAATCAAGAGGAAAAACTACACCACCACAGCCGCCATGCACCACCACCGGACCACCATCAACAACCCACCATCAACACCACCTGCCGCCCTCGCCGGAGGGCGGCGGCGCGCAGCAGCGCGTTGCGCTGCTCCAGCAGCGGACAGCAGCCCGCTGCCGCTGTCCATGGCATCGCGCCACCGTGGCGCCGCTGATAATGGCCAGAAATGACCATTATTTTCAATCCATTTCCGTGTCTTAAACGGGCATTTGATCGCATTCCGGTCTTACATTAAGTAAGAAAGCAGTCGAATTGGACTAATTTATGCATAATTGTAAAAATAATAAGCTGGTGTGAAAAAGGCATAAATATGTAGTTTTATTACATATTTATGTTAGAAAAATCCAAAAACATGAGAAAAAGAAAAGAAAAGAAAAAGGAATGAAAAGATGGGCAAAAGAATAAAGCAAGCCCACAAAATACAAAAAGATGGGAAAAGAGAGAAAAGCCCACAAAAAGAACATTTTCGGCCCATCTGGCCCAATCCAACAGGCCCAGGAAAACCTTTGTCGCGGAAGCTCCTTTGTCGCGATGCATGGTTCCGCGACAAAGGAGGGTTCCGCGACCAAGCAGCCCAGATGAAGAAGGAAACCAGCCAAGTCCTTTGTCGCGATGTCCTTTGTCGCGATGGCATGCTCCGCGACAAAGGCATGTTCCGCGACCAAGACACCCAATTAGAGACACCAGACCCAGTCGAGAAGCTTTGCCACATGCAGTGTGTTCCGCGACCAAACTTGATGCTCCGAGACAAAGCTGTGATGTGTGTGATGTCTTAAGACACAATGGGCTAGAATCAAGGCCCATGGGCTTAGGGTTACACTTCTATAAATATGAGGTGTTTCCCATGAGCTAAAGGTTGGAATTTTGTTGATTAGAGCTCTCTTGAAGGCAAGCAGTAGGAGTTCTCTCTTAGGTAGTGTAGTTAGATTTATTTTCATGTATTATTTAATTTTTGCTCTTAGTTTAGTTTAGTTTAGTGTTTTTACTGTTCACAGTTTTCTAGATAGCCACTTTTTCACCATGTTTTGGTTTCTAAACTCTTGTTTTAGGGTTTGTAATACCCAAACCATGGGTATTAACAACACCCCTTCAATAATATGGGAAAACATTCATCATTTGTGTCCCAAATCATGAAATGGGTCTCACACCCCATGGATTTATGCTTTCCTTTTCATTTTGGGGTCACTTGACCCCCATTATGCTATTTTTATGTTTACTGTTTGCATTTTATGGATGATGCTATGTATTTGAGTGTGGTCAAACCCTAGATTAGGACTCTTGCTTTATTTTTAAAATTCTGTCCAGTTTTGTTTAAGCATGTTCTTCCTTTTTTTGAATGTTTCTTGTTTGTTTTTAGCTTAGAATAGCTTTTTGATCTGAAATAGGGTGAGATCACGCTGTTTGCATGCCACTGTTCATTTCTGCTTTTTCTGACTTTTGTCCTGAACCACCTTGGTCGCCAACCGCCTTTTGTCGCGGAACCACGTTCCGCGACAAAATGGTTGTTCCGCGACAAAGGTGTCTCAAGACACTTGTCTCCATAATTTAAAACCCTTTGTCGCGGAACACCTTGTCGAGGAACCACGTTCCGCGACAAAACTTTCCATGCACAGCGACAAAGGAGCCAAACTCTTGCATTTTATCTGCATGGTTTTTTGTCGCGGAATCATCTTGTCGCGGAACCACGTTTCGCGACAAAATCTCATTCTGAGACAGAAAAATTATGCCATGTTCCTTATTCTTTGAACACTTTGTCGCGGAACACCTAGTCGCGGAACCACGTTCCGCGACAAAATTTTCCATGCATAGCGACAAAGGTTCAAATGCTTTAAGAATTTTCTGAAAATCCTTTGTCGCGAAACACTCTTGTCGCGGAACCACGTTCCGCGACAAAATCTTGCTTAGCGACAAAGAAGCGTTATGCTGCCAAAAATTCTAAAAACTTGTCGGGATACCCATGTCGCGGACCTCGGTCCGCGACAAAATTTATGGTATCGCGACAAAGATTCCCTTCTCTCTATTTAATCTCAAACAATCTTCATTCTCTTCCTATATTATATTGCAACACTCACATCATAACCCCACGGGTTAAGATGTAACAATCTGGAATTGCAATATAGGGTGTTATGCTGCCCAAATTTTGATTCTCCATTTTCATCACTTAACTGATTGAACCCTTGACTCATTAATGATTAAAGGTTGAGATTAGCAATAATCAAACATCAATGATCATCATGATTAAAGGACCTTTGTTCAATTGCCAGTAAAATACTCCTCTATAAACAAAATTTTGATGACTTAAACAGATAATCCGGACTGTAATTAATTATGGTAGGAAGGATTATTTAAGACCATCAATTGTGGACCCAATCCACAACCTTGCATGAGAAACCAATGTCTCTCATACAAGGAATCTTCTATTATTTCTTATTGATTTTGTCTTTGCGTGTTGTGTGGAACAATTAGTAAAGAATACATCAGACTAATGTTGGCGGGTATTCCCTCATGGATAACTAGCTCGTATTCTGGGTATTAATTACTAAGTGTTATTTTGCAAGGTCTGGATGACTGTCAGTGGAAGCCTTGGCGGTTCGCCCATCCAGGGTTATAATAGCTGCTTGGCTGACTCCCATCCAGATACAGTTTTACTTTTCTTAGCTTAATTTCCAAACCCAAATTCCAATCTGTAATGGGAGTCAGTGGCATCAGTCAATGCTAACTGACAACCATTATAGAAGGGAAGCATGTAGGTTTTTATCCGAATTCACAGACAGTGGAGACCCAACTGGTATTGACACTACCACTATAGGGTCTAAGCTGTCTAAATTCGCTCCATCCGAGTAATTGGGAAATTGGACAGTAGATGTTTACAGTCCACCTGATTATTCTGCCATTACTTTGGTCTCCTGACCACTTCATACCTGTGTTTCACCTTCTGTCTAGACCCGCATCTATATTTTGGGTCAATTAATTTTACACTTCCCTATATCTTTATGCATGATAGTATTATGTATTATTGTGGTCTGTAATTATTTTGGGATCCTTCCCTTGGACAATAGAAGTCTAGATCTTAAATAGATATTGCTTAATAAATTTCCAACAAAAATCTCTTTATAAAATCCGGATCTGAGTAAGGGATAAATTCCTCAGTTATGACTAATTCATATTCTGTCAAGGGTTATATTTTGGGAAATTGGAAACAGATTCAGCGATTAGGTCTCGCTTAGACTGAAAGGGTCTGTGTTTTAACTGAGAGTCTAGTACCTGCTTAGGGAATGATTTTCAAATCCATTATTTTCCAAAATTGCTGTTTGTTGGAAATCCAAGATTAAATACTACACCGAGATGGGGTCCACTTGGACTCAAATACAGTGCAGTAAGTAATCTTAGAGGAACATCATCCAGGCCTTGGTTATTTTCTAAGATAGGGTTGAGTTTTCTTTCAACTACTATCCTCTTCTGCCAAAGCCTATTTTTGAGTCCTGAGTGAGTGCATCCGGAACGAACTAAATCGTTAGTTCGTTTCATTAGTTTGTATCTCATAATCACCCGGAAGGAAGTGAACACACTAGTGGTTCACCAAGAGCCGGGAATTCTTGATCCATACTCCTTCATCCTGATGGGGAGCTGTCTTTTACTACCAGGGCCAGATTTTCAAAACCTCCGAGTGATAGGTTTTAACTGCTTTCTTTACTGCTTTCTTTTAACCGCTTTCATTAGAGGTCACTCGGTTGTATTGAGAGTTGCGTAACTGCTACTAGGATTGACAGTTAAGGGATAGTTTAGGACTTAATTAGAATCTTTGGGCGTGACATGGGAGAATGATAGTAGTACTTGGCATTTCAATAAATGATATGTCAGGTGTTGCTTTTCCACCACAGATGAAGTAACACACCCAGGCCAGGGCAGTTATGAATCTGTGGTATCTTAGAATTTGTGGTCTTAAGAACATGTAAACTCATATTGTAAGTACCTGTCTGTTAAAGGGAAAGCATGATTGAGAGCATGAGAATTAGCTATCTGATATAATTATCCCAAACAAAGATCTGTGTATAAAAATGGAAATTTAATACTGCTATATCTAAATCTTGTCCAATTTTCATTCTTTTCTTCCTGTCCCTTCTGTCTACATTGTGATTCAGCTTCACGGTTGGCACAATGTAATTTTTCCATGCTTTCATAGATAATGTTTATCGCAGTTTTAGAATGACTTTACCCGCTTTCTAGAATAGACTTATTCGCTTTGTAGAGTAAATTTAAATACTTTTGTAGTTTAGTTTAAATTCAGTCAGTAGTTATTAATCACTTTTCAAACCCATTGAGCAATACGAATGGAAAATCTAGTAAAACGACGTGGGCCCTGCTTCTATCGCACATCCTCCAGTTAACGATCCGGTCTTACTATAAATTACTGCAATTTTTGACACCGTGCGCTTTCGGGCCACAGTTTCTTAAACACGAGCAATAAAAACATGACAACTTATAATTATATCCCTAATCACAACCCCGCCATCATAAATTGGTTTCATTAAATAAAATCTAAACCATGATCATGATTTTTCGGAAAATACTCAGGGAGTGGAAATCTGTCAAAAGTTTCATGGCAGAGAATCTCATGTCAAGAATTGATGAGAGACATCATGGCACATATGCCGGGGATCCTCATTGTGACAGGCTGAAGGTCAACCTATCCCGGCTGTGCCATGAGATTTGTCAACAGTTTCATGACAGAGAGGACCACAACGCCATTTGAAATTAAAGCACCACACTTGAGTAATAAAAGACTAATAATCTTGATATATCCCTAAACCCCTTCCCGTGAATCATAACTCTTTTCATTTAATAAGTCTAACCTGGTATATTTTAGAAAACGCTCGTGTGGGAAATTGTCAAAAGTTTCATGGCGCCGTTGCCGGGAAGGATGCAGCGCCGTTTTACTAAGAGAAATACATTCCTCATTGCTCCTAGAATAGCCTATACATATAATTATAAATATTCACCTTCAGAACCAATTCTAACATGGGAATTGTACAGGTACTGTCATCATTGAAGCCGTTGTTCTATGCAAAGGAGGAAGCAGACGCCAGCCGAGATCCCGTTTAATTCAGAGATAGAGAAGACAGCTCGACGTCTTAGGGCGGAGACTAAACGAATAAGGGAACGGGAACGACAGGCATTACTTTCACCAAGCACTAGCAGCGATATTTCCGAGATGGCAAACCCGGACATTCCACCAATCATTCAACCCAATCCCCCACTTCACAACATTGAGGAAGACCCCGAAGATGCTGATAACGATGATTTGGATGATCCCCCTCCCCAGATCATACAAGGAGGTGGGAACCCACCAAACATGGAGCAGCAGCACTTTGAGGCACCCCCTCCCAATCCGAACCATCAAAACCCACCAAACAACCAGAACCAACCAAATCAGCAAAATTTCCAAAACCAGCAGAATCAGCAATACCATAACCCTCATCAGAATCCCCCGAATCCGAATGATTTCAATGATCCGAGGAACTATTTCATGCCTCAGAACTACTACCCACAGCAGTACCAAGGCGGGCCTGAGAACAATCATCAAGCAGCAGCTGCTGCTGATTACATGCAGCCGATTTTAGAGCCATATCTGAATATTCCTGGACAAGCTCCATTCTTGGCTAGGAACTTCGAATTGAAACCGGCCCTAATCAATCTAGTCCAGAGCAACCAGTTTGCCGGAGCAAGCCATGAAGACCCCCATGATCACCTGCAAACCTTCCTAGAATTGTGTGACACGATCAAGAATCGTGATGTATCTGCAAACACTATTCGACTAAGGCTATTTCCCTTCTCTCTGACAAGCGGAGCACGAACATGGTACAAGTCACTGCCCGTAAATCAGAAGTCTACATGGGAAGATGTGATCAGAAACTTCTTAGCAAAATACTTCCCGGAGTCCAAGGTGGATGAATGCCGCTCCAAAATTGCGGAATTCAAAATGAAACCAGACGAGTCCTTGTATGATGCAAAGGAAAGATTCTTCAACCTGCTCAGGAAGTGTCCTCAACATGGTTTCCATGACTGGGAGAGATTGAGAAAGTTCTACAGTGGTCTGACCCCAGCATGGAAATCCATGCTCGATGCTGCTGGTGGTCAACATTTGCTTTACATACCGATGGACCAAGCCTGGGCAAAGATTGAAGCCATAAGTGTCAACCGTTCTGTTCTGATTGATGATGGTAATCTCACTCCCCCTCGTGGTTTATGTGCTGTAGGTACAATAGAGAAGTCAGACATTGAAAAACTTCAAGAGCAAGTGGCAGCATTGTCCGTAAATCAAGGAGTTGGAAGCTCTGCTCAGGGACAGCAAACTGATGTGATTTGTGGTCTGTGTCAAGGCGCTCATGCAACTGACACATGCGAGCAAATCACAGCTGAGAGCTGTAACTATGCAGGAGCTTTTCCAAATAGACACCCGAATTTGTCTTACTCAAACAACAACACCTTGAATTCACATCTCTTAAACAAGCCATAGCAACAACAGTTCAACCCTCAGCAGAATCAGGGATTCGTTCAGAACAGGGGCCAACATTTTCAGAATCCAGGTTTCCAACCTCAAATCCAGCAGAGGCCGCCTCAGAATTTCCAGCAGCCCAATCAGAGCTTCCAGAATTTTCAGCCCAATCAGAGTTTCCAGCCTCAGTTTGTCCCAAACCAAGGCCAGTGGAATCAGAATCAAAATCAGAATCAGAATCAAAAGCCTCCTTCAAGGCTTGAGAATTTGATGACTGACTTCATCACTAGTCAGAAAGAGATCAACAATCAACTGCAGGCCTCCATCAGAAATGTGGAGACCCAAGTTACACAGATGGCTAATGAGATGCAGAAAAGGGACAAAGGTACATTGCCAAGCACTGCAGAAAAGAACCCGCAATGCAAGGCAATAACCTTGAAATCTGGAAGAGTACTAGCTGGACCAAAGGAGGCAGATACTGGAGCGGAATGTGAAGAAGATGACATTGTTGACAATGCTGGTAAGGAAGCTGATAATGAGAACGAAGCGGAAAAAGAGACAGCCGAAGTGCAGACTGAAGCTGCGCCTGAAACGGCTGAAACAGATAAGGGTACAGGTGAAGGTACAACTTCCTTCCCCTCACCACCAAAAATTTCTAATAACAAGTACATGCCCAGGATTCCTTATCCTGCGCGTCTTAAAAATAAAGAACATGATCTTAAATTCAAGAAATTTCTGCAACGATTAAAGTCTGTAGAGATAACCATTCCTCTCACAGAAATGATTTCCGAAATGCCCATCTATGCTAAGTTCTTGAAAGAATTGATTTCAGGAAAAAGGCAGGTTGAGCAGGAAGAGGTAATTATTCTCAACAGCACATGCAGTGCCATCGTTCAGAGGAGAATGCCTGAAAAGAAAGAGGACCCCGGATGTTGCACACTTCCAGTACAATTCGGAAAGGCCAAAGTGAGTATGGGGCTTTGTGATTTAGGATCAAGCATCAATGTGATGCCGCTAGCTATGGCTATTCGCCTTAAGCTTGGAGAAATTCAACCGATCAAGATGAGACTGCAGCTCGCAGACAGATCAATCACTCAGCCCGTAGGAATCCTTAAGGATGTTGTGGTCAAAACCGGGCAGGTTCTTTTCCCGGTCGACTTCATCGTCCTCGATATTGAAGAGGATTCTGAGATGCCGCTTATCCTTGGACGCCCATTTCTAGCCACTGATGGTGCACTGATTGACGCTAAATCCGGAAAAGTCACCTTAAGGGTCGATGGCGAGGAGATCATCTTTGATATGGAGAAATTGCAAAAATTTCCGTATGACAGTTCTTGTTTTTCATTTGAAAATGTAATAGTTAGGGAAGAGCCAGACTCTGAACTTGATTGTGAAATGATGCTGGATGAACTATCAAAGCAGGTACTGAAGCCTGCTGGCGTGGAGCACAAAGGATGCAAAGCCGTTCACTTTGCCGATCCCGAAACAGGGGATCTGGAGGAGTTTGACGGCATCGAATTCCATGATGACGCCAACCAAGAGGAAGAAGAGGATCCTGTACTGATACAAGATCCCGAAGGTAAATCTGTTCTCCCACTACCCATTTCTCGCAAACTACTCCCTTCCGTTGAATGTCCACCAGAGCTTGAACTTAAAACATTACCCGACCATCTCAAGTATGCGTTTCTCGCGGAACATAAAAAGTTACCCGTGATTGTTTCGGCTAAGCTCTCCCAAGAGCAAGAAAATGCTCTGGTGGTCATTCTTAAGAAACATGTACATGCAATAGGTTGGACCATTTTTGATATAAAAGGAATAAGCCCTTCTATTTGCATGCACAGGATTCTAATGGAAGAAGAGTTTAAACCCTCCCGTCAACCTCAGAGGCGATTGAATCCCCTTATGCAAGAAGTGGTAAGGAAAGAAGTTATCAAGCTCTTGGATGCTGGTATAATCTATCCTATCTCTGACAGCAAATGGGTTAGCCCAGTGCAGGTCGTACCCAAACGAGGAGGGATGTGCATAACCAAGAATGAGCAAGGAGAAGAGGTTGCAACCAGGCCAGTGACCGGATGGAGAGTTTGTATCGATTACCGGAAGCTGAACGAGGCCACACGCAAGGACCATTTTCCATTGCCATACATTGATCAGATGCTTGAGAGGTTGGCAGGGAGAGAGTTTTATTGCTTTTTGGATGGTTATTCTGGTTATAATCAGATTGTTATTTCTAGTGAAGACCATGATAAAACCACTTTTACTTGCCCGTACGGCACTTTTGCCTATCGACGGATGCCTTTTGGTTTGTGCAATGCACCTGCTACTTTTCAAAGATGCATGATGTCCATTTTCTCCGAATTTATCGAAAAATGCATTGAAGTTTTCATGGATGACTTCTCTGTGTATGGAGATACGTTCGAAGATTGTTTAACCAATCTTGCTAAGATTTTAAAGAGGTGTGAGGACACTAACTTGGTTTTAAATTGGGAAAAGTGCCATTTTATGGTCACTGAGGGCATAGTGTTAGGTCATCGCATTTCTCGTGCAGGCATTGAAGTTGATCCAGCCAAAGTTTCCATCATTTCCAATCTCCCTCTCCCCAACTCGATCAAATCAGTTAGGAGCTTCTTAGGGCATGCCGGTTTCTACCGGCGATTCATTAAGGATTTCTCTAAAATTGATAAGCCGCTCACTAATCTGCTTTGTAAAGAAAATCCTTTCTTAATAAATGAAGCGTGTGTCCAAGCCTTTGACACGGTCAAGAAGATGTTGGTTTCTGCACCGATAGTGCAACCACCCGATTGGTCACTGCCTTTCGAGGTAATGTGCGATGCTAGTGGTCTCGCCGTAGGCGCAGTTCTTGGACAGCATAAGGATGGGAGACACTGCGTAATTCATTACGCAAGTCACGCCCTGAATGAAGCCCAAATTAACTACACCACAACAGAAAAAGAGATGTATGCTGTAGTCTTCGCGTTTGACAAGTTCAGACAGTATCTGATAGGTACGAAGACCATAGTATACACCGATCATACAGCATTGAGATACTTGTTTAGCAAACAAGATGCAAAACCTCGATTAATCAGGTGGGTACTTCTGTTGCAGGAATTCGACATCATAATAAAAGATAGGCGGGGTCGAGATAATGGTGCTGCTGACTACTTATCTCGATTAGATAATGATAAAAAGGAAAAAGCCGTCAATGAAGAGTTTCCGGACGAACAGTTGTTCGCATTGCATCTGCACAATCAAGCTTGTCCATGGTTTTCCGACATCGCTAACTTCTTGGCATGTGGAATAACCCCACAGTTTTCTAATTATCATCAGAAGAATAAGTTCAAACGAGATGTATTAAGTTACTTCTGGGAAGAACCTTATCTCTTCAAACACTGCGCCGATTCAATAATCAGGCGATGTGTGACCGAGCATGAAGCCTATCAAATTGTCAAAAAATGCCATGAATCAGAATACGGATGTCACCATGGTCCAGCTCGAACGGCCCACAAGGTCCTCGAATGTGGATTTTATTGGCCTCACATCTATGAGGATTGCAGGACATTTGTGAAAGGTTGCGACAAATGCCAAAGATTAGGAAACATCTCCAAGAGGGATGAGATGCCTCAAAAGGGAATTCTCACACTTGAGATTTTCGATGTATGGGGCATTGACTTCATGGGACCGTTTCCACCATCTGGTGGAAACTACTATATCTTGGTAGCTGTCGATTACGTGTCCAAATGGGTTGAGGCTGTCGCATTACCGACCAATGATGGTAGCCAAGTCATCAAGTTCCTCAAGAACAACATTTTCAGTCGATTTGGCGTACCTAGGGTGGTGATATCTGATGGAGGAACACACTTTATTAATAAAGCTTTTGAAACTTTAATGAGTAAAAAGGGGATCCTCCATAAGATAGGCACGCCTTACCATCCTCAGACTAGTGGTCAAGTCGAAGTATCCAATCGCGAAATCAAACACATACTCGAAGCCACTGTCGGGATAACCCGTAAGGATTGGGCACGTAAGCTCAATGACGCTCTATGGGCATACCGCACAGCATATAAGACTCCCATCGGGATGTCTCCATACAGGCTGGTCTTCGGAAAAGCCTGTCATTTGCCTGTAGAGCTAGAGCATAAAGCTTACTGGGCCGTTAAAACGCTTAACTTCGATCCGAAAGTTGCTCAGAGCAAACGTAAGTTGGACCTCAATGAAATTGAGGAAATACGAGCGCAAGCTTATGAAAGCTCTCGAATTTACAAAGAACGGACCCAGAAGTTGCACGATCGCCGGATTAAACCTAAGTATTTTTATGTTGGTCAACATGTATTATTGTTCAATACTAGGTTGAAGCTGTTCCCCGGAAAGCTCAAATCTAGATGGGAAGGACCACATGAAGTACTAGAGGTGTTCAAAAATGGAGCTGTCAGGATCCGAACTGATAGGGGCGATATAGTGGTGAATGGACAACGATTAAAAGAGTACCTCGGACAGTTTGATCCGGAGAAAGAAAGCCAAGCAGTGGCAGACCCGGCTTACACTCAATAAGAAACAGCATTAAAAACACAAAAAATTTTATTTTATATATATGTAGTACTTACTTCATAACAAAAAGTACCCAAAGATCAATTAAACATTTAGAGTACTAAGACTCTAAATGTGAGGATGTTGATATTTGGAGAAAATCTAATGCATTTCAATTATCTGCCTTGCAGAAGTTCGGAACCATCAAAAAGAAGGAGCAGAAAAGAGTAACATGGAAAAACCAGGTTCTTGGTTGGATTAGTTCCATAAGTCTGAGAAAACGCTTTCGGAATTTGAAGAAATTCAATACCCGAAATAAAATTCACAGATAAATGGAACTGACCCAACCTAATTTTATGCAAGTGGATTATTTAATTCTCAGCCAGTATTTTGAATTTATTTGGACTGCATCTATTCAGCCCAAATCAAATAAAATGGACTCAGGCCCAACATCACACTCGGGCCCAGTCCAAGAAAATTTGAAAATTCAAAATTCTTTGTCGCGGAAGGTCCTTTGTCGCGATGTCATGCATCGCGACCAGGCCCTGTTCCGCGACAAACATTCTTTTGTTCTTAACCTTCCTCTGTTGATTGTCGCGGTGCACTTTGTCGCGGAGCATGACTCCGCGACCAAGCCCTGCTCCGCGACACAACCCGCGTTGACCTTGTCTCCATACTGAACTTTGTCGCGATAGCCTTGTCGCGGAGCATTGCGCCGCGACCAACCCTCGGCTCCGCGACCTCTCTGATGTCGCTATGCCTTGTCGCGGAACCTTGTTCCGCGACAAAGTCTCGGATTCCGCGACAAATTCTCCAGTATTTATACCCCCCCACCCCCTCCAGTTCTTCACACTCTCTCTTCACTTTCTCTTGTCACTTCAGTTCTTCATCTTCTTTCCCCCATTTTCCTTTCGTCCGAACGAACACCACGTGTTCTTCGCAACCATATCACTCTTTTTCTAAGGGGAAACCATGGATCGATTTTACGGACTCCTCCCAAACCTTGGACCCATGCCCCAACCCGAGCCAAGGAGGGCAGGGTAAACCCATTTTACTTTCCCCCCATGTTCATGGCACCCATTCGGAATCTCTTGTTTTATTTTTATTTTTGTTGTGTTCTTGGTGTGATGTGGTTAGTGTGCACGTTTAACTCTAGATCTTTGGAGGTTTCAAGTGCTCTCGGTTATGAGCACCATTTTAAAACGTTTGAGACCCCATTTTGAAACTGTTAATGGCGTTAAAACTGGTAATGGATCAAAATTTTGAAGTTTAAAACTGGAAAGAACAAACTGATGAACATTTGGATGTTGTTTTAAATACCTTGATGTTATTGGTTCGATTGATCTTGATGTGACCTCTACAGTGTTGTATTGGTGTAATAAAAGAGGTAAGATCTTTTTGGGCACATTTGTTCTCATGTTAGAAATCTCATGGGAATAAATGTTTGTTTGTTTATGGAAACATAGTACAAACACCCAATGAGAAGCTTCCACTTTTAATAAAAGCAACCCTTTAGAAAAAGACAAAAAGAGTTATTTTGTTTAATGTTTGACTTGAAGTTTTGTTCCCAATGGAACACTAGTGTGAGTAAGATAGCAGTATTTTTGTCACCCAACTGCTATCCTTTTCAAAATCAAAAAGGGGACCACTCACATCCCAATTTTATTAAATAAAACAAGTCAACCATTTTAAAATTAAAAAAACAGTGTCTGCAAATTTTTGGATGCTTTAACTGTCCAAACAGTCCAAGCTATCCAGAAATAGCAGATCCACTCCGCCACGTCTCCATTGCACATTCCAATATTCGAGCATTCCATTTCCATCTGTCCATCCCATTCCACTTCCAACAAGTGTCTCGGACTTGTTTAATAAAATTGAAAAACTTTTGGGCCCAATGGCCCATTAAAAAGATTTTAGGCCCAATGGCCAATTTTATTTTATTTTGGGCTCCTTAGCCCATTTAAAACCAAATATTGTTTACCTGTGCTTTAAATCAAAAATTCGAGTTGGAAATCTAATAACCTCACATCTAGAGCAAAGCTCTAAATGTGAGGATGTTGGTTTCTGAACTTGAATAATTTCTGAAAATTTTATAAAATTTGGATTCATCACTTCTTATCTTTTCAGGGGCAATCCTCCCATTCCAGATCCTGCACCCGATGGAACTCAGCTACTGGACTTACCACTCGAACTCCTTGGTGAAATTCTCTCCCGAATAGGAGAGGATAAAATCAGGGAGGTGTTTGCCGCACAACGGATATGCAAGAAGCTCAGGGATGCTGGGAACCTTGCCATCGTGTACAAGCGATGCGAGGTTGACTCCTCCACTGTGAAGAGATGGCAAGAAAGGATCCGTTGGCAGAAGGAGAGATTCCTGCGAACATGCACAGCGGCAGGAAACTTCAATCTCCAGATCATTCCAACACTTATGGCATTTGCAGAAGGGAATGAGGAGCAAGCCTGTGAACTGCTGCGCCCAGGACTTGAGGACAACCATAAGGCGTCAATCTTCACCCGCGGATTGATGCTTATGAGTAAGACGGATGAAGGCCAAGTTGAGCAAGGGATCAGAATGATCGAGAGGATGGTGACGGATCGGTCAATTCTTCAGTACACGTCTACCAACGTCCTCGGATGGATGACAGACAACCCAGACACTCCATACCTATGGGCTGATCAAGGAGACAGAGTCTACTGCCCAAGGAGGCACGAGCCCATGAGGAACCATAATGGCTGGTGTCTGCGGTGTGAGTTGACCAGTTACATCCACTGGGCCAGATATCTGTTCTGAAGAAAGAAGGAAGAATCCTAGTTTACTGTGCCTTGCTTTGTTTCATTTCCGTTTTAGTAGTAGTAATCTGCAAGGGATTCCTCCTTTTGTGTGTGCAGGTTCGTACCAACTGCACGAGAACCCCTTGCCTCGGATGTATTCATTTGCTTTCCCTAAAATGGAACTCAGCTTTTGAGACCACTGAACAATTCTTTATTGCTTCCCTTTTGAAAAAGATGTCTGTACAGTCCGAGATGAATAAGTGACTGTCAGGCCAAAAATATGCTGTTGACATACCTAGTATGTCAGCAGTGCCTCTTTACTGCTTTCGATTAATAACCAGCAAAAATATGCATAAACTTGCTCTAAATTCACATGTTGAATTTGGGCTTATGATTGAATTTTCAAACTTTTAAATTGGGATAATATAATTGAGAACATGCATGACATGAATTCCTGAGGTTTTGAGCTATAAAAATTTAATGATGCGATCAGCTTATTGGGTAATAAATCTGCATGTTAGAGATTTCGATTGAATAAATTGTTAGAATTAAGCTTTGATTAAATTTAAGAATATTGTATGACATGAATCAACCCAACCTTGTGAGATTTGAGCCATGAGTCACTTTTACTCATTCTTTTCTTTGATATGTGAATCGTTTTGATTAAAGGAAACTAGAACTTGCAATTGGGACCGATTCAAGACCATGCCATATTCCCGAAATCGAGCATATGATCGAGGCACATAGAAAACCCAAATTTTGGCCTTCGTTTGAAATCCAAACCCAAAAATATTTTTCCCTTTAGGATTAACCATTTTGAGCCTATAAGCCTAATTTTTCTTTGAAACCCCCTATATTTTTCCTAGCCTTATAAAAAGACCAAGAAATTCAAACCCAAGTACGCAAGGATAAATTCTATCAAATGCATTAAACTTATGATCATCAATCCATGTTAATCGGTATGGTATGTTATAAACCGATTCCAAAAAAATGGTAAAATCCATCCAACAAGATTAAATTGCAGATGACAAGCAAATTAGACATAGTCTAATGTCATGCAATAGAAAGAGAAAAGCAAAAGAAAGAGAGAAAAATATTGATGATCATAAATTTTAAATAAAATATGCCAAGTCATGATAGAATAAATCTTTGCCACTTTTAGCCCAATAAATTCCCTTTCCTACCAAATATTACAACCGTATGCCCCACTATAACCCTTGAATAAGACCTCATGATCTCGATTTGAGGAAATGAGCCGGTGGCGAGTTGGTCTGATTGCAAGCTTATGGGATAATTTAGTTAAATTTGATTTTGAGCGTTCAATGATTGAACCCAGATTGAGAGTGAGTGAAATTTCCGATTCTCTTATATGTGAGGCTCTGTCTTATTGCACATGTTCATGTCATGCCTTAATTCTGATTTTTAATCTTTGCATTTTTCAAACATGATATTCATGAAGGATTAATAATAATGTTTGATTTGTAGGCCCGGTATAGTGAGCAAGTATCATTTATTTAAACACTGCAATCAAGGGAGTGTAATACTTGTAGCTTTCGATTGTCTTATCCCAATCCAAAAAGAATGTGATTTATGAAGCCACGAAAATGAATTGAATATGTAGAGTCCGTGTTCTTACGAACATTGACTCTGACTGCTCGGGGACGATCAGTATTAAATGTGAGGATGTTGATAATGGCCAGAAATGACCATTATTTTCAATCCATTTCCGTGTCTTAAACGGGCATTTGATCGCATTCCGGTCTTACATTAAGTAAGAAAGCAGTCGAATTGGACTAATTTATGCATAATTGTAAAAATAATAAGCTGGTGTGAAAAAGGCATAAATATGTAGTTTTATTACATATTTATGTTAGAAAAATCCAAAAACATGAGAAAAAGAAAAGAAAAGAAAAAGGAATGAAAAGATGGGCAAAAGAATAAAGCAAGCCCACAAAATACAAAAAGATGGGAAAAGAGAGAAAAGCCCACAAAAAGAACATTTTCGGCCCATCTGGCCCAATCCAGCAGGCCCAGGAAAACCTTTGTCGCGGAAGCTCCTTTGTCGCGATGCATGGTTCCGCGACAAAGGAGGGTTCCGCGACCAAGCAGCCCAGATGAAGAAGGAAACCAGCCAAGTCCTTTGTCGCGATGTCCTTTGTCGCGATGGCATGCTCCGCGACAAAGGCATGTTCCGCGACCAAGACACCCAATTAGAGACACCAGGCCCAGTCGAGAAGCTTTGCCACATGCAGTGTGTTCCGCGACCAAACTTGATGCTCCGAGACAAAGCTGTGATGTGTGTGATGTCTTAAGACACAATGGGCTAGAATCAAGGCCCATGGGCTTAGGGTTACACTTCTATAAATATGAGGTGTTTCCCATGAGCTAAAGGTTGGAATTTTGTTGATTAGAGCTCTCTTGAAGGCAAGCAGTAGGAGTTCTCTCTTAGGTAGTGTAGTTTAGATTTATTTTCATGTATTATTTAATTTTTGCTCTTAGTTTAGTTTAGTTTAGTGTTTTTACTATTCACAGTTTTCTAGATAGCCACTTTTACACCATGTTTTGGTTTCTAAACTCTTGTTTTAGGGTTTGTAATACCCAAACCATGGGTATTAACAACACCCCTTCAATAATATGGGAAAACATTCATCATTTGTGTCCCAAATCATGAAATGGGTCTCACACCCCATGGATTTATGCTTTCCTTTTCATTTTGGGGTCACTTGACCCCCATTATGATATTTTTATGTTTACTGTTTGCATTTTATGGATGATGCTATGTATTTGAGTGTGGTCAAACCCTAGATTAGGACTCTTGCTTTATTTTTAAAATTCTGTCCAGTTTTGTTTAAGCATGTTCTTCCTTTTTTGAATGTTTCTTGTTTGTTTTTAGCTTAGAATAGCTTTTTGATCTGAAATAGGGTGAGATCACGCTGTTTGCATGCCACTGTTCATTTCTGCTTTTTCTGACTTTTGTCCTGAACCACCTTGGTCGCCAACCGCCTTTTGTCGCGGAACCACGTTCCGCGACAAAATGGTTGTTCCGCGACAAAGGTGTCTCAAGACACTTGTCTCCATAATTTAAAACCCTTTGTCGCGGAACACCTTGTCGCGGAACCACGTTCCGCGACAAAACTTTCCATGCACAGCGACAAAGGAGCCAAACTCTTGCATTTTGTCTGCATGGTTTTTTTGTCGCGGAATCATCTTGTCGCGGAACCACGTTTCGCGACAAAATCTCATTCTGAGACAGAAAAATTATGCCATGTTCCTTATTCTTTGAACACTTTGTCGCGGAACACCTAGTCGCGGAACCACGTTCCGCGACAAAATTTTCCATGCATAGCGACAAAGGTTCAAATGCTTTAAGAATTTTCTGAAAATCCTTTGTCGCGAAACACTCTTGTCGCGGAACCACGTTCCGCGACAAAATCTTGCTTAGCGACAAAGAAGCGTTATGCTGCCAAAAATTCTAAAAACTTGTCGGGATACCCATGTCGCGGACCTCGGTCCGCGACAAAATTTATGGTATCGCGACAAAGATTCCCTTCTCTCTATTTAATCTCAAACAATCTTCATTCTCTTCCTATATTATATTGCAACACTCACATCATAACCCCACGGGTTAAGATGTAACAATCTGGAATTGCAATATAGGGTGTTATACTGCCCAAATTTTGATTCTCCATTTTCATCACTTAACTGATTGAACCCTTGACTCATTAATGATTAAAGATTGAGATTAGCAATAATCAAACATCAATGATCATCATGATTAAAGGACCTTTGTTCAATTGCCAGTAAAATACTCCTCTATAAACAAAATCTTGATGACTTAAACAGATAATCCGGACTGTAATTAATTATGGTAGGAAGGATTATTTAAGACCATCAATTGTGGACCCAATCCACAACCTTGCATGAGAAACCAATGTCTCTCATACAAGGAATCTTCTATTATTTCTTATTGATTTTGTCTTTGCGTGTTGTGTGGAACAATTAGTAAAAAATACATCAGACTAATGTTGGCGGGTATTCCCTCATGGATAACTAGCTCGTATTCTGGGTATTAATTACTAAGTGTTATTTTGCAAGGTCTGGATGACTGTCAGTGGAAGCCTTGGCGGTTCGCCCATCCAGGGTTATAATAGCTGCTCGGCTGACTCCCATCCAGATACAGTTTTACTTTTCTTAGCTTAATTTCCAAACCCAAATTCCAATCTGTAATGGGAGTCAGTGGCATCAGTCAATGCTAACTGACAACCATTATAGAAGGGAAGCATGTAGGTTTTTATCCGAATTCACAGACAGTGGAGACCCAACTGGTATTGACACTACCATTATAGGGTCTAAGCTGTCTAAATTCGCTCCATCCGAGTAATTGGGAAATTGGACAGTAGATGTTTACAGTCCACCTGATTATTCTGCCATTACTTTGGTCTCCTGACCACTTCATACCTGTGTTTCACCTTCTGTCTAGACCCGCATCTATATTTTGGGTCAATTAATTTTACACTTCCCTATATCTTTATGCATGATAGTATTATGTATTATTGTGGTCTGTAATTATTTTGGGATCCTTCCCTTGGACAATAGAAGTCTAGATCTTAAATAGATATTGCTTAATAAATTTCCAACAAAAATCTCTTTATAAAATCCGGATCTGAGTAAGGGATAAATTCCTCAGTTATGACTAATTCATATTCTGTCAAGGGTTATATTTTGGGAAATTGGAAACAGATTCAGCGATTAGGTCTCGCTTAGACTGAAATGGTCTGTGTTTTAACTGAGAGTCTAGTACCTGCTTAGGGAATGATTTTCAAATCCATTATTTTCCAAAATTGCTGTTTGTTGGAAATCTAAGATTAAATACTACACCGAGATGGGGTCCACTTGGACTCAAATACAGTGCAGTAAGTAATCTTAGAGGAACATCATCCAGGCCTTGGTTATTTTCTAAGATAGGGTTGAGTTTTCTTTCAACTACTATCCTCTTCTGCCAAAGCCTATTTTTGAGTCCTGAGTGAGTGCATCCGGAACGAACTAAATCGTTAGTTCGTTTCATTAGTTTGTATCTCATAATCACCCGGAAGGAAGTGAACACACTAGTGGTTCACCAAGAGCCGGGAATTCTTGATCCATACTCCTTCATCCTGATGGGGAGCTGTCTTTTACTACCAGGGTCAGATTTTCAAAACCTCCGAGTGATAGGTTTTAACTGCTTTCTTTACTGCTTTCTTTTAACCGCTTTCATTAGAGGTCACTCGGTTGTATTGAGAGTTGCGTAACTGCTACTAGGATTGACAGTTAAGGGATAGTTTAGGACTTAATTAAAATCTTTGGGCGTGACATGGGAGAATGATAGTAGTACTTGGCATTTCAATAAATGATATGTCAGGTGTTGCTTTTCCACCACAGATGAAGTAACACACCCAGGCCAGGGCAGTTATGAATCTGTGGTATCTTAGAATTTGTGGTCTTAAGAACATGTAAACTCATATTGTAAGTACCTGTCTGTTAAAGGGAAAGCATGATTGAGAGCATGAGAATTAGCTATCTGATAGAATTATCCCAAACAAAGATCTGTGTATAAAAATGGAAATTTAATACTGCTATATCTAAATCTTGTCCAATTTTCATTCTTTTCTTCCTGTCCCTTCTGTCTACATTGTGATTCAGCTTCACGGTTGGCACAATGTAATTTTTCCATGCTTTCATAGATAATGTTTATCGCAGTTTTAGAATGACTTTACCCGCTTTCTAGAATAGACTTATTCGCTTTGTAGAGTAAATTTAAATACTTTTGTAGTTTAGTTTAAATTCAGTCAGTAGTTATTAATCACTTTTCAAACCCATTGAGCAATACGAATGGAAAATCCAGTAAAACGACGTGGGCCCTGCTTCTATCGCACATCCTCCAGTGAACGATCCGGTCTTACTATAAATTACTGCAATTTTTGACACCGTGCGCTTTCGGGCCACAGTTTCTTAAACACGAGCAATAAAAACATGACAACTTATAAATATATCCCTAATCACAACCCCGCCATCATAAATTGGTTTCATTAAATAAAATATAAACCAGGATCATGATTTTTCGGAAAATACTCAGGGAGTGGAAATCTGTCAAAAGTTTCATGGCAGGGAATCTCATGTCAAGAATTGATGAGAGACATCATGGCACGTATGCCGGGGATCCTCAGTGTGACAGGCTGAAGGTCAACCTATCCCGGTTGTGCCATGAGATTTGTCAACAGTTTCATGACAGAGAGGACCACAGCGCCATTTGAAATTAAAGCACCACACTTGAGTAATAAAAAGACTAATAATCTTGATATATCCCTAAACCCCTTCCCGTGAATCATAACTCTTTTCATTTAATAAGTCTAACCTGGTATATTTTAGAAAACGCTCGTGTGGGAAATTGTCAAAAGTTTCAGCCGCCTCCACCGCCGTCGTCTCCTCCCCCACGCCGGCGTCTCCTTCGCCCCTCCGGTGACCCGCCGGACCGCCCACCAATAATAAGAAAAATAGCCCTCAACAAGAAAAGAAAAGAAAGGGGGGAAAGGAAAGGGGTTCACTACCTTGAATAGAGCTTGAGAGGAGCTTCAATTTCCACCACCAAGCTTTAACAATGGAGTTGTCTTCTTCCTCCTTCCTCCAAGCCCGTCGCCCCTTCTCCCCTTTCTCTCTTCAATTTTGTTTCTTCTTGTATAAAAATGAGAGGAGAGCCGTTCCTTTCCCCAATTAAAGGCCAAGGGCCTAATTGCAAAATCCCTCTTCTCAAATTGGCCCCTAAATTTCTTAGATACTCTTAAACACCCCATGTTAAATCAAACATTGGTTGGATCACCCATACTTTTCAATTGGGCTTGAAATAATTATACTCACCCTATTTAATTATTAATGCCCATTTGACTAATTAATCATAACTAAATTAATTTAATCATGAATTAATTATTCGGGATGTTACAATCCCTCCCCCTTAGGATCATTCGTCCTCGAATGACATAAGGGTATGAATTAGAGCATTAACTTCATTAAGTTGGAGTGAGATCCAAACCTGAACTTCCTCCAAGGTTTCCTTCGGTCCCCTACATGGTATTAAATGCCATGTTGGAACCATGGTTCTTTCACCATCTGGAACACTTTATACCGAACTACTTCATCCTTCCTTTGATTGATCATCATTGATTACTCCTTGTATTCTTGACTCGTGTCAAGCTCCATCTGATCATGTTGGGCTATTTGATTGGAATCATATATCGATTCCATTAACTAAAACATGTATGGAACACACTAGGCCTATCTTTGCCTTCGGCTGAGGTCTCCAGTGGTAGATCACATTCCCAATCTTCTCCATGCTTCCAGACGATATCATTACCCAGAGTTCTGCTTACCTCAACTTCCAATTCTTCTTAATTCGCGTATCTGAAATGCACGTGTTAGACACCAAATCTTATTGTAATTCCAAATTTTACTTCTTTGGAACCACGTAACCTTTTATTTGTTTGGAGTCTCTTCCTTAGCATGTCTCTGATAATTTCGATAACTCAGATTGCCTCTTGAAGAGTCCTGAACTCAACTCTCCTTATTTCGAAGAACCAACCATTTGATGGAGGATTCCTTTATTTTCTTTTCGATTAATTCATAGACAATGCCAACTCTCACTCGAAAGATGTTGGCTATTGTAAGAGAAAGCTAGTATCATCAGACATTTCTCTCACTTGTATTGAAAACCAATTCACAACTCGATTCCAGAACCCAGATTAGATTCGACATTCCATTTCAAGCTGTAGCATTTCCTCTAAATCTCCATCCACTTTCAACATATTAATTAGATATATCGTCCTTAAATGAGCTCAACATTCGTTAGTAACTCGCAAGTCTCAAGCTACTGTCGTGTTTCTTCTCACACGTTTCACGTCATGCATCAAGATTTCTGAGATGCAATCATTATGTTGGCCTTAAGCTCTGTGTTCCATTGCATCTCATCACGCAATTCTCTTGTCATTCTTATGTTCTTTATCAGAACACTGGAAATTCAATGCCATCCACTCAATTTCCATGCATACCACTCCAAACTTCAGCGAATTTTACCTCAGGAGCCTATCTCAATCTGTAGCTCGTTGCGTTTAGTCTTGATGGCATTTTGAGATCCCATCTCATTCCGAGGATATAATATACAATTCCTAACTGTTAAAACGGTTAATTATCCAAGGCAGCTAAATAGGGTCGGCTTTCCTTTATTTGGATTGTGTTAGGACTGAGTTCTGCTCCGGATAGTCCATTTACATCGTGAATCAGCCACTCCCAACTTCGCACTGTTGGATGTTTTGCTTCGTATTCATGCTGCCAATTTGCACAAAGTGCATTGTTATCTCAACAATTCTCTGGAAGTTCTCGCCTTGGAATAAACCTGCATTACAAAAGAAACGAACAATCTCCAACACCAGATAGGAAGTGAAATCGAATTCCCAAGAGTATGGTAAATTCAGAATTATGACGAGAGTCAAAATCTTCCGATACAGGCGGAAATGAATGCAAAACAACTAAAAATCGTTGTTTGCAGAACACAAATGAATACAGATAAATAGAACGTCTTGTTTTACAACAAGATGTTTTATATCAGCAAGGAGTACTTCAACTAAAAAGTTGGAGACAATGCAACTAGAAACGGATTATCAGGGTGCATTAAAACACAACAAATTATCCTCAAGTATTATGCTTGAATGGAAGATAGTAGGAAACAGTATGGCTTGTAGAAGTCTTATCAATTCCCTTACTAGAAGTTAACAACCTACAAGACATCGTTCCGCTTCGACAAATGCGAATATGTAAACACGGTCGAGAAATTCTGTTTCAGTTAAAAAGGAGTTTGCGAAGTAGATAAAAGTCCGATTTTGGGGAAAAAGAATCGGAATGGTGAAAATTAAAGTTACTTGGATGGTGCGAAATAGATAATACTTCAATTGATTTCCATAAGGAAATGGAAACATATCGCCAAACAATGGTGCTGAAAGGAGTGTCATTCTATAATGGAACAAATATAATTAAATAAGTGAACCGATAATGAGTTGACTCGGATTGGCGGAAGGAATCCGACTGATTGATAGAGACTCCCATTTACCATAGAGATAATAAATTAATAGAAAATAGAAGGCACTAAGAAAATGCCTGATAAGAAACGACTCTACTCCGGACAGGAATGGAATAGTAGTACATAATTTAAAAATGCGGAATAATTAAATAAAAGGAAAGAGCTATCTCAAGTTCCAAACAGGTACTAAAGGAACTTCCCGAAAATGTGAGGAAGTCAGTGGAAGCGTTATTATATAATTTTGGAGAACGATAGAGGAGTGTGAAGAATTTAGATAAATGCATTTACACATATCAGTGTAGCGGAAATGAAATTCGATTTATTTAAAATATTAAAACGGCAGGGAAAATATCATTGTTGACAGAGTATCAATGAGAACCATTCAGATGGCCTCAAGAGTGATTTGACAGTACATGCCACAACCCAAAGAGTTTAACTCGGAGAGAAGAGCTGGTACAGAAACGTACACCGTAGGATTTTCAAAAGAAGTAACGAAAATAGTAGCGATATTCACTTTCTCATAATTAAGAAAACGAAATGAAAGGATTGAGAAATAAAGCATATCTAATAATTATATATATATATATATCAGCATTACGAGCATTACACCTTCTGTTATTAACTTGCTTCAACGCCTCTAATTAATATCTGCGGTATACTCCATTCGATGTCTCGAATTGAATGTCATCGTAATTCCGTCATTTACTACAACCGGATGAGTTACCATATACATCTTTAAGATTTAAAGATGTCTGAGATATTATTCTCCTGATGTTCTAATCATCTGCGGACAATGGATCATCATCACATATCTGCATGGCATGGATGTGCGTGTCCCGTTGTTCAATACCTGCAACTACCTTAAAGACAGATCCCATACATTATCACAATACAATAAGCTAAAAGAATTGCCAAGCAAGCGGTAGTAATAATAGAAATAATTATTCAGCAACTTCTAAACAAGTTGCTAACAGAATTAAAGAATAGATCTCTTGGAATATCCTTGTTATTCGTCCATAGTAATCTTGCAAACCATGGCTCGAATCCCTAAGGTGCGCAGTACATACACAGAATACCACAGCATAAGAATAAATCTAACTAGCATATGACAATGCAAACCTATCCTATATGCAATCCCCGCACACCTCACCACATGCTTTTATCAAATTTTAAGCACATAATAGAGCAAGCCCGCTCTGATACCAAACTGTAACGCCCCGAAAATTTAAAACCATTTTCGTGACGCCACCGCCGTATTAACTATTCTAAACTGTTGATCACTCAGCTTAGATAGTCAATACGAAGCGAGGTATAAATACAAACCCGTATCACAATCAAAAAAATGCCAACAAAAGCAGTATATAATCCCAGGAACATAACATGGCATATCCGGGCGACAAGCCCTGAAATAATATAACAATAGGACGCAATCCCATTACCGTTATAAAGCACATAATAACTCATAAAGGATTCTCCGATCATATCTATGAATGATGGACATATCCATAACAGAGATTAGATGAATGGATAAAATAATATAACGAAGATCTCAAATAAATATTCAAATAGGATGCAGCCTATCTAATCCGCTCAACCCGTACCCCCAACATCATGTTCTGCGCCATCCGAAGAAGATCTATAAAACAGACAACAGCAACAAGGTGTCAGTACAACGTACTGGCAAGGAATAGATATAGCAGGGGAAATGGGGTACTTTAACAATAATACTATGCTAATAATAATAACAACAATAATAATAATAACAATATTTAAAGACATAAATAAATGCAGGAAATAATCATCACACCGTCCCATACCGATGCTTCAACCACTGCAGATAAAATGAATGATGGATGATGAGATGTAATGTTATGACCTAAGATGTCTATCTACCCTAAATGCAGCACATAAGAATGTCTAGCGCGCATCCTAGGTACCATGGTCGGTATTCCCCCCCATATAAGGGTCCACTCCCCTTAATGGTCGGGAGACATACCCACAGTGCCCCCGCCGCGGACACTAACAGCTGAGAACGTGGCTTACGGCAAGCGGGTCAGGCTAAGGATCATGAGTCCTTTATCAGCAAAATTTCCAGACTACGGATATACAATCCTTATCAGTCTCAATGCTCAGGATAAGATACTAACTATGCCCAATCGGATACCGACTCGTAAGCATAGGGTATCCAATACCCTCGGAAGCATAATTTGTAACACCCCGGTTTTTGGTCACCCAGGTCGGGATGTCACCGCCACACCTCCCTAGCAAGACACGGTTTCTCCGAGCTTACTAAAGAGATGCAAGGCTATGGTTTTTCAGAATTTAAAATATTCAAACAGCCCATTTGTATATAATTTAAAAATTAATACATCAAAGTTGCAGCGGAAAATAATATTTACATAAGAACAATGCAGCGGAATTTAAATATAGCCAACACGGCCAGAATACGGGTTAAACAGGCCCGTTCATGCAATTTCTAGTCTAACGTAACATTTAAAAATAAATTGTTTCCCCAAACTTCCCATGAATGCATATGATGATGCATATTCTTCAGCTCTGAAATAAACAGGGAAATAAAAATGGTTTGGTCAGCACTACGTGCTGAGTAAGTTACCACAAACATGATTATGAGGTTTCAAAGCCTTTAATTAAATTTAAAAACATGTGCATAATATCCATGATTTAATTTATCCAACTAATAATAATTTAATTGCGTATTTTAAAAGACAAGGGTTTCCATAAGATCATAATTCAACAACATGATAAAATAATCGCAAGACATAATTTAAGGGCATAATTTAAATAAGAAAACTATTTAAGTATTTCCGGATTCCACTATCCCTCTTTTATTCGATATAATCTAGTATAATTTATTCTTGGGGAATCGAACCCGCAAGAAAACAAACAATCGCCCTTGGGGAATCGAACCCGCAAGAACTCACATACATCCTAGGGAATCGAACCCGTAGGAATCAACACATATTCTGGGGAATCGAACCCGCAGAAAGACACACCCTGGGGAATCGAACCCGCAAGGTTTGACACGGACATCCTGGGGAATCGAACCCGCAGGAGAACATACAATCGCCCTTGGGGAATCGAACCCGCAAGAACTCAAACACACCCTGGGGAATCGAACCCGCAGGAGAACATACAATCGCCCTTGGGGAATTGAACCCGCAAGAACTCAACCACACCCTGGGGAATCGAACCCGCAAGGTTTGACACAGACATCCTGGGGAATCGAACCCGCAGGTCAAACAAGTTTCGCAAATTTCACGAGTTTCATCAAGAGTTCAAGATTTGACTCGGTCAACCACAGTTTAATCTAAAATGCGTCTAAAATCAGATTTAATTTCAAAATTCCGAAATTTCGCGTCTGACTCCAAAACGTCAAGATCTACAACTTTCGTGTTTTAACTTTTTCAATCCGAGATACCTAAATAGGTCAAAAACACTAATTTTCACAGAAGTATAAATCTGTCCGAATTTCCTAGGTCACAGTTTAGAGATTTCGAATTCTACCATAGCAAATCAACTCCAAAATTAACGAAATTTGACAGAGATCATCTTAAGACATATATCTACAAGTTTCATGTTCAGCAAAAGATCTAATTCATCCTATTTCTATTGTCAAAAACGCCAACAAGTTCGGGCCAAAAATCTGTCAAGATTTCAAGATCCACATCCTAGCAGTTCGGTTTCGGGTGGATTTCATATATCAAATCATCACGAAAAATTCTGAAAATTTACGGAGGTGTTCTTAACGCATAGATCTACAACTCTTATGTTCAACGCTAAGCCTAGATCGGTCTAGATCCAAGGTAGAAATCACCAACAAGTTCGAACTAAAGTTCTGTCACCGTTCAAGATCTAAACTCAAGGCAGGTCTGTTTGTGGTCGTTTTCGGATATCAAAACATGATGAAAAATTATGAAAATTTTACAGTACATAGATCTATGTCTTAGGAACGTTTTTCGTGTTTTAAGTTTTTCCGTTTGAAGTCGTTTTAAGGTTCGGAAAAATTAGACAAAACTGTTGCGCCGTTAAAAATCACATATGGACAGATTTACGAAAGATTTGCTCAAGTTTCTAGATTTGAATATTTTTACTACTCCCAAAACCGTGTAAGCGTTAACTTACTGATTTACGGATGTCTCGGCTCGATGATTCGTAGGCGTGGCTTCCACGTTCTTCGTTCTCCCTCCGAGATCCTTCGTTTTTCCTCAACGCGTCCGGATCGGGGTTTAGAATAGGAAAGAAATTTAATTAGGATTCGTTTTCGAATCTTGAATGGAAAAGAATGGACAAGAATTGTTCGAATCTTACCCCGATGATCGAAGACTCCTAATTTTCGTCCAAGTCAGTCTCTTGATTCGGTTTTGTGCCTCCGACGACTCCGGAATTAGGGTTTTGTGTGTAGAGAGATTTCGTAGGGTTTTGTAAAGATGTTCGGGGCTCCCAAGGGGTTATTTATAGAATTCTCAATCCCTAGGGCGTCCACATCTGACCTAAAGGTCTTGGGTCGAGAGATGTTCAACCGAAAGTCGAAAAATCCGCGTTCAGGCGAGAGATTCACGCAACAAACAAATCTGTCATGTGGCGCGCTCTTGGCGCGGTTTTCCCCATTGGGCGCGCGGCCACCGCGCCGTCCTGGCCTGGACTTCGGTCTGGGCCGGGTCGTGCGATCCGTCGGGCGTTTCCTCCTCTCTTTCGGACTTCTATCCCCCTATGTTCCCGGATTCGGATTTCCGGGTTTCTTCGGACTCCGATTTCCTATCTTAATTTTACTCGGATCTAAATTTATGTTTGGACTCGAGTTATTGAGTCCATCGGTGTTGGGTTTCCGTGTAACCATTTATTCGATTAAATTGTCTTCGGCTTCCCGGGTTCTTGGAATTTTGATTCCTTTTTAATTTAAATTTCATTTCTCATCTTTTATGATTTTTTTTATCCATTCATCATTTTTATTATATTTATTTATTTATTTATTTTATTTATTGCATTTATTTTATGTTGGAAAATTCTCGGGTATTACATAATTTAAGTTCACAATCATATCAACACATGTCCATACGCAAATCAACGCATCATGACAAGATAAGCAACTCATCGCGAGTTAAGTATAATCAGGGGTGTGCCAAGTCCCACGTATCGGCACTCAACTCATACATCAAAATAGAAGCAACGCAAGATTCCATCCTAAACTAAGGCATGGTAGATCTTCTCTATTCGCAAACTAAGTTCCAGATTATGAGCATAATAATTAGTGATATTCGTGAACAGATCTAGCCTAATTCTAAGGCATCCTCATTATACGCAGGGAATCCGTACACACGAGAGTTCCCAATACTAAGGCAACATAGACTATACTAGTCTATTCCTAACCCCTATCGAATTTGCTATTCTAAACCTTGCCTGGATTATTAAAATCTTCAAAGCCTCCTTTGTTTGTCTTCCATCTCCCAATGCCTCATGAGTGATCCCTATACAAAAATATTATCATGAGAATAAAAATACTTTAACAATACCAATTCCATCGTCTCCTCTTTTCTCCAACACCAACAACCACCTCCATTCCCTTTCTACAGTCCCATAACCCGACACCAACCAACACCACTTCATCAAAACAGGCATACCAAAAATGATACATTCAACATGAACACCCAATCAATCATAACATAGCCAACTCACCAAATTTTTAATAAATTAAACCAAATATACAATGATATTAGTTAATTAAATTAACTAACATCAAGTGTCCATATTTAGCTACATATTATAGGCAATACTAAGATAAACAACATATTCTACCACATAAGATTAATCGACTTCAACATAATTCCCCTCTTCCCAACAATTCTCAAAATCCACAACCATAACTTAATCAAACTCATTGGGCTAACAAAATAATTCCAAATCAATAGCATTTCAATATTTCAATCTCAAGTATTTAACAACACCAATTGTCTCAAGATTAAATTCAAGAATTCCCCAAAACTCCTTTTTTTTAAAACATCAAAGTTACTATCCATAACCCATTATTCAAGAATATACTCATTACTCCAAGAATCTCTAATTTCCCAAATCACACTTTAATCTCAAATTCTATTTAAATAACCAATTAAACTTCCACAATATCAAATCCTCTAACAACATGAACCACTCCCAAGCTCTTCTACATACCCATTCGACATGCAAGACTTTATTCAAGGAAATCCCAACATATCTTAGTGAGCTAACAAAGCAATTTCACCTATTAAACCAAAAGTTTAACAAAATCAATTAACACAAAAACATAACAAATCAAGAGGAAAAACTACACCACCACAGCCGCCATGCACCACCACCGGACCACCATCAACAACCCACCATCAACACCACCTGCCGCCCTCGCCGGAGGGCGGCGGCGTCGCCGCCGGAAACGCGCAGCAGCGCGTTGCGCTGGTCCAGCAGCGGGCAGCAGCCCGCTGCCGCTGTCCATGGCGTCGCGCCACCGTGGCGCCGCCTCCACCGCCGTCGTCTCCTCCCCCACGCCGGCGTCTCCTTCGCCCCTCCGGTGACCCGCCGGACCGCCCACCAATAATAAGAAAAACAGCCCTCAACAAGAAAAGAAAAGAAAGGGGGAAAAGGAAAGGGGTTCACTACCTTGAATAGAGCTTGAGAGGAGCTTCGATTTCCACCACCAAGCTTTAACAATGGAGTTGTCTTCTTCCTCCTTCCTCCAAGCCCGTCGCCCCTTCTCCCCTTTCTCTCTTCAATTTTGTTTCTTCTTGTATAAAAATGAGAGGAGAGCCGTTCCTTTCCCCAATTAAAGGCCAAGGGCCTAATTGCAAAATCCCTCTTCTCAAATTGGCCCCTAAATTTCTTAGATACTCTTTTTTTTTTTTGAGGAAAAATGTTGTTTCATTAAAGCACAAAGACAGAGAAGTCTTCTACATCAGACCACACAGCCCACCATGTCTCCACAAAGCAGGAGGCGTACAATGATCTAGTATACAAAATCATACTCTCAAGAACAAAATTTAAAACCATTCCATATATGCCGATCCGCAACTCTTTCTCTGTAAACAAATTTACGAGGTGGCATAAAACACTGCATAGAACTCTTTGGCGTGAAAACTTCCATACATGTAGACAAAAGCAACCAAACCAGTCTCCTCCGCTTCTTCATCGGCATTCTTTCAAATCAAATCTCATGTACTAAGTCGCGGTGGCCTTCCAAACACATGTTCCAAAAACATTACATCTCACCTGTTTATCATTCAAAAACCAAATGCATCGAATAGCAGGGCCAAAACAACAAGAAAATAAAAGACGGGACCAAGGCGTTGAAGTGAGGCGAAAAAAGTGGATGGCTTAGAGGATATGTAGAACTGTCTGTTAATGTTCACACTACGAATCAAATCGAGTTGCACATCCATGGGCTTGGCATGATGGTAACCACTTAATTTTCCAATAAAAGACAGATAATACCATGGACTATTACTCGGAGCTTTTTACACTTACTTGTACGAGCTCTTCCCACTACTGCTGCCTATACTATCTTTGCAAAAACAGCCCCTTATCTTCTCCATAACCCAAAGCTCCCCTTGAACTTAAAACTATTATCAGCACCTTATACAATAATTTTTTCTTTTTTCTTTCTTTTTTTTTTTTTTTTTTTTTTTTTTACAAAAATTTCTCCAACCATGGATAATCCAATCTGCCCATACCAGACATCAGTAGACACGCTACACCAACACTTACCAACTGTAAAAACCAGACACCGCTCATACCCCCTCTCGGCCCCTATTTTACATACTTCCCGACTCTTTTGAGTTCCGACAACAATATTTGCAAACATCGAAGGGATTTTTTATATGCACATTAACAGACACTCCATAATCCCAAAGGACAGAGAAAGTATATGGCTATAGCAGGTAATAAGCTGATGGTTCAGGTTTCAAAGGCTCTTAGGTATTGAAAGGGGTATAACGGTTGAACACAGAACATGGCTATCTGGGGTATGATAAAAAAGGCCTTGGAAAGCAATGTTCCGAGGGGATACAAACGTGCCCTTTTCTATTACGATGCAAAGGAAATGAACTTAAACATGCTCAGACATGAATGATTGAAACAAGGTTAAGAATGACAACATGGCCGCCACTAGTACATTTATTAAGAGGAGCTTAGGAGCTTAAAAGAGCAAATCTCACCCGTTGACTTGATCGAAAGCTTTGTACATTCCATGCCCGAAAAAACTCCTTCCTTCCAGTTGTTGTTTACCAGAAGCTTACTCGGATTTTTCGGTTGGTCAAGATCACATCATCAGCAGCAATTAAAACGAGTAACAGATCAGCAGCAGCAATTACCAAAATAGCAGCAGCAGCATTCCCCGGTCAGTTCCAGCAACCACGACAGCTTTTACTTTTCCTAGTAGCAACCGTCGCATCCGCATCTCCTACATCAAAAAATGGGCCAGAACGTACAGCAGCTAAAATATCTTCACTCTCCCTCGCGAAGCTCCAGCAGCAGTTACAACCTGAAAAAGCAAAACAACTACATTTTGTACAAAAACCTCGATACCGCAGCCACCGTATGATGCAGACAATTATTTCCTCCTTGCAAAAAGTCTCTTTCTCCAACCCACCCTTTCCCTTATCCTCAATTCTACCCCCTTATTATTTTCAACTTGTTCAAAAGTGAAAAAACAAGTACGACGCAGCTTCCACAACTAGAACCAATATTCCAACCGAGCATCGCCCTGAGCGCCCTTCCTCGCCCAAAAGTCTGCCATCGTATTTCTTTCCCGGAACACAGAAACCACCTTTACCAAACCTGAGCACTTCATAATCAGCATAACAGGGTTCATTAGGTTATGGAATCTCCATGGAATGGAACCTGGATCAAGTAACCATTTCGCGACATTAGTCGAGTCACTCTCAAATATCAGCTTTGGAAGAGGAAAACCTTGATGTCGAGCTATCGCCTGACAAATCCTACTGACAGCAGTTATCTCGGCTTCATTAGAATCCATGCATCCCACATGATCGGACATGATAAAAATCACCTTCCCCACTTCATCCCTAATAACGCCACCAATCCCTGCCGGCCCCGGATTGCCCAATGATGAACCGTCCGTGTTAATTTTCCACCAACCTTTGCTCGGACACATCCACTCAAGACCCTGTCTAGGTACCCTGCTTCGCTGATCCCTGGCCGACACCAGACCTGCCGGGAAGCTTTCCTCCAAGCACCCAACGCTCGTATCCGCTATGCTTGACGTCGCCTTCATCCATAACCCGACCCTCCATCTGATGACATCCATTGTCAGGTTAACATTGATTTGTTTTCCTTTGAAAAGTACTCCATTTCTCAATTCCCATAATGACCATACAATCACTGCACCAGTTGTCCACCACACTTCATCATATCCTCGTTTCAACTTCGTACTAAACCACCACTGTATTAAGGTCGTGAACCTACCCGGTATGCACCATTTGACTCCAAACCACGATGTTCCATGGTACCACAAGAACTTAGCAACCTCACAACGACAAAAAAGATGATCGATCGACTCTACCTCCCCCCCACAGCAAGGACACGCTGCATTGCCCGGCTGTATGCAATTACGCTTTACCAGGACCTCCCTGACCGGCAACGCATCACACACCGCTTTCCACATGAGTAGCTTGCCTTTCATAGGCCCTTTGATCTTCCAAAGTCGCCTCCAAAACCATTTCTCATCCGCCACTTCCCCTAACTCATTTGCTTTCCATACTGAGTTTAACGAAAATCTACCATTTGTACTACCAGTCCAGCAAACACGATCCTCAACAAACCTGCTCATACTCTGCCCTCTAAGAACTTCCATTAGTTCATCCCAAATTTCTAGTACCCAGTCGAAAAGTGGTCGTCTAAGGTTGATATTCCACTCCCACTCACTCCCTGCCCAATCACCAAATTCACTGATTGTACCAGCCTTGTTAGTAGATAAGGCAAAAATTCTAGGATAAAGTTCCCTCAAAGTCCTGTTCTCAACCGCCCAGACATCACTCCAGAATCTGACCAACACACCATTTCCGACAAGGATTTTGAAATTATTCCTACTGTCCGCACCACATACCTTTTCCCAAGCCCGACTGATCCTTCCCCATAAGGATCTACCAAGCCTAGGTTCTGGAATTAATGAATCCCTTCCCTCGTAATATTTTGTTGAGATGACATCTTTCCACAGCGATTTCTCCCTTCCAAAGCGCCATCTCCATTTTGTTAACAGTGATGCATTAACGTCCAAAGTGTTCCATAGGTGCAGCCCGCCCTCTTCCTTGTGGCTGCATATCCGGTCCCAACTTACTCCATGGAGTTTTCTAATCCCGCCCCATTCATTCCAAAAGAACCTCCTCTTCAACAACTCTAAACGATCCGCCACCGACTTAGGCGCCTTGAATATGGACAGGAAGTATAAAGGTAAGCTGTTCAATACCGACCTGATTAAGCACAATCGACCAGCTTGTGAGAGCATTCTCCCCATCCATCCCGCAAGCCTATTCTCCACTTTATCCAATATTGGTTTCCATAGAGCCACGCCATTAATCCTCCCCCCAATTGGAATGCCAAGGTATCTCAACGGCCAGCTCCCCACTTCGCATCCAAGGAGGGCAGCCGCTTCCCCTTGCAATTCAGGCGAACAGTTAATCCTAATTAGACAGCTCTTTCCATAATTTATTTTGAGGCCTGTAGCCAAAGTCAGACACGTTAAAATCCTCTTTATGAGTATCACTTGCTGTATTTCTCCCCTACAAAATAGGATTGTATCGTCCGCATACTGCAAATGGGAGATCACTGGCCCACCATCCCCTGCCACCAGCCCCGAATACAGGCCCAAGTTAGACGCGTTCACCACCAATCTATTTAGAACTTCGGCCACCAATACGAAAAGGTACGGGGATAATGGATCCCCTAATCGCAGCCCTTTCTCCATCTTGAAGAATCTAGTTGGAGAGCCATTGATCATGACGGCAGCCGACGCAGATGAAACGCATTCCTTTATCCACGAGATCCAAATCTCTCCAAATCCCATTGCCTCTAGTACCCGGAACAGCGCTTCCCATGATATATTATCGTACGCCTTTGCGAAGTCCAATTTAATGACAAAGCCTTGACGACCGGCTGTCTGGGTTGAGTGAATGACTTCCGCCGCCACCAAAACTCCATCAAGAATTTGCCGGCCTTTGACAAATGTCATTTGAGTCTCACCAACCAATTTATTCAATCCCACTTGCACCCTTTTCGCAAGAGTTTTGGCTACCACCTTATAAATACTTCCAACCAAAGTAATCGGTCTGAAATCTCCAAACCCCTCCGGATTTTCTACCTTCGGGATTAATGAGATAAACGACCCACCCACTTCACTTGGCAGCTTCCTGTCAGTCTCGAGACCTCTAAAAATTTCCATTAAGTCGTCCTTCACAGTCTCCCAATGTCTTTTCAAGAACTCGATACTAAATCCATCCGGGCCTGGCGCCTTATTTCTACCACAGCTCTCTATGGCCAGCTTGACCTCCTCCTCTGTGAAGCCACTGGAAATCCAATCTCTGTCCGCCTCCGCCACCCTAGCCAACCCAATATTATCTACCAAGAAGATATCACTGTTGTGTCTAGAGAATGCTTCTTTGAAATGAGAAAAGGCTCTCTCTTTTAACTCTGTTGGATCCTCAATCAGGGAACCGTTAACACTCACAGAACCAATGTAATTTCTTCGTTTATTAAAATTAGCCATCGCGTGGAAGAATCTTGTATTGCGATCCCCATCTTTTAACCACTGAACTCTTGACTTTTGGTACCACCTGCGCTCTTCGGCTAGTAGAACTCTTTTCAGCTCCCTTTTCTTGTCAAGCCACGCCATAATCAGATCTCCCTCCACCTCACCCCCTGGAACCCTTCTTCAATGGTTTTGATATCATCGAACAGGCCCTCAATTCTTCTTTCCAAGTCTGAAGCACTGTATCTTCTTCATGTTCGGATCCTTTGTTTTAGAGACTTGAGCTTACGCAGCAAATTGTGATTCCCCTCCTGTTCCAGACCCCCCCAAACATCCCCAACCAAATCTTTGAAGTCTCGCTCCTCCAACCAATAATTGTAGAATTTGAACGGTTTAGGACCCGAAGAAATCTCCCCAATCTCCAGTCTCACGGGATAATGATCCGATAGGATTGAGTCGCACCTCTTCTGTTTAACACCACTCGATGAGCAGAGCCAGTTAGACGAAAGGAGGAACCTATCTAGTCTACTACACGCTCTACCCCCTCTCCCTACCCAAGTAAACCTACCCCCTTCCATGGGAAGATCGACTACCCCCAATGAATCAATAAATTCGCGGAACTCCATCATCGAACCCCCATCCTCACTCACTCCCAGTCTTTCACTCGCATTCCCAACCGCATTAAAATCACCCACCACACACCAAAGCTCACCGTTGGCAGTATTGCATTTATGAACAAGTCTCTGCCAAAACAACGCTCTCTCTCGCCTATCGTTTAGCGCATGAACACAAACAATATTCATGCTCTCTGTAAAACCCCTCAACCTGCCTCTCACCCATAGATAGTTGTGCTCTCTTTCAACAATACTAAACACTCCCCTATTCTCATCCCACACCACCAAGAGGCCCCCAGCATTCCCACTGGCTGGTTGATAACAGAATCCGCAACCCGTGGATCCCCACAATCTAACAATCAAACGCTCTTGTATAACCTCCATCTTCGTTTCCTGAAAGCAGCAGATGGTTGGTCTAACCTTTCTACACAAACACATTATTGCCCTGCGTCTCACCCCACCATTCAATCCTCTCACATTACTAGTAACCAGTATCATGGAACTGTGCCTCACAACCAATCTCGAGCCCCGAAGGTCTAACACCTAGCCATCTCTAACCCCACTCTCAGCACGGCCTCCTCTCTCCCCACCGAACAATCCAATCCCAACTTAGAAGCTAATTCCAGTACCTCTTCGGCTTCGGCAAAATCGATTATCTTTACCTTTCCATTTAATCGTACTGTAGATAGCTGAAGTTTAGCAAATCCATCCCCCTCTACTCTCTCCACTTTCCGGATACGATTCCGACCTGCTCTGCCCCTACCACCTCCTCTCCTACCCTTAGACCTGCCACCCCTCTTCACACCTCCCCTCTTGCTAGCCAATACCCAAGCCAGGGCTTCCTCTACCTTGCGGATCTCATCTAACCCCTCCCTATCACTTTCCACACTAGATTGTGCTTTATCTTTTGAATTCGTCCCCACCCCCTCCTCGTTTACAGGATATTGATTTTCACCAATCTCTATATCTGGAGTGGCTCCCGACTCCCCACCCCTCTTTCCGACGCCCTCATCCGTCCCCTCAACCGACTCCGCCAGAGTTTCATTCTCCATTGCTGATCCACTTTCCCACTCCGAACAATTGATATCGCCCCCACCGAAGTCAATTGTGGGGGTAGTTTCAGTTGTCTCGACACTTGGGGACCCCCTCAGGCCCACAATGCTTGGACTATTGTTAATATGTCCATCCTGGTGGCAACCCTCCTCATGCGGCCCAATGTTTAAATTTTCTATTGGCCCAGTACTAACTTTACTTGGGCCCAGATCCAATTGTGGTTCCTCCCCCAGATCTTTATACGGCCCATTCAGATTTGTTGACACGACCAACCTTCTTTCTGAAATATCCCCAACGGGAAGATGATCCAGATCCTTCTCGAGCGTCCCCAAATTTCCAGCTGCCACCCTGGGTACGTCTCGGAAATGATCCCCGTGATCATTAATATTCTTGTTCGGACCGCCAGCCGCCTCACCCTTTTGATTATCCCCATGCATGTCTCCTTCTGCTTGTTTCGCGTCCCCGCAAGGAGAAGTCCCGGACCCTCCGATCGTCAATGTCTCCGGACTTCGCCTTGCCATCTCCGGTGAGGCCTGATCCATCCCCTTTACTAACTTAAAATCAACCCCTGATTCTACCGATTCAACCACAGGCTCTCCGAAGTTAGCTACAATACGGATCAAGTGCATCTTCCCCTTAATCTGGATTCTCACTTCTGTAGGGACACGGTTCATCTCCTGCAATTCCACGAGGATTCGGGCCCGATCCAAGCGTTTTTTGTTTCTCGACTCGCTATCAATGGTTTCCACTTTTCCCCACCCACGAACAATTTGGTGTAGGTTTTCCTCGCTCCATGCAACGTATGGAAGCCCAAAAATATACACCCAAACTAGAGGTTTTCTCATCCCGTTATCCATCTCCCAACTGCGTTTCCATGTGATAAGGTGTCGGTCTCTTTGATCCGTAACAAAATAATCTCTAGCCTCCACGCTTTTGAAGACCACCACCACCACCTTCCCACCTCCATAGATGGCTTCTTCACTGTCCGTGTGCTCTTCGAATAGCCAATCTTGAAACGCCGTAAGGGATTCCAATCCATGCACCTCTACCACCGCCGACCGCCTCAGCCAGTCTGCATTGTTGTCCACTTCTTCTAGTTCCACGACCGGATCCCTCTTGTCAATCCTGTCTACAGCCCCCCAATTTTTAACTCCCTTAGTAACCTCTGCATAGGTCCGCTTATCCCTCCTAGCGTCCCTACCCACCCCTACCGGAAACCCGTTAATCCCGTTTCTCGCACCAATATCATCGCTCCCTTGAGTCCTCCCCCTCCGACTGACTGGACTAACCCCGCTCTTCGCTTTCCTGCGGGGAATGGCCCAGCTCGCCTTCAACACTTTGCCCTTCCATACTCTTCCGTTCATCATCCGAATGACGTCCTCGGCCTCCTCTCTGCTTTGAAATCGAAAAAACCCGAACTTGAATCCATTTTCCGGCCACCTTCTGTTTGGTAGAAACCAATCCCGAACCTTTTCCAATCTCTCAATTTCTCCATGTATTTCTCTTGTCGTCACTTCGACCGGAATGTTTCCAATGTAAACCCCAAAAAGGTTTTTGTGAACCTTTGTACCTCCACGTGCTGGTCCCTGCCCATCGTCGTTCCCCGCCTTCCTCTCCTTGTTGCCGTCGGCCACCTCCTTGCCTTGATTAATTGCCATCGGGAGATTGTCCAAGAGCTATGTACTTCTATGGGCAATTGTATTCTCCATTGGTTGGATCACCCATACTTTTCAATTGGGCTTGAAATAATTATACTCACCCTATTTAATTATTAATGCCCATTTGACTAATTAATCATAACTAAATTAATTTAATCATGAATTAATTATTCGGGATGTTACACATTTCAGATGTGTCTCATTTCTATTTTGGTCCGTCCCACTACAATTGTCATATTTCCTTATTTAAAAATTTTTACTCCTTCAAACAAACATTATATCAACTATTTACTGCACTTTAATACAATTGTCCTGTTTGGCGAAACAGCTAACTCAGAATTAGCTTTTTGTGAGACAATTTAATCTATATAATAAATCCTGAATACTTTTTGGCATGTTCAGACTGTATTGCCCTTATTAAATATACTCCATCCTTTTTAATTTTAAGGGTTAAACAGTAATTATGTCATAGGTTTCCACGTAGGCGCTGATTAATCATCAAGAAAAGTACAGTCATTTGCACGTCACCGCTGAATCATCCTCCTTGCCACGTCATCAAACTTTTCAATCTTTTATTTAGATAATAAATATATTTATTAGTATATGAAAATCTTATGAAATCTTTTCATATATTTTACAAATATACAAATTGAAAACAAATGATAATATATTTGATGTTTATGACAAATTTAGTAAAACCAATATATTATAAAATCCTTTAGTTGTATGTTATATTTGTCAAATATATTATATTGATTATATATGTAAAATGAGCCGAAAATATTATCCTCAATCAATAGAATAAATAAAAAAATTTAATCTACATAATAAATTCTGAAAACTTTTTGGCATATGCAGACTGTATTGTCCATTTTCAAAATAACTCAATCCTTTTAATTTTAATGGTTCACCAGTCATTATACCATCATTTTATGATCAATGACAACAATTAATCCACGTAACGTTGATTAATCATCATGATACACGTCAGCGTTGATTAATTATACTTGCTATGTCATCAAATTTTTATATCCTATATTTAGATCATTAATATATCTACTAATTTAAAAAGATCTTGAAAAAATCTTTCTATATATTTTCAAAAAAATAAAATGTAAAAAAATTATAATATACTTTTTTTGCTAGGCAATTTATAATATACTTCTTTAATTGAATATATTATCTATATAATATCTCCTGAATACTTTTTGGCATGTATTTTAAAAAATCTCTATTATTTAATTGAATATATTTCTATATATTGAAAAAAATCTTCATGAGTATTTTAAAAGATATAATTGATTACAACTATATATATAAATTATTTGATTGTTTAGATATACATAATATTTAAAAAATGTTAATATTATAATATTATTAAATAAATTTAATCAGGTTAAAATTTTATGTCTAAAAAATATATAATCATATATCAATTTAATTAATATAATAACCATATTTAAATAAAAATATTCATTAAAAATATGGTGTAAACATTAAATTGATCCTAAAAATATTGATTAATATAAAATGACTAATCAACTAAAAAATTTATATCATTTCTAAACAAATTCTACATAGTTTTTTGTTCTTTTTAAAGAAGAAAAGAAAGAAAAGCAAAAAAATAAAAAGACTAAAACACATCATAATTTAATTATTAGACATAATATCATTAATCCAGTAATCTTTATCTATTTCAACATAAAAGAAAAATGTATATTTATCCACTAATCCCTATCTATTTCAATATAAAATAAATGAATATAAAATTCGGAGTATTGTAAAAGAATATAAGAAGTATTTTACTATAAACAATATGTAAAGATTTGTGGTAATAATAAATAGTTTGGGTTGTAGTAATATTTATATCCAAAAAACTCTAATATTAAGTGATCATGTTGCATGTCCAAACATGGTACAAAACATGTGTATTCAATAAAACATCATTTACCATTTTATTTTTCACAAAGAATAGTCTAAAGTAAACAGTTAAATATAATTATATAGTACTAAATAATTATTATTTGACCTATTCCCAAAATATAACCCTAAACTTAACAAGTTGGGTCATTTGTACCTTTTTTTTTTTACAAAAAATACACCTAAATTTTTTTATTTAGTTTTAAAATTCTACCCTTCTACATTTTAAAATATTAAATTCGACCTCATCAATTCTAAAAATATTTTCATTTTGGTCCTAAAAAATTGAAAATAACCTCATTCCACCCATTCACGTGTGAAAAGTTTCCCATTAGCACAACAATTTGAAAATAATGTATTTAATGATTAATTTTGCTTCTAACTTAAATACAACAAATATAATTAACTAATAAAATTAGATTATACTATTTAATAAAATAAAATAAGAATGATAATCAAATTATATTTATTGTAATATCTTTAATTTTAGAAAGTAATTTCATTATTAATTATATTTAGATTCTTATTTACTTTATTTGAAAATTTTTCTTTCAATTCATTATTTTTCAGATTTTTAGTTTTTCTAATTTTAATTCATTAAAATTTCTCAAACAATAAATATCATTATCCAGATAGAAAAAATAGTTTATAATGATAAAAAATATGCTAAAAAACATAACCCCTAAAAAATTAGTATCGGAGTATAAATTTAATTTAGGGCTTATAATAATAATGAATTAAAATATAATAAAAAATTTAATTATATTAAACGAAAATATTAACTACCAAACTTTTTTCATAATCAATAAAGAAAAAAAAAATGGATAAAATGTTATGGACTAAAATACTATTTTAAAAATTAACAGATAATCAAAGCGTAATTATAATTAAGATTTATTTTATAAAATTAAAGATAAGTCCATAAAAACTAATCACAATAAAAAATTTAAAATACATTACTTAACAAAATATAAGTTTTAAACTGTAATACCCCATAATTCCATATTTTTAAAAATATTATTTTTACTATTACTAATTTTTCTTTTACCAATATTATAATTATTATTCTGCCAATTATTTATTTTAAATAGATGATTGGGTGACTGTATTAATCAAATTCATATTAGTCCAATTTATTGTCAATAGTTTTAATGTTTAAATTTATAATCAATTAAAGATCATTATATATATATTTTAAAATTTATTCTATATGACCACTCTTCCCATTACATGATAATATTCCAATTGGTTTCAATCCCTAGAACTCCCATCTTATTACTATTATTATTATTATTATTATTATTATTATTATTATTATTATTATTATTATTATTATTATTATTATTATTATTATTATTATTATTATTATGTGTTGATATATTGGCATCATCCAAATTTCCACTAAACAAAGTGGGACTTAGAATTAGGAATGGAGTAATGCACGATATATACCAATTCTAATGAGGATAGTAGTGTGTTGGATTAGCTTGATATTGTATTTTAAAGGAATACTTCATTAGCAATTAATTGGTTGTAATAAGTCATTTGCTCCATTACAACACCTGCAGACTTCATGAGGACATAGTGGATAAAATTTTTCAACTTTGGAATGGTCAGGCTACCACGATTGAATAAGAGTAAATGGGAGTTATTGGTAGCAAATGCACCATCCTTATTGTGTAGTGTCTTTCCGCAATCTGTCCTCCTAAATACACTAACCGAAGGAAATCATTACCCTAATTATTCCAACCATTAACTCCCTTTAATCCTATGAAACAGCCAGCCAACTCTTCCCCCTTCCCTCATACCTGCAAATTCCAGAAATTGAGTGTAATTGGAAAATTGTATAGTGTTGTTGCCGGCAGGAGCTTTAATTTCTAAATTCTACATCTTCAAATCACTAAGGCAGTAAGTAAACATCCTTCCTAACTCTTATCCCTGTCCATAGACTCGAATTCCATGGTTATACGGCATATTTTTATAGGCTAGAAACTGATACATCAGCCATTGTCCAACATAAACAGCGAATCTTCGTTGTGGGAGTTGTGTGGACTGATTTCCTTCAATCGGAGCCTTCAATTTCTCATCCTCAAACCTTGATACAGTAAGTGAGTTCATTTAGATGTAATTTCCATGGCCTTTAAGTCCAAAAAGATGATTAGAAACTGAATTCTCAATCTATTGTTCGAGTTGCAGCGAGTCGGGGGTGTTGCTGAGTTCGTGGGACTTTTGCTCTAATCCGTAGGATCTCAAATTCAAATCCATCAGTCCCAATCAATTCTAATGTAAGTTAGTATCATACACATCGATTTTTAGAAGTTTTGGTTGGGTTTAAGTCGAGATATAGGTCCGCCTTTATCCCCTACACAACCTGTCACATAGGGTTTTCGATGACTAGAATTCTGTTGCCTTGAAATTTCGACCCTGATCCATACATTTTTAAAAGATCTTCCCTAAATGAAAAATGTTCCTAACATCCCAAAATAATCTCTGTAAAATTTCATAATTTTTGGAGTTCATTTGATGCCTTAAATTCGATCTGGTATTCTGCGTCAAGTTGCTGTCAGAATCATTTTTGATGAAGCTCGGTTTTGTTGTGCTTTTTAGATCATCCTATGTTTGTTATTCCTGGTCATGGTCTTCATGACTTTTGTTCCATATTGTGTCTAGAATGTCCCCGTCATTTTTTATCATTTTAGGAACTCTCTCGAAAAAGTTATGGATTTTTAATCACACTGTGGTCGAAATCACTGAAGCTTTTAAAATTTTTAAATCAGGGTTTCCTGAAATCGATTAAAACAGCCTGTTTAGAATCCGAATTGGAGGATGCCTATTTCTAAGTAAAATGCTCCTTTTGATGTTCTCTAGCTTCTGTGAATTTTTCATAATTTTTAAAAATCGTCTACCAAGTTTTCAAAAGCGAAAATGATTTCTGCTCGTTTAAGAAATCTTGTTCCAGTAAACAGTTTTTATGATCGGTAGAAATGAGGATTTTTTATACTCTTCCCCACTGAATTTCGAAATATACAAAACTACAAAGTTGTTCGTTTATGTGTTGTATATATTCTGACCAAGATTTGTAACCTTTGGGTACAGTATGAATTTTTAAACTCATTTGGCGTAAACTGTGGCAGAAATTGCCTATGTGGGGAAAATATGGTTTTTACGGAATTTTTATGGAATTGTGTCGCAATCGTGTGCCATGATAAAAAGTGTATTTTGAAACTTTGGGAGTTTTGATCGAGTGGGATGCCCAATGTTTTAGAGGGTAAGTGCACTTGGCGTGAGCTCGTTGGGCCGCCCCCTCTTTTTGTGGCCAAAACGGCGCAAATGATATGATGGTTTCGTGTTAGTAAGAGTCTATACTCCTAGATGTATCCGTATGGGTTATCTTGGGCTCCGGAGTGGTCTGTATAGGGTCAATGCTTTCACATCCCTCGTGGGTACTAGTCTCAGAGGTGGGTTGATTCGAAAGGGCATGAGCCTAGAATCGTTATTATCGCTGGCTTGTGGACATAAGCGCCCAAGCGGATGTTGATCTGAAAAGGCTTCGGCCCAGGATCGTTGATACCGACGGCTTGTGGACATAAGCGCCCAAGCGGGTAATTTGGATGTCCTCGATCAAAACAAACAATGGTAAAATAATGTGTTTGAGCTCTTGCGGGTTTGATTCCCCAAGAATGGTTATCCTCGATCATAACGAACAATGGTAAAAATATTCGTGTGACAAGTGTAAGAGATTTCGTAAATTATTTTATTCGTCCTTTTTAAATTAAAATCTTATTTTTATATACTCTTCTAAACTTTTAAAATTCGTTGTGTTGTATATTAACTTACTCAGTACCGTTGTACTGATAGATACATTGTCTCTATTTTTTTTTCAGATGTTGAAGATTAGCGCATGGTATTTACATTTGGGATGGGAATTTCCGAAGACTTGTCGCACTTGTTTTAAATTCTTTTATGAACTCCAAACTCATGTTTGGCCGTGTTTGGCCCTTACTCAGCTTCCGCACTGTTTTTAAATTATGCATGTTAGACTTAACTCTGATTTAAACCTTCGGGCACTGTTTGAATGGTTCTAAATTATTTTTCTAAAGTATTGATACAACTTAGCCTTAGCATCTTCTCAAGTGAGCTCGAAATGGTTCGCGTCTTGCTTGGGGAGGTGTGGCGGTGACATCCCGGCCTGGGTTATCAAATCCGGGGTGTTACATAAACAATAAAAAGATAATAAAAAAAGTATAAATAATTAAAAACATTAGGGGTAATAGTCAAAATGTACAACATATTAAGGAGTAAAATAATACTCCCTCCGGGCCATTTCAGATGTGTCTCATTTCTATTTTGGTCCGTCCCACTACAATTGTCATATTTTCTTATTTAAAAATTTTTACTCCTTCAAACAAACATCATATCAACTATTTACTGCGCTTTAATACAATGGCCCTGTTTGGCGAAACAGCTAACTCAGAATTAGCTTTTTGTGAGACAATTTAATCTATCTATATAATAAATCCTGAATACTTTTTGGCATGTTCAGACTGTATTGCCCTTATTAAATATACTCCATCCTTTTTTAATTTTAAGAGTTAAACAGTAATTATGTCATAGGTTTCCACGTAGGCGCTGATTAATCATGAAGAAAAGTACAGTCATTTGCACGTCACCGCTGAATCATCCTCCTTGTCACGTCATCAAACTTTTAAATCTTTTATTTAGATAATAAATCTATTTATTAGTTTATGAAAATCTTATGAAATCTTTTCATATATTTTACAAATATACAAATTGAAAACAAATGATAATATATTTGATGTTTATGACAAATTTAGTAAAACCAATATAGTATAAAATCCTTTAATTGTATGTTATATTTGTCAAATATATTATATTGATTATATATATGTAAAATGAGCCGAAAATATTATCCTCAATCAATAGAATAAATAAAAAATTTAATCTACATAATAAATTCTGAAAACTTTTTGGCATATGCAGACTGTATTGTCCATTTTCAAAATAACTCAATCCTTTTAATTTTAATGGTTCACCAGTCATTATCATTTTATGATCAATGACTACAATTAATCCACGTAACGCTGATTAATCATCATGATACACGTCAGCGTTGATTAATTATACTTGTTATGTCATCAAATTTTTATATCCTAATTTAGATCATTAATATATCTACTAATTTAAAAAGATCTTGAAAAAATCTTTCTATATATTTTCAAAAAAATAAAATGTAAAAAAATTATAATATACTTTTTTTGCTAGGCAATTTATAATATACTTCTTTAATTGAATATGTGATACCCGAGAAATCACTCGAAATAATCATATTCTACCGAGGTGATTATTATTATTATTATTATCATCATCATCATCATCATCATCATCATCATTATTTGGCACTCTATTGGCAATCAAAATCTTGCATGGTCTTAGACATTACTTAGTAATATATATTCTTTTTAATTGGAATAAATTTACACTATTTTCTTCCTAAAAGTGTGATGAGATTTGGATAAATTTTGACTAATGGGAATTTTATAATGTTAGCAATTATTAAGAATCACAAATTTTGCCCACTAATTGACTTAACCTACGTGCACTATAGAATTGAAGGCAACACATATAATCAAATTGATGGACTTGTTTAATTCGGACCAATCAATTCCATAATTTTTGCCTTTGTTAAATCTACCAATTCAAGCTTTCTTATGACCATAGATAACCATTACCCAAACCCCTAAGCAGCAAAACCCTAAAGTTCTAAATCATAGTTTTGAATAGGCGGCCGTTCGATTGAGATGTTGTTGCAGTCAAGACAATTCTTCCCTGCCGTTCCTTTATTCTTTTGGTAGATCTCCACGAAATGTAAGTTAATCGCACTATCCTATATTGTCCGAACCCTGCCTTTAGCGGTCTGGCCCTAGCATCTATTCTATATATATTGCGTCTAGGATTACCTGTATTTTTGTGTTGATATAGCAAAGTAGATGTGTTGGATTATTAAATTGTTAAATTATGAAACTATGGAATAACAGGGGCCACGACATGTGTTGGACTTGGATTGTTTGCCAAATATATATTGTGGTATGGGTAGTTTGGGAGAGGGACCTCTTGAAACATGATATTAGGGTCAAAGACCCCCTTTTCATAAGTTTAGAGATAGGGACCCCAAAACTTTGAAACTTAATTAACATTTAAAGATTAACCTGTTCTAAAATGATTGATGGGAAATATTAAAATATCCTTAATTTTATTATTTATTTATTTATTTATATTTAATTTACTGATTATTATTAATTAATTTATTATTATTATTTATTATTAAATTAATTATTTATTATTATTATTATTAAATATTTTTATCCTTCTTATCTAGTGGTTCTGCGTATTGTGTATTTTTATCGAGCAATCTAGTATATGAAAAGTGAAAGACTTGTATTGTAGTAAATATTCTGTTGTGTTTGTTCTTACAAAATCAAAATATTATGTTATGGATTCTATTTAATGATCTTTTGTAGAGAACGTAAATAATTGAAATATATGCCATGACCATTCACAGTATTTATCATTCAAAGTAAAATTTCAGGGTCTACCTCGCTTCCATAGTATAAGCTTTGTGGTTGAAACTTCTGATCAAGTCCTTCAACGAGTAACCTTCTTTCCTCGTCTGCTATCCTTCTTTCAGGCCTCCTGCCTTACTCCGGTATGCATGACCTCTCGGAAATCACTGTATCGATGACATGACTCTCAACATATGTTTCACTCACTCACATATATTCAGAATTTTGGTAGACTTTAGAAAAATATACTCGAAGATATTTACTGGAACGATCAGGCTATTGTACTTAGCCGATCATCTTTTATTGAAAGCTTTTAAAATCACTCATAGTTTTACATCACACAGAGAGAACTAAAGATTACAAAGAAATGCAAGAGAAAGAATACTATGATAGGTATCTTCACTTCTGCCTTCTTCATAAGCATTGCCTCCTTTTATAGATGGAGTTCTGAAGATCTAATGGTCCTGAATTGAGGTACGTGGCATCATCTTCTCCCTTCTTTTCTTCTCCATTATTGATGTTTGGTGGCTGTCACTTTCTTCTTTAATCATGCACTTTGAGCTGTCTTCTTGTAATAATTCATCCGGTGGCTATGCATTATTGTCTTCAATAATTCACTTGTTTATTATCTTTCTTCTTTGTTTGTTTGTGTACATTCGTCATGGCATACGTCTTGCTGCATTATTCTCTTCTTAGTGCTACATTGTTCCTCTTTGTCGTCACTGCTTACCTCACTTCGTTGTCTCTTTCCGAAGAAATGTTCTTGTCTTTAGACTTGTGGTGGATTTTTCTACAGCTTTCTTCCAGATACTCTTGACTTCTTCTGAGCATTCAAAATTGTATGTGTCAAATTTCTGAATTAGTCCTGCTAAGTTTCCTGATCTGAATCCTGGAGTGTTCAATTGTTCAATCACTACGATTTCTTCATTTCCAAAAAAGATTCCTGCTCCTTAGTTGTATAGTCTTTTCATCTGTTCATGGACATCACGTATTCCCATTGCTCTTTTGAAGTGGATGTATTTGTCATTGAAGATTTCTGTTTTGGGGGTGAAACTTTTGACAAATTTCACTAACACGAGTATTTTTCAATAAAATATATCAGGATTGAATTTATTAAATGAAAAGGGTTATGATCACTGGGAAAGGGGTTTAAGGATATATTTCACTTTTTATTACTCAGGTGGGGTGCTTTAATTTCAAATGGCGCTGCAGTCCTCTCATGTCATGAAACTTTTGACAAGTCTCATGGTACAACCGGGATAGATTGACCTTCAGCCTGTCACACTGAGGGTCCCCGGCATATGTGCCATGATACTTCTCGTGATTTCATGTCATGAGATTACCTACCATGAAACTTTCGGCAGATTCCCACTACACGAGTATTTTCTGAAAAATCACATTTTTTATTTACTCGTGTTAAGAAACTGTGCCCCCGAAAGCGCACGGAGTCAAAAATTGCAGTATTTATAGTAAGTACCGGGTTCACTGGAGGATGTGCGATGGAAGCAGGGCCCACGCCGTTTACTAAGATTTTCCACTCGGTTACTCGATTTAAGTTTGTAATTGACTACCAACTACTTGACAGAATTTAAACTAAGCTACGAAAGCAATTAAAATAAAGCAGATAAAATTATTCTATAAAGCGAATTAAATTTAATCTAAGAAAGCAATAAAATTATTCTAGGAAAGCGGTTAAAATTATCTAAGAAAGCAGATTTAAAATGAGATAGAAGAGACATGAAGAAAAGAATAAAGATTGGACACGATTCAGATGAAACACAATTAAACTTCCATTTTGTTACACAGCTCTTAGCTTGGGATAATCCATCAGTTAGCTAACTCTCATGCTCTCTACACCATGTTCCCTTTAACAGACAGGTACTTACAGTAAGAGTTTACATGCCTTAAGACAACAAAATCTAAGATACCACAGATATATAACTGCCCCTGCGCAGAGGTATGTCATTTATCTGTGGTGGACAAGCAACACCCGACAAATCATTAGTTGAAATGCCAAGTACTGCTATCATTCCCCCATGTCACACCCAAAGATTTTAGTCAAGCCCTGAACTATCCCTTAACTATCAGTCCTAGTAACAGTTACACAACTCTCAATACAACCGAGTGACCTCTAACGAAAGCATTTAAAAGAAAGCGATAAAGAAAGCATTTAAAATCTTATCACTCGGAGGTTTTTGAAAGTCTGACCCTGGTAGTAAAAGAAAGCCCCCAATCAGAATGACCGGATGTGGATCAAGAATTCCCTATTCTCGGTGAACCGCTCGCAGTGTTCACTTCCCGTCGGGTGGTTATGAGATACAAACTAATAAAACGAACTAATAAATTAGTTCGTTCCGGATGCACTCAGGACTCAAAAATAGGCTTTGGCAGAAGAGGATAGCAGTTGAAAGGAACTCAACCCTATCTTAGAAAATAACCAAGGCCTCTGTATTGTTCCTATATAATTATCTAACACACTGTATTTGAATCCAAGTGGATCCCATCTCGGTGTGATAGTTAAGACTAAATTCCCAATACACAGCAATTTTGGAAAATAATAGATTTGAAAACCATTCCCTAAACAGGTACTAGACTCTCAATTAAAACACAGATCCTTTCAGTCTAGGTGAGACCTAATCGCTTACTCTGCTTCTAATTTCCCAAAATCAATCCCCAGTCGGATATGAATTAGTTATAACTGTCGAATTTATCCCTTACTCAGATCCGGATTTTATAAAGGAATTTTTGTTGGAAATTTATTATGAAACATCTGATTTAAATCAAGACTTCTATGTCCAAGGGAAGGATCCCAAAATAATATTGACCACAATATCTACATAATAATATCATGCATAATTTTATAAAGAAGTGTAAAATTAAATAACCCAAAATATAAGGTGGGTTTAGACAGAAGTTGATGCACAGAGATGAAATAGCCGGAGATGAGAAGAATTTATTTGGCTAAAAAGATGACTGAAATAATTGGGGTTATCCGGACTGCAAACATCTGCTATCCAGGTCCCAACTATTCCAGGTGGAGCGGTTTTAGACAGTGGAATGCCCTAAATGACAGTTGCCGCCGTCATCTTAGACTCCACTGTCTGTGAATTTGGATAAAAACCCACATGTTCTATTACTGCAATAATTATTAGATGACATTAGCATATATCATCTAACATTACTACAGCTCCAGATTCGGGTTTGAAATTAAAATAAAGAAAAGAAAACTATATCCGGATAGGAGTCAGCTGAGCAGCTATTATAATCCCGGATGGACGAACCGCCAAGGCTTCCACCGACCACTATTCGGACCATGCAAAATAACATTTAATAATTGATATACAGACCACGAGCTAGTTATCCGTGTGGGAATACCCGCCAACATTAATCTGATATATTCCTTATTAGCTGTTTCACACATCACGGAAAAGACAAAATAAATAAAAGAAAAATATTTTTTTGGGTCATCTTGCATGAGAGACATTGGTTTCTCATGCAAGGTATGGAATTGATTCCATAATTACTCTTTATGGTCTAAATAATCTCTCATTCCATAATTAATTAATTACAGTCTGGATTATGTATTTAGATCATTAGAGTTTAATCGTTTGTAGAAGAATCTTTTAATGGGAAATTGAACAAAATTCTTTATATCAAATTAATCATGGGTTGAGATCATTGGATTTCAACCTCAAAATATTAATATAAAGGTTCAATTAATTGATGGAGTGAGATGAAGAATAAAAATTTGGCAAAAAGATGCCACTTTGTCGCGGAATAGAGTTTGTGTCGCGGACCATAGGTCCGCGACAAGGGTTTCGCGACAAAGGGGTGGGAAATAAGAGGAATGGATATTTTGAAAATTAGGGTTTGCTTTGTCGCTAAACAAAAAAAATTTTGTCGCGGAACATGGTTCCGCGACAAGGGATATAGCGACAAGGGGGTTTGAAAATTGGTAAGGACATAATTCCTGGTCGCGGAACAAGGATTTTGTCGCGGTCCGTGGTTCCGCGACAAAGGTTCCGCGACAGAGTCCTCCCAGAATAAAATTACAAGTATTTGGGTCCTTGGTCTCTATTCAAGGATTTTGTCGCGGAACATGGTTCCGCGACAAAGGTTGCATCGCGACCAAGGGGTTCAAAATAATGGCAAGGCATAATTTTCTGTCTCGGAATAAGATTTTGTCGCGGAACGTGGTTCCGCGACAAGGGTGCTCCGCGACAAAAGCCATGCAGACAAAATGCAAGAATTTGGTCCTTTGTCGCTAAACATGGGTTGTGTCGCGGACCGTGGGTCCGCGACAAAGTGCATGGCGACAAAGGGTTTTTTAAAATTTTATAAAAATTTTGGCAGCATAACGCCTAATATTGCATTACATGGGTGTGCGTCTTAATCCGTGGGATTAAGACGGGAATGATGCAACACAAATATAGGAAATGCAATTTTTAAATATGCATAAACACTAAAATGCCATCCACTTTCTAGACCTATTAAACTAAAAATAAAATAAAATAAAACAATCTAAAACACTAAGAAGCAGTAAAACATCCACCAAACAAAAATAAAAATAAACTATACTAAGAGACTAAATTTAAATGAAACCTACACTAATAGATCTAGCAAGAGATAGACATCAAGTGGTTATACATTTATTAATTCTAATAAGGCATTAAACCTAACTAAAAATAATAAAAATGGTCGAGTGACCAAAATGCAAAAATAAAGCAAGTAATATTATGGAAGTGATCCATAATAAATTTTGGTGAAACATTTTCTCATAAAACATCAAAAACCAAAATATGGTTTAATCACACCCATTAGTTGAATGTTCAAACCCAAAAATACAAACTGAAAATAAAAATAAAATATAAAAATTGGCTACACTACTAAAAACCCATTTATTGCCTAAAACTAAGAAACTAAACTAAAGATTAAAAATACATGGCCATGAAACATCTATTCTCAAATTGCTTGGGAGCACAGTAGTGCCCCCAAGGGAAGAACTAAACTAATCTGAAAAATTATGGGTGTGTAGCTACTGTTCAAGGGGGTGGGAGGACATATTTATAGAGAGTGGAAAAATAAGCCCTAGGCCCATTCAAGGCCCACCTGGTCGCTAAACAACTGCTCTGTCGCGGAATAAATTGGCTAGGGCCAAAACACTTTTTAGCTCCAAGAAGGCGCGCAGGAGGGGGCGGGAGCTCGAGGTCCAGGGGAAAAGACGAAACTCCTTGTGCCTGCGGGACTTGCAGTCCTGGGATCCTCCAAGTATTTAGGCATGTGGGAAATTCAAAAAGGAGTGGGATGATGGAGATCACGTGAGGGGTTGCTTTCTGTCTCTGTCTGTGTCGCGGAATACTGCTTCTCTGGTCGCGGTCCATTTGTCGCGGAACATTGTTCTGCGACAAATTTTATGTCTTGCTACTCCTCTCACAGTCGCGGAGCAATTTTTGGTCGCGGAGCATTTTTTGGTCGCGATGCAACCTTCCGCGACAAAGGTTTTAATTTTTGCTTCTCTTCTCTCTCTCTCTCTCACGTGCTTCTCTCTTTCCCATTTTCTTTTCTCTCCTTCCCCATTTCTTCTTCCAGTTTCTATTTCTTTCTTGTCTCGTTTCCAGATTTCCATGTTTTCTAATTTCTTCTTCTTCTCTGCAACTTCTTCTTCCTCTTCGTTTCCTGTTTTCGTTGTTCCCAGTTTTCTCATCCATTTTTCTTTTCTATTTTCTTCTTCTCCAACCCATCTCCATTTTCTTCTCTTTCATTTTTCTTGCTTCATTTCGAATTAAGTATTGGAGGTTGGATACTCCGAATTTGGAGATGGGTGGTGCGGCGGGAGGCTTGAGATGTTGGCGGTGGTCGCGAGGGTCGAGGCTGCAGGTCGGAGGCGATGGAGGGCGGCTGGTGAGAGGCGACGGAGGACGGAGGTGGGCGCTGAGGCAGCGGGAGGCTCGGATTTGGGATGGTGGCGCGAGGGCGGCGCTGTGGTGGCTGGTGGTCGGACTGAGGCAATGGCGACTGTTTGGTGTTGGCCGGCGAGGGCTTGATCGGAGTTGGGGGGGGCTGGACGGAGGAGATGAGGTGGTGACGGAGGGAGATGGAGGCCGGAAGGGGCGGATTTTAGTGGTGGTGGATCGCCGGAGGTGGGAGTGGAGGATGGGGCTGGCCGGAGCATCGCCGGAATCTCGCCGGAGCGGCGGTGGCGGCGCCGGAGAGGCAGGGTTAGGGTTAGGTTAGGTTTAGGTTTTGGATTGGGTATGGGCTTGGAGTGTTTTGGGCTTGATTTGTAATTGTTGGGCTAAAAGTGGGATTGGGCTTTGGTGTTTTTGGACTGATGGGCTATTGGTAATTGGGATTGGATAGGTGGTATGGGCTAATTGGACTGAAGTTTTTGGAAAATGGATTGGACTAGCCCAAAGTGAATTAAACACCTGCAATTAATTCAAATCACAAGTGATTAGTGGACCAATAATTCTTAATTATAGTAGGAGACAGAATTACTAATGATAAGAGAAAATTGACCATAAAATATAAATAATAATATATACATCAAAATATAAGATAAAATAAATAAGGGCATTTGCTTCACTTGATTATTTGGCTTGAGCTTCGTTTAATGGACTCATGTTCCACCGAACAAATACTACCAAACCATAATTATCAAATGGGATTTTCAATATTTTTATCATGTTTTTGGATTTTTTTAACATGAATTTAATAAAAATAACAATATTTTTGTATTTTTCAAGACCAGCTTATTATTTATACAAACTTGCATATATCTGTCAAATTCAACTGTTTTCTAATTTAAATAAGACCGGAATGCGATCAAATGTTCGTATTAGACACGGAAATAGATTGAAAATAATGGTCAGTTTTGGCCATTATCAGGGGGTTCCATAGTCTTGAGGATAACTTTCTGGTTTAGTGATTTCTTCTGCAATAGCAAGATGGTAGGAAGAGTGTTTGACTTCTGGACTGATAGAAAATATTTTCAGTTTCTGGGTTTTTGGTCTTATGTTTAGGGCTTCAATTAATACAGGTAATTTGGATATTTCGGTTCGTAAAGGGGACAGGAAAATAGTTCTGATAAAGCCGAATTTGAAACAGTTCGAAACAAAGTTTGGGTCGCAGCCTGGTAAAATAGTTACTTGTGGATGTAAGGATTTAGTGAATTCTGTGTAAAATGATGTTTCTTGTCTGGGTAAAGAGTATATGTAGCTGCTCAGGGTATGGTATTCTGCTAAAAAGTTTCTTGTTTCAGGGCTAATGGGTGTTGGTTGAGGAATATTGTCGCAAAAATACTTCTTAGTTTCTGCAATGTTTTTCGACGAGGTCGAAGGTCTTGCATCCCCAGATTGTTTTGCTTGTTTGTCCTCTTGTGGAACAGGATTAGCTTTCCCTTCCTGGTTTGAAACACCAGTATTTAGTTCTTCAGGGGTGTAAAAGTATTCTTCCACAGTAGTTAGTAATCCCTGCAAACATTTGTTACATTCATATATATCGTCATTGATAGTCTTATGTTCGTCCATAAAACTCCCAACAATCAATTGTTGTAGTTTTAGTTGTCTGTCCATAGTCGACTGGAGTAGTTTTTGTAGTCGATCTATTTCATTGTAAATGTGGTCAGTCAGACCAGCATCATCCAATTGTTCATTGTTCTCCATATTCAGGGTTCCTGCTCAAAAAATCAGCTAGATAATTTTCAGTCCCTTTAATATATTCAACAGTAAAGTCGTACATTGACAAAAAAGTCTGATATCTTATTATTCTTCTATATTGGGGTTTATTTGGAACTTTATTATAAATTAAAGGTTTTACTTGTGTATTGTCAGTTAATACTTTAAACTTTCTACTTAATAACCAAAATGAAAATTTATCTATTGATTTAATCACTGCAAGTAATTCTTTTTCATTTGTACTATAGTTTATGGCTGCTCCTTGTAATGTTCCTGATGCATATCTACAAATTTCACCAGTATTGGTTTTTAATAATCATGTCCAATGGTAGTCTGAGCTATCGGTTTGTACTATTAAATTATCTTTTTCGTCAGGTAATCTTAACGGTGGTAATTTGGAGCATTCTTCTTTTAATTGTTTAACAATTTCAGTATGTTGATCATTCCATCCTATTTTATTATTTTTTCTGATCAACTTTCTTAGATCATTTGTCTTTTTTGCTAAATTTGATATAAATCCTTCTGCATAATTTAGAATTCCAAGAAATTTTTGTATGTTTAATTTATTCCTAAGTTCATCAGGCATTTTAACAAGTTTTGTACTTATGTGTGGTTGCATTTTAATTCCAAGTTTGTTTAATATTAGACCCAAAAATTCTATTTCATTTTTGAATATTTCTGCTTTCTTTTCTGATAAGATTAATCCATGATCTTTACAAAGTTTTGCAAATATATCTAAATGTTTTTTATGTTCTTCTATAGTGTTTGAGGCTATTAGTATATCATCTACGTATACAAATATAAAGTTACTAAATTTTTTAAATGTTTTATCCATTTTTCTTTGAAATATTTGTGGTCCATTTTTTATTCCAAACGGCATAACTTTCCATTCATAGTGTCCTTGTGGTGTACTAAAGACTGTATATTTTATACTGTCTGGATGCATTTTAATTTGCCAAAATCCATTTTTACAATCAAATTTTGAATAGATAGTTCTACCTCTAGCTAATCCTATTAGATTTTCTTTGTTAGGTAGAAAGTATCCATCAAATATCATGTTTTTGTTTAGTTCCTTATAGTTTATTACTAACCTTGGTTTCTTTCTTATTTGTTCACCACGATTTCTAACCAAAAAGCCTGACTATTATGTTCTGCTATAGATTCTTGAATAAGATCTAATTCTAACAATTCATTTATTTGTTTTCGAAGTTCTTCAATATCTTCTTGATTATGCATCATAGGTTGAGTTCTTATTATTATATCGTCGTTTTTCATTTTTAATTCTGCATATATTTTATTAAAATTCCATTTTTCAATTGGATTTTCTCCATAGTTTTCAGAGATCTATTTTATTGTCTCATGAAGTTCATATTTATCAAAATCTTCCGGCTTTTGAATTAGCACTTGTTTTTTAATTTTGTGAATTTTAAATTTTATGTAATAAGTAATTGGTTGTTTTATAATTTCTCCTTTTTCACCACGTTTCTGAAGCACTCTGTATGGTTTCCTTATTCTCGGAATTGTAATATAGTGGTTACATGCTGATCTAAGTTGAATATTATATCTATCTACTCTAAAGCTTTGAAATAAACTTGTAAAATCTGTCCCTAATAATATATCAATTGTTTTTACTGGGCTAACATATACTTCTTGCATTGTAAATATTTTATTACCTAAAATTATTTGAACATCTTTAGCTATTTTATTAATAATTAGACTGTGTCCAGTAGCTCCATGTACTTCTATTGGTCTTTTATTTACTTCCCATTCTTTTATTAAATGTTCTTGTATTAATGTGATTTCTGCTCCTGTATCTAGTATAGCACATGTTGTTATATTTGTTTGTAGTATAGTTAACTCTAGGTATACTGTTGTTGGAAATCTAATTTCTTTCATATATATGCTTTTCCTATTACGAAAGCTTTTCCATTTTTTGTTTTTCCACTAAACATTTCTCCTGTTATCGTATATTTGTTTAATAAGTCTAAAAACTCATTGCCTAACAAGACATGATAGGTGCTACTAGATGTTCCTTCTTCTTCTGCTACATAACATTTTACTTCTTCGATTAAGTCTGTACCTAGTTTTATTGGTACTATTACTATTTTATTTACTCTTTTTACTTCTCCTTCAAAAGTAGTATATCTATATTATGTTCCTATATGCTTTGTTAATCCATTTATACAAGTTTTTCCTGTATGATTCTTACCAGCTCCAGTGTCTACTAATATATTTGGTCCTTTTATCTAGTTTGTGCCATTATAATATTCTATATTAATTCTCCATGTTTGGGCTTTTTGTTTACTCTTTTCGTATGGGATATCAATACTATGTCTTGGTTGATCAAGTATTAGATTTGTTCTCGGGCTATAATCTATACTTTTTCTGCTACTCATTGTTCTTCCTACATAGGATAATCGTGGTCTCCTATTTTCTAATGGTTTTCCAATTTCTATTGTATTTTTCTTGTCTGCAAGATCAATTATCCAATCATCTTGTAACGACGGATTATTCAATTCTGGTAATATTAGATCTGCTATTGTGTCTCTACATGCTTCGTGTATTTCTATTGTCTTTTTATCATCATAAGGTTTTAGTCTATTGCTATTTAGGTAGCTATAAAAAGCACTATAATATACTGTAAATATTTTACTTTCATTTTTCATTACATCATCCTATGTACTTTTATGTATAGGGTTAATGTTTCGTCTATATTTTGATCTTATAAAGATACACAATAGTATGGGTAACATGTAAATAGTAGTTTTTGGTAAATCAGGTTTCCATTAATAGTTCCTAAGTGTGAGTCTTGTGGATTTAATAATCTTGAATCATGTAGGCTTATTGTTACTGGTAAGTCTATTCCACTTCTAAATAAAGATTTTATTAGAATCTTTACTCCTGCTAAATGTACGTATTGTATTTTCTCTGTTTTCTTTCTACTTAATTTTTCTAGCCCTTTATTTATTATATCTTTTGTTAAAATGTGCAGTTTTAGAATAGTATTAGTGTTACATACATCTACTGTTTTTTCTAGTTCATGATATTCATGAATTACTATATTATTTCTTGAGAATGTTCTTGATAGTATATTAAAATTTGTATGCTTGAATCCATGTTTTAGATCTAATCCTTGTATTTTATTAATTTGTTCTGGACTTAAGATAGCTTTTATTGCATATCCTCTTTGTCCTTCATATTGTTCTACATATTCTATTTCTTTTGTTTCCTCTTGTTCTTCTGTGATTATTTCTTTATCTTTATTCATTTTCTATTTCAGAGAATTTTACTTCATATATCTCATCTCCTGATTCTGGTTCACTTATACTTTCTAGATCTGATTCTATTTCTTTGAATATTTGTTCATCTATAATATCATATTCCATAAATCTTACTTGTTTTTTCTTTGGTCTTGTACAATCACTTGCAAAGTGTCCTATTTCTCCACAGTTATAACATTTATATGTGTTGGATTCTTTTTATTTTGTCTTTTGTCATTTCTTCTTTTATAATATTTTCTTCCAAATTTTGGCTTAAAGAATTTTTCTTATTAAAGATTTTAAATCGTTTTCCTTTCTTAAATTTTCTTTTTATTGGTTTAAATTTTTTAAATCTCTTATTTTTTCTATATGGTTTATTTTTTCCCCATTCAAAATTTTCTGCATTTTCTTGACAGCATAAATTAGCAGCTTTATTATATATTTTAGTGTGATCTAATATTTTTCTTTGGTAATATAACTCAGTTATTACCTGTCTTATTAATCTTATTCGGCTTCCTAAATTATTCGGATAGTCATTTTTATTTTGAATCCATGTTTTCCACATATATTCATCCCATGGTGATGGTAGTTTTGAAAATATATTGTTCATGGTGTGTTCATTATTTTGTGAGCTTGTATAAGCTGTATAATAGTAACTTTTAAATTGTTAAGAGAATTGATCGAAAAAGCATAAATCTCTTAGTCTTATTTTATTTAATCTTAGTAACGCTTGATCTCGTTCTTCTATTATAGCATTATTATCTAAGCTTTGTACTCCTAGAAATTCTTCTTGTATGATATTGATAAATTCCTCTATTCCTGTGTTTACATCTTGTCCAAATCCTTGAGTAATTGTATTCATATAAGTTTGTTTTGTATTTGAGGAAATTCCTGCAAGGAATTGTGCCACATTTCCTTGGACTAAATTCCATATTTTTAATAGCCTCTGAAGTCATTCACTCGACAAGGATTGCTGGTCGAAAAGGCTTCGTGGTAAAACTCGACTTTGCTAAGGCTTATGATAACATTTCTTGGGATGCTCTATTCCGGGTTATGGAAGATATGGGGTTCGGGGAAAGATGGCTGGCATGGATCAAGGAATGTGTTTCAAAGGCAACGACAGCGGTCTTAATTAACGGATCGCCAACAAAATTTTTCAAGCTTAAAAAAGGATTGAGACAAGGGGATCCTTTGTCCCCATACCTATTTTTGTTGATGGCTGAAATAGTAAACAGATTATTTTTGCAAGCAGTTGATTCGGGAGATTACAAGGGGTTATGGTCTGTGAGAGATGGTCCGGTCATTACCCACCTTCAATACGCGGACGACACTCTTTTATTCTGTGAAGGCAGTCTTGACCAAGTTCTTACCATTAAGAGAATCCTGAAATGTGTTACCTTGACCACTGGCCTCAGGATCAATTTCAACAAGAGCAAAATTTTCGGGATCAATTGTAAGGATGAGGAGATGTCAGTTGCTGCTGCAGTCCTGGGATGTGATGTAGGGAAATGGCCAATGACTTATTTAGGGATACCGGTTGGAGGTAGAATCAATGGGACAGAAATATGGAAACCGGTTGTGGCTAAGGTTGAAAAGAGATTGGCCGGATGGAAGGGCAAACTTCTGTCCCAGGCAGGCAGACTTTGCCTCATTAAGTCAGTTATGAACTGTATACCAGTTTATTTCATGTCTTTATTTAAGGTTCCTAAGTCGATTGCTGAATATTTGGAGAAATTAAAGCGAAGGTTTTTCTGGAACGAATGGGCGGGTGTTAGAAAATTGCACTCGATAAGTTGGGACAAAGTGTGCTTACATAAGAATGATGGCGGATTACATGTCAGATCTGTTCAGGATTTCAATGAGGCGCTACTCTATAAATGGAGGTGGAGGTTCGGTCAAGAGGATTCTTTGTGGAAATCGATAATTAATTCTAAGTACTATGGTAATCAAGATCCTTTGTTGCCTGTGCCTAAAATTGACAAGTCATTGTGGGGCTTCATTTGCAAATCCTGGGAGGATGGCAGCATGTCTTACCAGGAGAATCAGTTTAGAATACTGGTGGGGAATGGCGGTCGTGTCAGGTTTTGGCTAGACAGGTGGTCGGGGGAAGGGGGGACTTTGCGAGAAAGATTTCCCAGGCTGTTCTCTTTAGCTATTAATAAAGATAGCACTATTGCGGAAGTGGGTATTTGGCAAGGATTAGAATGGGTTTGGAACATTCAACTTCGGAGACCTTTGTTCGACTGGGAGATGGGTGTGTGGTATGACTTTTTGTCTGTGATTAACAGGCATCCGTTGAACAGGTTTATGAGGGACAGGGTCTACTGGAGTGGTGAAGGGAATGGAAGGTTCTCCATAAGTTCTTGTTGGAAACGCTTACCTAGGGGAGCTGCAGGAGAAGTTGGACGATTGTGGAGGTTTATATGGAGTTTAAGGTGTCCTAATAAAGTAAAAATACTTGGTTGGAAGCTGATTCATGGGGCTCTTCCTGTCCGTGGAATGCATGCAGCTAGGAACTGTATCCAGGTAAATTATGCTTGCTGTCCCTTGTGTGAAAAAGAAGTTGAGTTGGAGGATCATTTGTTTTGCAGTTGTGAGTATACTGGAATTATTTGGTACAATTGTGTTGCATGGTTCGGTATACATTGGGCTATTCCAAAAAAAGTCTCACAGCTGTGGGAGTGGTGGTTTAACTATGTTCCTAAGAAAGGTTTGCTGGAGGTATGGAGGTTGACGGGGGTGGCGGTGGTGTGGACAATTTGGAAGTGGAGAAATGATTTGATATTCAAAGGGAAATTGTTTTGCTGCAGAAAGGTGTTGGAGGAGATTAGATGGAGAGTTTGTTCTTGGTGGGAAATTGGTAATAAATTGGTTGATATTAATTTGGCGTGCCTCGAGAACAATTTTCCCGATAGTTTATCCAGCGAGAGCAGGTCGGTATGTAAACGTCCTCGCATGAGTCTGGTGTGGGAGAGACCAATAGAGGGGTGGTGGAAAATCAACACGGACGGATCTTCGCTGGGTAACCCCGGGCCGGCCGGTGTGGGCGGGGTTATCAGGAACGACAGAGGCGCGGTTCTCTTCATACTTTCAGATTTTATTGGGTCTACCGATTCGTCCGAGGCCGAACTTTCTGCTGTCAATAGAGTGTGCGGGGCTTTGATTAAGGATCAAGGGTTTCCCCTCCCTAGAATAATTTTTGAATGTGACTCCGTTAATGTAGTCAAATGGCTTAAGGATCCTATGACGGTTCCTTGGCGTCTGAACCATCTCATGGCACAGATCATGGTGGTGATAAACTGTGCAGGTTCAGTCCGTATCCAACATATTCTTCGAGAACGCAATAGCTTGGCAGACTGGTGGGCAAGGCAGGGAGCTTTAGGCTTGCAGAAGGTTGAAGAATGGAGATAAGATGATGAGCGCAGGTTTTGGGCTGTTAGTATATGTGAGTTTGCAAGCTGTGATTTGTGCTTTTTTACATTGGTGATGCCTCCATGCTTCTAGTTGGATTGTCTCAGCTCAAGTCTTTTTGTCTCGCTGGCATTGCTCGTCTGTCTCGGTTTTTGTCTCAAACTGTCTTTGCAATTGGGTAGCTTTGCTTTCTTTTGTTCCTTGCTTTTGGCTAACATTGAGTTTGGGCTGTATGGGATTTAGTATTGGCGATTCTCTGTGATTTATCATGTATTGGTGTTGCTGCTGCAGAGGGGCACATTCTTGTAAAGCCTTCGGGCTATGTCAGTTTTGGCCTAGGAATAAAATTCCTCATTCCTCTCAAAAAAAAAATGTTTTTGCTCTTGACGTACTTTCTTCTGACATTAAATGTATTCTTATTATTTGTTTCCATTTTTCTAGTTCTAGACTTGGCTGTTTAAGACAATCCAGGTTTAGGAATATTGCATCTCCTGGTCTCACATTTCCTATTCTTGTTTCTTTTAATTCAAAATCTTCATTGTATTTCCAAATTTCTTTTTTAGAGGTTGTTTTTCTTATTGGGAAATTTCTTGAAGGTAAATTTTGTAATCTACTTTGATAATTGTCTATATTTTGTCTATTTGTAGTTTGATCTACTTCCATTGGTATAGTTCCTGTTACACCTTCTCTTGGCAAGGTAGTGCTAGTTTCTCCAACTACTTCTGATGATGGTAAATATAATCTATGATTATTCATAAAGACTTTATGTTGTTCTTCCAAATCACTTTCATTAGTTTCTAATTCTGTTTCTGAAAATGTTCCTGTATATATTGGTTCTAAATTTAGTCGTTCTAAATCACTACTTAATTCATTTATTAAGTCTTCTATACTTGTATTCATTCTGTTTCTTCTTTATCTTCTCTACTTTCTAATTTTTCTTCCTTTAGTTCTTCATTTATCTCTTTTAATTTTTCTACTTTGTCTATTAGAATTCTAATTTTGTTTTGTTTGTTTAGTTTTTCTATTTCTTTCATCATTACTCTATGATCGAGACTTCCTGGTTCTGGTGTCTTCTCCCATTTTGGTAGTGGGAGTGACTTTTCTAATTTTACTTGCTTTTGTGGAGTTTTAATTATTGTTTGTCTATGTATCTTTCGATATTGTAGAGTCTTGTATCTAGACTTATCATTAGTTCTTTTATTAGTTCAATTCCATCTTTTATTGTTTCTAAATCTTCTAGATAACTCATCTTCTAATATTTCTTATATTTCTAATGAAGTCGTTTACTTCATCTATTTCAGTTTCCCGTTCTAATTCTTCTATTTCTATTGTTTCTAATTCATTTAAATACCATTCTTTTATTAACTCCGGTTCTTCTTTTTCTGGATCTATATGTTTTTGTATAATTACATATGCTTCTCTTTCATCTATCATTTTAGAAATCTTGAATTTTATTCTTAATAGTTTTTGTTTCATTATTATGGTACTTATATCTTGTGGTTGACTTTCTATTTCATGAATTTTATTAGTCAGTCTTTCTATTGTTTCATTTTCTAACTTTATTCCTGGCATCTTATTAGTCTTCACTATAATTTGATTCTTGATCTGAAAATTCGGGTGAAGGTGCTCTAGTAAACATGGTGTTGTGTGTTATATATCCTGGAAACATTTTGTAAGTTGTAATTTCATTGTTGATTATAGATAATTTGACTTGTGATACTAACTCTTGTTCTTCATCTCTTTTTGATATAATTTGTATTAAATTACCATTATATTCTTCCGTTTCAATTATATAGTTTCCTATCCAAAGTAATCTTTTTCCTCTATTTCCTAGTCTTATTCTTCATCGTTTTGCAATCTATTTAATCTTCTTCTTCTTCTGTCTATGTATGTTTTTCTTTCTTCTATTTGTTGATCCATATTTTCTATTTCTCCTTGACTTATTTCATGATCAGGATTAAATGTGGGTGTTAAAAATCTACGATTATTGTTGGTTCTTATGTCTGTAAGTGGTCTTATTTGTGGTTCCAATCCTCTTATTCTGTTTAGAAAGGCTCTTTCAATTCTTGCTTGTATCATCAAGCTTTCGGTGTTATTTTGTGTATATTCATCATTTCTATTTATTATATAGTTTTCAGTATCGAGTGGATTAATCGTACTTAGTGGATAATCTATTTCTTGATTTTCATCTAAAGGATATCTTGCTGTTGGAATATATTCTGGGTATAGTTGTTCTGAAGTATTTAATCTTAATCTTGACATATGATAGTTTAATATGTGATCATTATGATTATGGTTACTCATATCCAGATTAATCGTTCTGGGCTCTGATACCAAATTGTAAAAAGGGGTGGAATAAAAATATTTTAATTAATTTTGTTGTGTTACTGGTTTTAATCAGAAAAATAATATTCACCATAATTACTTAAATTGTCTGGTTGTTCTTCATCATAATTTTCACTATCTGATCCTATTCTGAATAAAATTATTTTGTCTCAAAAACTTTTTTCTTCCGAATAGGGATATACCTTTTGATTATATTCAGTTAAAAATATGAGTATAGTATAAACAATGTCATTCCAATTTTCAATTCTTTCTTCCATAGTTTGTAAATATATTCCATATTCATATATTAATGAATTTATTTCTTCTTGATTCATTTTTTATAAGTTAATTATTTTAGTGGGTTTACAAAGTAAATGGAATTTTTGCTCAAATTGTAGAGTGTGTCTCATGCTTAAAGATAAATTTATTGGGAAGTTAGGTGGGTACTATTTTAAAGTCAAAACTTAAATGGGTCCTTTTCTGTAAGTTTTTTACAATGGGTCTTTTTAAAATACAAACTAATTCTAATATGTCCTTTACTATAATTTGCCCTTGTGGTATTATATTGAATCTTTAATCGAGAGTTTTTCTGGAGTCAAATATGATGGGCTAAATGTGTAGGAGTCTAGTTAAACAATAATATCTACATGTGTATGTATACAAATAAATATGTATCTGCACACTTGGATTAGTTTTCTTTATAAAGGTTCCAATTTTATAGAAGCCTTGACCAAGTGTTCTGTTTTTTTTTTTTTTTTTTTGGGATGTCAAATTCTCTTCAAAATCTGTAATATCTATTGTGTCAAACTTGTTTCTTGTAATTCCCGAATCTGTTGTTTCAATTATGTCAATTCTCAAATGATGTTGTCTGTATAGTCTCGGATCTCGTTATTCCAGTGGTGGTATACAAGTGTGGTTTTTGCTACGTTATTATGTGAAAAGATTTGAAATCCTATTTTTGTAAAGAAAGATTTTCATCGATATAGTGTATAAATATTAATGTGGACAAATTGGTATTGACGAGTAGATGCTATATGCGGATTATGTGGATTATGCGGTTGAGGGGCAGGACCGTGACGGGTCTCCAGCGACGAAACTCGCCCCCTCTGTCACAAATTTAATTAAATCTAGGTTGACGAACCTTTGAATATGCGGTATTGTGGGTCTAAACCCCTAGCCTCGCCTGCGGGCATAGGTTAGGGCACCGGTGCTATAGGTTTAGACAGAGACTTGCGGATTATGCGGACTATGCGGTTTATGCGGTTAAGGGTGTCCTCGTCAATACTAATTCGCCTTCATATTAAATATGTTAATTGTGCGGTTATGTCATTTATATTGTTATTTCGTTATGGAATTGTGGGTTAACTTATCAGTTTATACTGAGTTGTGTGTGCGTGTTTTTCCTTCTTTTTCAGGATTCGCAAGTGAATAGTCATGAGCACGTGCACATCGGGGCTGGGATTTAAGCTTTGCATTTTATTTCAATATTAGTAAATAAAACCATCTTTAAATTCATGATGACTTTTGCACAATTATTTTTGAAACATTTGTGGATGATGCATGATTTGAGAAATAAAAGTATGTTTCCTTATTAGAGCCTTAGCATCTCTTGGTTGATTTGTGTGTTATAGTATTTTAGCCAAGAGATGTGGCGGTAACATCCCCTTTATTTTGATGTTTTAAAATTGGGGGTGTTACAGAATATATTATCTATATAATATCTCATGAATACTTTCTGGCATGTATTTTAAAAAATCTCTATTATTTAATTGAATATATTTCTATATATTGAAAAAAATCTTCATGAGTATTTTAAAAGATATAATTGATTACAACTATATATATAAATTATTTGATTGTTTAGATATACATAATATTTAAAAAAATGTTAATATTATAATATTATTAAATAAATTTAATCAGGTTAAAATTTTATGTCTAGAAAATATATAATCCTATATCAATTTAATTAATATAATAACCATATTTAAATAAAAATATTCATTAAAAATATGGTGTAAACATTAAATTGATCCTAAAATATTGATTAATATAAAATGACTAATCAACTAAAAAATTTATATCATTTCTAAACAAATTCTACATAGTTTTTTGTTCTTTTTAAAGAAGAAAAGAAAGAAAAGCAAAAAAATAAAAAGACTAAAACACATCATAATTTAATTATTAGACATAATATCATTAATCCAGTAATCTTTATCTATTTCAACATAAAATAAAAATGTATATTTATCCAGTAATCCCTATCTATTTCAATATAAAATAAATGAATATAAAATTCGGAGTATTGTAAAAGAATATAAGAAGTATTTTACTATAAACAATATGTAAAGATTTGTGGTAATAATAAATAGTTTGGGTTGTAGTAATATTTATATCCAAAAACCTCTAATATTAAGTGATCATGTTGCATGTCCAAACATGGTACAAAAAATGTGTATTCAATAAAACATCATTTACCATTTTATTTTTCACAAAGAATAGCCTAAAGTAAACATTTAAATATAATTATATAGTGGGACAGCGACGGGAGGAGGAGGTCCGGGAAGGAATATGGGACTGCGACGGGAACAGAGCCCCGGGGCCGGACGGTTTCAACTTGGGATTCTTCAAGAAATATTGGGGTGTGGTAAAGAAGGATGTGATGGAAGTCTTCCATAATTTTGAGCTTGACGGCAGGCTACCTAGGGGGGTGGGGAGTTCATTTATACGGCTTATCCCTAAAGTGGAAAACCCGCTGGCTCTCAGTGAATTCAGACCCATCTCCTTGGTGGGGAGTATCTATAAAATAGTTGCAAAAGTTCTAGCCAGGAGGCTGAAGGCAGTTGTCGACGGATTGGTAGGGGAGTCTCAGATGGCCTTTGTTAAGGGGAGGCAGATTCTAGACAGAGTTTTGGTGGCATCTGAGGTGATCCACTCGACAAAGATGACTGGCAAGAAAGGGTTCATCGTCAAACTAGACTTCGCTAAAGCTTTCGACAATGTGTCGCGGGAGGCGGTCATCCGGGTGATGAAGGCAATGGAGTTTGGCAACGTATGGATTGATTGGATGCAAGAGTGCATCTCCTCAGCTTCGGCAGCAGTACTAATCAACGGTTCCCCTACGGAGTTTTTTAAATTACAAAAAGGCATTCGGCAAGGGGATCCCCTCTCCCCTTACATTTTCATATTAGTGGCGGAAGTGTTTAACAGATTGATGGTGCGGGCGAGGGAGGCTGGGCTTTTCAAAGGACTGGAAGTAAGAATAAACGGTCCGGAAATCTCACACCTCCAGTATGCAGACGACACAATAATATTCTGTCAAGGCGATGTCCACCAAATTGTACTCCTCAAGAGGATCCTCATCTGTCTTTCATTATCTACTGGGCTCATAATTAATTATGGCAAGAGCTGCATTAATGGAATTAAATGCTCTGATGAGGAAATTAGCAATGCAGCAGCGATATTGGGCTGTGCTGTTGGGTCTTGGCCTATCAAATACCTAGGCGTTCCAATAGGGGGGAGAATAAACGGAGTGGCTCTGTGGCAACCGGTCCTTGATAAGGTGGAAAAGAGGCTAAGTGGGTGGAAGGGTATGATGTTGACACAGCCGGCAGACTATGCTTATTAAGGTCAGTACTATCAAGCCTCCCTGTCTACTATCTTTCGATCTTCAAGGCGCCAAGGTCGGTGGCAGACAGATTGGAGAGCATCAAAAGGAGGTTCTTTTGGAATGAATGGGACGGGGCTAGAAAGCTTCACACCATTGGGTGGGGAGCAATCTGTAAACAAAAAAACAAAGGCGGACTGGTGTGAGGGATATTCAGAACTTCAATGCTGCATTAATGTTAAAATGGAGGTGGCGCTTTGGGGAAGAAGTTGGCTTATGGAAGAATGTAATCGACGCCAAATACTACGGTGGAGAAGCCCCATTGGTACCTGATCCAAAACCTGGGAGATCGCTTTGGGGACAGATCTGTCGAGCTTGGGAGGATTTTGGGGCATCAGACAGCAGCTTTATGATTCAGGTGGGAAGTGGAGGCAAATCTCGATTCTGGCATGACAAGTGGATAGAGGGTGGGTATAAACTGAAGGACCTATTTCCTAGAGTTTATGCCCTGGCGGTGAACAAGAACAGCCTGATCGCTGAGTGTGGCAAGTGGATAGGCTTTGAGTGGGAATGGAACATATGTTTGAGGAGGCCGCTATTTGATTGGGAAGTTGAAGTATGGAATAACCTGACGCAGCTAATCAGTTCACACAAAATAAATCGGTATATAGATGATCGGATCAGATGGCGCAAGACCAGCAGTGGAAATTTCACAGTCGGATCATGTTGGTCATGCGTGGCAGGTGATGCTGCTTCTGACAGAGGATGGTTTTGGAGTATCCTTTGGAAAATCAAATGTCCCATGAAAGCTAAGCTACTAACTTGGAAATTAGTACAAGGAGCCTTACCTGTTCGAGAAACACTTGCAAGGAGGGGAGTTTTACAGGGAGCTGATGTAACATGTGCCTGCTGTGGAAGGGCCACCGAATCAATCGACCACCTATTTTGCCAATGTGAAGAGATGAAAAAAATGTGGTACAAAGGGGTGGCTTGGTTCGGGGTAGAATAGGCAATACCTGGCTCATCTCATGCATTGATCGACTGGTGGTTTGGGAACTCCAGGAAGATCAGCAACTGGAGGGCGTGGACATTGATGGGAGTGGCAATAATATGGTCAATTTGGAAACAAAGAAATGCAATAATTTTCAAAGGGCAGCAGCTGGATATTAAGGGGGCTGCAGAAGAGCTTAGATGGAGAGTTAATTTGTGGTGGCAATTGGAATCTGGTGGGACAGGTGTTGACATGAATGGCTTGGACTCAAGCTTCCCTGGGAACTTGTCTCGACATGTAATCAAATATCCCAAGGCAAACCGGGAGGGACTAGTTTGGGAAAGACCATGCCGGGGTGGTGGAAAGTAAACACAGACGGATCCTCTATCGGCAATCCGGGACAGTCGGGTGTAGGCGGAGTTATAAGAGATGACGCTGGAATAGTTATATTCGTCCTGTCTGACTCACTTGGTAACACGGACTCTACCGAAGCGGAAATCACAGCCATAAGTCGAGTGTGCAAGGCGATCATAAGAGACCAAGGCTTTCCACTTCCTAAACTACTTTTCGAATGCGACTCTTCCAATGTCGTTCGCTGGTTGCAAACACCAGGTACTGCTCCCTGGAGATTCCATAACATTCTGGATCCCATTGTGTCGCTTTTTCAATTTGGTGGGGAGGTTAGAATCCAACATATTCTAAGGGAAAGGAACGAGTTGGCGGATCACTGGGCTCGTCTTGGAGCTCAAGGAGAGCAGAAAGTTGAACAATGGTTTTAAGAACTTAGCTGCAGAATGGTCTAAAGAACTTAGCTGAGGAGCGAAATTCGAGGGTGGATATGTGCAGAGGACATGAGTCAGACATAGGGAAGGCTGGGTGGACGTAAGATGGGAGTCAAGGAGAATTAGTGGTGGAATGGTGTATCATATTCTGCTCTTTGAGTTGGTGGCTGTAATGGCCCGATTGTTCTGTATGGCTGCTGTTCTCACTTATTAGACAAATGTTGCTGTTTTGTTTCTCTTTTTTCAGGTTGCTGCGGTATAGGGCCTTGGAGGGAATCATTGCTTCTCACCTGCAGAATGATACTGTTGCTGGACTTCTGATCGGTTTAGAGGATGCGGTTGCAAATATACTTGCTTGGGATAGCCAAAAAGAGTTGAAGTCTCCTGGATAAATAGAGTAATTGGTGCAAGACACAAATGGAAGGAAAGAAGAATATGTTGTGACCTAATCAAGTGAACTGTTAAGCAAAAACAGTGAGACCTGTGCCTTGAGTCTTATGTGCTTTTTAGATACGTGAATTAGTGATGGTCACTTTGGCATCCTAGAAATTGTTTCAATCACTCATGATGAACCTGCATTGCTCACTTAGACGCATTGTGAAACGGGCGATTGTTTGAACCCTCTTGGAAACGTTCTTCTTCCAAATTGTCCAACCATAACCAAGCGAGTACCGAACTTACACGTTATATCCTCCTGTCCCTATATCCACATTTCGAGCCCTATACAAACACCTGTCACAGCCATATAGTACCTCTACACCTCGGGGAATTTTGGTTTTGCCTGTTAATGCTCATATGGAAAGCTCCTTCGTGCGTGCAAATCTTTGTGCCTATTATTCTAGAGGAGATGGAGATTTTTTTTTTTTTGGGGGGGGGGGGGGGGTGAGAACTTACTATGATGTTTAAGGGAGGGGTTTTCTATCAGAATTAGAAATACAGGAGCAATGCTCCTTCTGATCATTGGAAGTGGGTGCGGACAAATCCTGGGATAATATATTCAAAGAGTCAATTTGAGCTGTGCCTTTTACTTTTTAAAAAAAAAAAATGAAAAGGAAAAGAGGAAAACATATTTCAAAAAAAAAAAACAAAAAAAAAACAGGAGAGCTGTGTCAATTCGTCTTGGGGTATCCTGGGATATTTGACTAGCGAGGGGTGCCTCAGTTTTGAGTTGCAAGTGAAGAGAAGTTTCGAGTTGCAAGTAAAGAGAGCACCCAGAGTATTGTGAGAATGGTACTGGTCATGCCATTTTGGATGTATGGTTTGTCATATTTCTGTGCAACACGACTAGAACTCCACTGTGAGCATTACAGACAGGTCACTTTTCCCCTTGAGTCGCCTTCCTTCATCCTTCTACACCCTACCATGGCCCTATAAAATCTCTTGTTTTGGCCCGATACATTGATGCATTGATTTCCAACAATAGCAGGGGAAATATGCCGTTTGTAACAAGAGTAAGGGATGTCACTGTGATTCATCACTCGACAGAATACTGGGATTACCGTTGTTGGAGTCGCCCTCGAGAGCTTGTGCTACATGAGGTCTCGCTGTCTAGGAGAGCCATTGCAGTTGCAGTCCCGGGGCTGCTACAACAGGACGAATTTTTCACTATTAGGCTGTCTTGGCACTGGAGTTTTTTCTCGGCCATTACTGTTTGGCTTTTTAGTTGTGCCGCCCTGCTGCAGATTCAGAATATGGAAATTTCCTGATACGGCTCTACAGCTTCGCCGCTTTCATTGTAAGGGCTGGAGATGCTAGAGGTTTATTTCATACTTCAAAACCGGTTATTGTAATCTTGGCCAAGAATATGTACTGTGTTTTGCCATATTTGAATAAAATTCCATATTACGCCCTCAAAAATATATATATATATATATAATTATATAGTACTAAATAATTATTATTTGACCTATTCCCAAAATATAACCCTAAACTTAACAAGTTGGGTCATTTGTACCTTTTTTTTTTACAAAAAATACACCTAACTTTTTTTATTTAGTTTTAAAATTCTACCCTTCTACATTTTAAAATATTAAATTCGACCTCCTCTGTAACGCCCCGAAAAATTTTAAACCATTTTCGTGATGTCACCGCCGTATTAAACTGTACTAAACTGTTGATCACTCAGCTTAGACAGCTAATACGAAGCGAGGTAATAACAACAATTACAGTAAAGTAAACCCAGGAACAACAGAAACATATTCGGGCTACAAGCCCTGAATTATTTACTAACAAGGCAAATGCCTAATAACGCCAACATAATTTAATAAATGCAATCTACACTAATTCGCTCAGCTCGTATCCCATCCTCATGATATGCATCATCCGTAGGAGGATCTATAAAAATAGACAACAACAAGGTGTCAGTACAACGTACTGGCAAGATAATAGCAGTAATAAGTAGATTAGACAGTACGAGAATTAAACGACATAGTTATAAATACAAATATATTAATAACATAAATTAAATACAGTATTTAAACATCATACCGTCCCATACCGGTGCTTCAACCATAAAATGCATTGCAATCATTATGAATGATGAATGATGAGATGAATGATATGACCTAAATGACTATCTATCCTAAATGCAGCATAGAAGAATGTCTAACGCGTTTCCTAATAACCATGGTCGACAGTCATCATTGGCGAGAGGACACCACCCTCTCCCATCACAATGAACTGCCCGTCAACGTCGCCCCCGCCGCGGACGAACAGCCTACGCAGGGCCAATAACACTGGTGAGGGAGCCGGATAGTCTACACTGACCAGAGCGGCGTCCAGCGGGTACAGGCACAGGGTACACGCCCAATTGCCAAAACGTGCAACTCGCACAATACGCACAAACGAGGTTTGCCAAGCCCCACATAAGGCAACATACCGTGGCCCAGAGCACAGCTCAGTAATGCCACTACATACCAGGAACAGTACACTCCAAAAGCACACATACAACATGAATAATCAGCATAGGCAATATGTATACAACACATTCCTATATATTAATATTAACAAGTATAAGAATATGAAAAACTGCATTCCTATAACTCAAGCACATGATAGTCAGAGAGACAACCTAATCGTTTAGGTTCTTCTATCATAATTCCAAAACATTCGATTTATAACTTTTACATCAAATGTAACCATTACGAGCTCTAACATAGCGAGTAATAGATTTCTAGGGAGCCAGTCTAGTCATAGACGTCCCTACATCTAAAGCATAACCTAATTAGGATCACATCCTAAACGTCTAGGTTAACATGCCAAGAGTTATACGATTGATAGATCAACACTAGTTAGTCATCTCGGCCTAGCTCCCTAATCTACAGATTACTAACTAAACCTTGCCTGTATAATAAATCTCCAAAGCTTCTTTTGACAAGTTTCCACACTTGTAACAGCTTCATCGTAGTTCCTGTATAAAAATATAATTGTAAGAAATACAATAATTAAACAACACCAACATACTCGTCTCCTCCTTTCACCAATTTCAACATCCACCTCCAATCCCCTTTCTACTCCCTTCCAAAACAACCATCCAACAATACTCCAATTTATTCAATCCAACATCCAATATATAATTCTACAAGTTTCAAGCATTCAAGTAATCTCATATTAAAAACTAGCAAGATATTCCAATTAATTCCAATAACACCATCAAGTTCCCACTTTAAAATCACAACTTGTTTATTCAAGAGTTACTTATAAAATTCATTTAACTCTTGAATTCAAATATAATCAACCAATTATATTTTTAACACTTCAACATAATATCCCAAGAATCATCATCTTGTTCATTCCAAAAATTACCCAACACAACCAAGTTCAATAATTAAAATACATACTTCCCTAATATTCAATATTCAAGAGTCACTTTAGTAGCTTAAGAATTCCCAAGAAACTACTCTTGCACTAGACTTCAATAACATCATAAGATCAATTCCAAGCTAGCAACACCGAACGATATCCTCACCCAATTTAATACATAAACATCCTTATCCTCCAACTCCCATATTTAAACACCAATATCCATTTAATATTTTCAACAATACATTTATACAAAAATCAAACTAGCTTATTCAAAGCTCTTCAACAACATCCATACTCCAATTTTAAGAATTAATCCGATCACCCATTGGATATACAATACCCAAATTGACACTTTAAACTCAATCCAACACTTCAACCCAAAAACAACCAAAATCCATTTACCAAGTTAATCATTAGAACTCAACATCACAATTTCCCTAACAAGGAATCAATTAACACAAAGCCACTCAAACCCAACAATCTATATAACATTCAAACAAGAAAATCAAGTAATCAAACACCCCCACCACCACAGCCAAACGACTGCCACCACACCATCACTCAGCCACCACCACCGTTGGACCACCACCATGCACAACCATCGCCGCCACCAAGTCGCCGGCGCCGTCCCCGTAGAAGCAGCGGCAGCAGCCGCTACTCACAGCCACAGCGCACCACCGCGCTGTAGCGTTGCCACCGCCGGAGGCGCTGCCTCCGGCCTCGCCATGGCCAGGGCCGATGGCCCTGGCCCTCCTCGTCGCCACCGTAGCGGCAACACCACCCCCCGCCACCGATTGTAGTCCGACAGAGAAAAGGGGAGGTGGAATGGAAAAATGGAGAAAGGAAAAAGATGAGAAGTGAAATAGGAGACCATACCTTGAAGCTCCAGTCCGACCGACCGACCACTGTCATCCCCTTCTCCATCGATTGAGATCTCCAATTCTTCATTTTCTCTCATAGTGGTGACGGGAAATAGAAAAGAGAAATGCCTTAACTCTCTACTTCCCCCAATTTAAGGTCAAAGGACCTTTGTGCAATTTCTTATTTTCAATTTGGCCCAAGTAAATTCTCAACAATTCAAACTTCCCTTGTTAAATCTATTTGGGCTTCCTCTCTTATAATTACTTGTTGGGCTACACCCAATTGTCACACTTATATACAATTATTTCACATAAGCCCACACTAATTAATTAATCACAATTAAATAAATTAATTATGGGTTAATTAATCGGGATGTTACATTCCCTCCCCCTTAGGATCATTCGTCCTCGAATGACATAAGGACATGGATCAACATGCCATCTTCACCGAATTGGGGTGTGTTCTAACTCTGAACACTTATACACGCTTCTTTCGCTTCATTACATCATTGTCTCATTACATATTGAGACCATAGTTCTTAGATAATGCCAACTTAACATTTGTAATAGCCATTACATGTCTCGTTACATATATCTACCTACATCATCTGATGCTTCTCTCGCTTACACTGGAAATAATTCTCAAACTCGTATCCAGTATTAAAATCCAGATTAAATCCGGTATTTTATTTCAAGCAGTAGCCTATTTCTCTACATTTCCATTGGCTTCCGACAGTTCAATTAATTATGCCGCTCTTAAATGAGTTCATCATCTGTTGGTAACCCCCGAGTCTCAAGTTCATGTCGTGTTTCTTCCCACACTTGACATCGTGCATCAGCTTTTTCTGAGATGCAATCATTATGTTGGTCTTAAGCTCTATGTTTCGTTGCATTCTCATCACATAATTCTATAGTCAGTCTTGTGTTTTCTCCTTGGAGTGTTGGAAATTTAATACAATCCACTCGATTTCTATGCTTACCGATCCTAACTCAGAGGACTTTATCCCGGGAGCCATCTCAACCTATGGCTCGTAGTGTTAGTCTTGATAGCATTCACAGGTCCCCTCTCATTCTGAGTATATCATACACAATTCTTAACAATTAAGACAATCAATTATTCCCTGAGAATTTATCTGATTCATGTTGGGACTTAACTCAGTTTCAGATAATCTGTTTACACCTTGGGTCAGTAACTCCTATCTTTGCACTACTGGAGGCTTTTGCTTCATACTCATGATGGCAATTGCACAAAGTGCAGTGTTATCTCATCAGTTCCATAGAATTCCTCGCCTTGGAATAAACTGCATAACGAAAAGAAACGAACGGTCTCCAACAAAAGATAGAAAGTGAGATCAAATTCCCAAGAGGGGTAAATTCAAAATTAAATCGGGGGACGAAATCTTCCGATACAGATGTAAAGAAATGCGAAACAGCAGAAAACCATTGTTTACGGAACACAAGACGAATATAGATAGGTAGGACACCTTGTTTTACAATAAGATGTGCATCAGCAAGGAGTACTTCAACTAACAAATTGAAGGAAGAATGCAATTAGGAAGAGATTATCAAGGTGCATTAAAGCACAATGATTACCCTCAAGTATTATACTTGAATGAAAGATAGTAGGAAACAGTAGGACTTGCATAAACCTTATCATTTTCCCTACTATAAGTTAAAAGTCTACCCGTCACCGTATAGTAGAACAACGAAGATCATTAGACGTAGGGTGGAACGATTCGGTTTCAGTTAAAAGGAATTCTTGAAGTAGATAAAAGTCCGATTTTTGGTGAAAAAGAATCGGAATGGTGAAAATTAAAGTTACTGGGAGGGTGCCAAGTAGATACTAAGTATAATGATTTTTGAAATGATATGGGAATATATCGCGAAAACAAGAATACTAGGATGTGTGTCATTCTATAACGGAGCAAGTATAATTAAATAAGTGAACCGATAACGAGTTGACTCGGATTGGAAAAAGAACTCCTACTGATTGATAGAGACTACAATTTATTATATGGATAATAAATCAGTAGAGAATAGAAGGCACTAACAAAATGCCCGGTAAGAAACGACTCTACTCCGGATAGAAATGGAATAGTAGTACAGAATTTAAAATGCGGAATAATTAAATGAAAGGAAAGAGCTATCTCAGGCTCAAGCAGATACTACAGAAACTTCCCGAAATGTAAGGAAGTCAGTGAAAGTGTTATCATATAATTTTGGAGAATGATAGTGAAGTTCGAAAAATTTAAATAGATGTAGTTACCCATACCAGATAACAGGTAATTCGAACTATTTAAAATATTGAAACGGTAGAAAAATATAAATGTTGACAGAGTATCAGTGAGAACCATTCGGTTGGTCTCATAAGTGATTTGACAAAACAGAGCACCAACGGAAAAACTTAATTTAGAGGAAAGAAACCGGTACCGAAATGTACACAGTAGAATCAGCAAAAGAGGCAAGGAAAATAATAGAGGAATTCATTTTCTCATAATAAAGAAAATGAAAAGAAGAATTTATAGATGAAACGTAACCAATAACAAGAATACATATATTAGCATGCGAGCAGTATGACATTCCCTTGCATAAACGCCTTCAATTAATCTCTGCGGTATACTCAATTCGATATCTCAAATTGAATGTCATCATAAATCCGTCGATCAATACAGTCGAAAGAGTTACTCCATATATCTTTAAGATCTAAAGATTTCTGAGATATTATTCTACTGATATTCTGATCATCTGCTGACAATAGATCATCATTACGCATCTGTATAGCACGGATTTGCAGGTGCCAATCAGCTCCAATTTAGTTACGGGCCCCACAGAAGAACTTGTTGTGATGATTACCTAACGCTTAATGAATCGGGTGCTTCCTGACGATCCTTCATAATCAAGTCATCTAGATATTCAATACTTGCAATTTACCTTAAAGACAAATCTCATGCATTATCGCCACACAAGTTAGCAGAATTCCCAAACAAATAATAATATTAATAACAATAATTATTCAGCAACTTCTAAATAAGTTGATAGTTGAATTAAAATATAGATCCCCTTAAGATATCCTTGTTATCTACCCATGGTTATCTTGCAAACCATGGCTTGAATCCACAAGGCGCGCAATATAATTGACAAAAGCTATAGCGTAAAATAAATCTAACTAGCATATGACAATGCAAAACCTACCCTATATGCAATCCCCGCACACCTCACCGCATGCTTTTATCAAGTTTTAAACACATAATAGAGCAAACCGCTCTGATACCACTCTGTAACGCCCCGAAAAATTTTAAACCATTTTCGTGACGTCACCGCCGTATTAAACTGTACTAAACTGTTGATCACTCAGCTTAGACAGCTAATACGAAGCGAGGTAATAACAACAATTACAGTAAAGTAAACCCAGGAACAACAAAAACATATCCGGGCTACAAGCCCTGAATTATTTACTAACAAGGCAAATGCCTAATAACGCCAACATAATTTAATAAATGCAATCTACACTAATTCGCTCAGCTCGTATCCCATCCTCATGATATGCATCATCCGCAGGAGGATCTATAAAAATAGACAACAACAAGGTGTCAGTACAACGTACTGGCAAGATAATAGCAGTAATAAGTAGATTAGACAGTAGAGAATTAAACGACATAGTTATAAATACAAATATATTAATAACATAAATTAAATACAGTATTTAAACATCACACCGTCCCATACCGGTACTTCAACCATAAAATGCATTGCAATCATTATGAATGATGAATGATGAGATGAATGATATGACCTAAATGACTATCTATCCTAAATGCAGCATAGAAGAATGTCTAACGCGTTTCCTAATAACCATGGTCGACAGTCATCATTAGCGAGAGGACACCACCCTCTCCCATCACAATGAACTGCCCGTCAACGTCGCCCCCGCCGCAGACGAACAGCCTACGCAGGGCCAATAACACTGGTGAGGGAGCCGGATAGTCTACACTGACCAGAGCGGCGTCCAACGGGTACAGGCACAGGGTACACACCCAATTGCCAAAACGTGCAACTCGCACAATACACACAAACGAGGTTTGCCAAGCCCCACATAAGGCAACATACCGTGGCCCAGAGCACAGCTCAGTAATGCCACTACATACCAGGAACAGTACACTCCAAAAGCACACATACAACATGAATAATCAGCATAGGCAATATGTATACAACACATTCCTATATATTAATATTAACAAGTATAAGAATATGAAAAACTGCATTCCTATAACTCAAGCACATGATAGTCAGAGAGACAACCTAACCGTCTAGGTTCTCCTATCATAATTCCAAAACATTCGATTTATAACTTTTACATCAAATGTAACCATTACGAGCTCTAACATAGCGAGTAATAGATTCCTAGGGAGCCAGTCTAGTCATAGACGCCCCTACATCTAAAGCATAACCTAATTAGGATCACATCCTAAACGTCTAGGTTAACATGCCAAGAGTTATACGATTTATAGATCAACACTAGTTAGTCATCTCGGCCTAGCTCCCTAATCTACAGATTACTAACTAAACCTTGCCTGTATAATAAATCTTCAAAGCTTCTTTTGACAAGTTTCCACACTTGTAACTACTTCATCGTAGTTCCTGTATAAAAATATAATTGTAAGAAATACAATAATTAAACAACACCAACATACTCGTCTCCTCCTTTCACCAATTTCAACATCCACCTCCAATCCCCTTTCTATTCCCTTCCAAAACAACCATCCAACAATACTCCAATTTATTCAATCCAACATCCAAGATATAATTCTACAAGTTTCAAGCATTCAAGTAATCTCATATTAAAAACTAGCAAGATATCCCAATTAATACCAATAACACCATCAAGTTCCCACTTTAAAATCACAACTTGTTTATTCAAGAGTTACTTATAAAATTCATTTAACTCTTGAATTCAAATATAATCAACCAATTATATTTTTAACACTTCAACATAATATCCCAAGAATCATCATCTTGTTCATTCCAAAAATTACCCAACACAACCAAGTTCAATAACTAAAATACATACTTCCCTAATATTCAATATTCAAGAATCACTTTAGTAGCTTAAGAATTCCCAAGAAACTACTCTTGCACTAGACTTCAATAACATCATAAGATCAATTCCAAGCTAGCAACACCGAACCATATCCTCACCCAATTTAATACATAAACATCCTTATCCTCCAACTCCCATATTTAAACACCAATATCCATTTAATATTTTCAACAATACATTTATACAAAAATCAAACTAGCTTATTCAAAGCTCTTCAACAACATCCATACTCCAATTTTAAGAATTAATCCAATCACCCATTGGATATACAATACCCAAATTGACACTTTAAACTCAATCCAACACTTCAACCCAAAAACAACCAAAATCCATGTACCAAGTTAATCATTAGAACTCAACATCACAATTTCCCTAATAATGAATCAATTAACACAAAACCACTCAAACCCAACAATCTATATAACATTCAAACAAGAAAATCAAGTAATCAAACACCCCCACCACCACAGCCAAACGACTGCCACCACACCATCACTCAGCCACCACCACCGTTGGACCACCACCATGCACAACCATCGCCGCCACCAAGTCGCCGGCGCCGTCCCCGTAGAAGCAGCGGCAGCAGCCGCTGCTCACAGCCATAGCGCACCACCGCGCTGTGGCGTTGCCACCGCCGGAGGCGCTGCCTCCGGCCTCGCCATGGCCAGGGCCGACGGCCCTGGCCCTCCTCGTCGCCACCGCAACGGCGACACCACCCCCCTCCACCGATTGTAGTCCGACAGAGAAAAGGGGAGGTGGAATGGAAAAATGGAGAAAGGAAAAAGATGAGAAGTGAAATAGGAGACCATACCTTGAAGCTCCACTCCGACAGACCGACCACTGTCATCCCCTTCTCCATCGATTGAGCTCTCCAATTCTTCATTTTCTCTCATAGTGGTGACGGGAAATAGAAAAGAGAAATGCCTTAACTCTCTACTTCCCCCAATTTAAGGTCAAAGGACCTTTGTGCAATTTCTTATTTTCAATTTGGCCCAAGTAAATTCTCAACAATTCAAACTTCCCTTGTTAAATCTATTTGGGCTTCCTCTCTTATAATTACTTGTTGGGCTACACCCAATTGTCACACTTATATACAATTATTTCACATAAGCCCACACTAATTAATTAATCACAATTAAATAAATTAATTATGGGTTAATTAATCGGGATGTTACATTCCCTCCCCCTTAGGATCATTCGTCCTCGAATGACATAAGGACATGCATCAACATGCCATCTTCACCGAATTGGGGTGTGTTCTAACTCTGAACACTTATACACGCTTCTTTCGCTTCATTACATCATTGTCTCATTACATATTGAGACCATAGTTCTTAGATAATGCCAACTTAACATTTGTAATAGCCATTACATGTCTCGTTACATATATCTACCTACATCATCTGATGCTTCTCTCGCTTACACTGGAAATAATTCTCAAACTCGTATCCAGTATTAAAATCCAGATTAAATCCGGTATTTTATTTCAAGCAGTAGCCTATTTCTCTACATTTCCATTGGCTTCCGACAGTTCAATTCATTATGCCGCTCTTAAATGAGTTCATCATCTGTTGGTAACCCCCGAGTCTCAAGTTCATGTTGTGTTTCTTCCCACACTTGACATCGTGCATCAGCTTTTTCTGAGATGCAATCATTATGTTGGTCTTAAGCTCTATGTTTCGTTGCATCTCATCACATAATTCTATTGTCAGTCTTGTGTTTTCTCCTTGGAGTGTTGGAAATTTAATACAATCCACTCGATTTCTATGCTTACCGATCCTAACTCAGAGGACTTTATCCCGGGAGCCATCTCAACTTATGGCTCGTAGTGTTAGTCTTGATAGCATTCACAGGTCCCCTCTCATTCTGAGTATATCTTACACAATTCTTAACAATTAAGACAATCAATTATTCCCTGAGAATTTATCTGATTCACGTTGGGACTTAACTCAGTTTCAGATAATCCGTTTACACCTTGGGTCAGTAACTCCTATCTTCGCACTACCGAAGGCTTTTGCTTCATACTCATGATGGCAATTGCACAAAGTGCAGTGTTATCTCATCAGTTCCATAGAATTCCTCGCCTTGGAATAAACTGCATAACGAAAGAAACGAACGGTCTCCAACAAAAGATAGAAAGTGAGATCAAATTCCCAAGAGGGGTAAATTCAAAATTAAATCGGGGGACGAAATCTTCCGATACAGATGTAAAGAAATGCGAAACAGCAGAAAACCATTGTTTACGGAACACAAGACGAATATAGATAGGTAGGACACCTTGTTTTACAATAAGATGTGCATCAGCAAGGAGTACTTCAACTAACAAATTGAAGGAAGAATGCAATTAGGAAGAGATTATCAAGGTGCATTAAAGCACAATGATTACCCTCAAGTATTATACTTGAATAAAAGATAGTAGGAAACAGTAGGACTTGCATAAACCTTATCATTTTCCCTACTATAAGTTAAAAGTCTACCCGTCACCGTATAGTAGAACAACGAAGATCATTAGACGTAGGGTGGAACGATTCGGTTTCAGTTAAAAGGAATTCTTGAAGTAGATAAAAGTCCGATTTTTGGTGAAAAAGAATCGGAATGGTGAAAATTAAAGTTACTGGGAGGGTGCCAAGTAGATACTAAGTATAATGATTTTTGAAATGATATGGGAATATATCGCGAAAACAAGAATACTAGGATGTGTGTCATTCTATAACGGAGCAAGTATAATTAAATAAGTGAACCGATAACGAGTTGACTCGGATTGGAAAAAGAACTCCTACTGATTGATAGAGACTACAATTTATTATATGGATAATAAATCAGTAGAGAATAGAAGGCACTAACAAAATGCCCGGTAAGAAACGACTCTACTCCGGATAGAAATGGAATAGTAGTACAGAATTTAAAATGCGGAATAATTAAATGAAAGGAAAGAGCTATCTCAGGCTCAAGCAGATACTACAGAAACTTCCCGAAATGTAAGGAAGTCAGTGAAAGTGTTATCATATAATTTTGGAGAATGATAGTGAAGTTCGAAAAATTTAAATAGATGTAGTTACCCATACCAGATAACAGGTAATTCGAACTATTTAAAATATTGAAACGGTAGAAAAATATAAATGTTGACAGAGTATCAGTGAGAACCATTCGGTTGGTCTCATAAGTGATTTGACAAAACAGAGCACCAACGGAAAAACTTAATTTAGAGGAAAGAAACCGGTACCGAAATGTACACAGTAGAATCAGCAAAAGAGGCAAGGAAAATAATAGAGGAATTCATTTTCTCATAATAAAGAAAATGAAAAGAAGAATTTATAGATGAAACGTAACCAATAACAAGAATACATATATTAGCATGCGAGCAGTATGACATTCCCTTGCATAAACGCCTTCAATTAATCTCTGCGGTATACTCAATTCGATATCTCAAATTGAATGTCATCATAAATCCGTCGATCAATACAGTCGAAAGAGTTACTCCATATATCTTTAAGATCTAAAGATTTCTGAGATACTATTCTACTGATGTTCTGATCATCTGCTGACAATAGATCATCATTACGCATCTGTATAGCACGGATTTGCAGGTGCCAATCAGCTCCAATTTAGTTACGGGCCCCACAGAAGAACTTGTTGTGATGATTACCTAACGCTTAACGAATCGGGTGCTTCCTGACGATCCTTCATAATCAAGTCATCTAGATATTCAATACTTGCAATTTACCTTAAAGACAGATCTCATGCATTATCGCCACACAAGTTAGCAGAATTCCCAAACAAATAATAATATTAATAACAATAATTATTCAGCAACTTCTAAATAAGTTGATAGTTGAATTAAAATATAGATCCCCTTAAGATATCCTTGTTATCTACCCATGGTTATCTTGCAAACCATGGCTTGAATCCACAAGGCGCGCAGTATAATTGACAAAAGCTATAGCGTAAAATAAATCTAACTAGCATATGACAATGCAAAACCTACCCTATATGCAATCCCCGCACACCTCACCGCATGCTTTTATCAAGTTTTAAACACATAATAGAGCAAACCGCTCTGATACCACTCTGTAACGCCCCGAAAAATTTTAAACCATTTTCGTGACGTCACCGCCGTATTAAACTGTACTAAACTGTTGATCACTCAGCTTAGACAGCTAATACGAAGCGAGGTAATAACAACAATTACAGTAAAGTAAACCAAGGAACAACAAAAACATATCCGGGCTACAACCCTGAATTATTTACTAACAAGGCAAATGCCTAATAACGCCAACATAATTTAATAAATGCAATCTATACTAATTCGCTCAGCTCGTATCCCATCCTCATGATATGCATCATCCGCAGGAGGATCTATAAAAATAGACAACAACAAAGTGTCAGTACAACGTACTGGCAAGATAATAGCAGTAATAAGTAGATTAGACAGTAGAGAATTAAACGACATAGTTATAAATACAAATATATTAATAACATAAATTAAATACAGTATTTAAACATCACACCGTCCCATACCGGTGCTTCAACCATAAAATGCATTGCAATCATTATGAATGATGAATGATGAGATGAATGATATGACCTAAATGACTATCTATCCTAAATGCAGCATAGAAGAATGTCTAACGCGTTTCCTAATAACCATGGTCGACAGTCATCATTGGCGAGAGGACACCACCCTCTCCCATCACAATGAACTGCCTGTCAACGTCGCCCCCGCCGCAGACGAACAGCCTACGCAGGGCCAATAACACTGGTGAGGGAGCCGGATAGTCTACACTGACCAGAGCGGCGTCCAACGGGTACAGGCACAGGGTACACACCCAATTGCCAAAACGTGCAACTCGCACAATACACACAAACGAGGTTTGCCAAGCCCCACATAAGGCAACATACCGTGGCCCAGAGCACAGCTCAGTAATGCCACTACATACCAGGAACAGTACACTCCAAAAGCACACATACAACATGAATAATCAGCATAGGCAATATGTATACAACACATTCCTATATATTAATATTAACAAGTATAAGAATATGAAAAACTGCATTCCTATAACTCAAGCACATGATAGTCAGAGAGACAACCTAACCGTCTAGGTTCTCCTATCATAATTCCAAAACATTCGATTTATAACTTTTACATCAAATGTAACCATTACGAGCTCTAACATAGCGAGTAATAGATTCCTAGGGAGCCAGTCTAGTCATAGACGCCCCTACATCTAAAGCATAACCTAATTAGGATCACATCATAAACGTCTAGGTTAACATGCCAAGAGTTATACGATTTATAGATCAACACTAGTTAGTCATCTCGGCCTAGCTCCCTAATCTACAGATTACTAACTAAACCTTGCCTGTATAATAAATCTTCAAAGCTTCTTTTGACAAGTTTCCACACTTGTAACTACTTCATCGTAGTTCCTGTATAAAAATATAATTGTAAGAAATACAGTAATTAAACAACACCAACATACTCGTCTCCTCCTTTCACCAATTTCAACATCCACCTCCAATCCCCTTTCTACTCCCTTCCAAAACAACCATCCAACAATACTCCAATTTATTCAATCAAACATCCAAGATATAATTCTACAAGTTTCAAGCATTCAAGTAATCTCATATTAAAAACTAGCAAGATATCCCAATTAATTCCAATAACACCATCAAGTTCCCACTTTAAAATCACAACTTGTTTATTCAAGAGTTACTTATAAAATTCATTTAACTCTTGAATTCAAATATAATCAACCAATTATATTTTTAACACTTCAACATAATATCCCAAGAATCATCATCTTGTTCATTCCAAAAATTACCCAACACAACCAAGTTCAATAACTAAAATACATACTTCCCTAATATTCAATATTCAAGAATCACTTTAGTAGCTTAAGAATTCCCAAGAAACTACTCTTGCACTAGACTTCAATAACATCATAAGATCAATTCCAAGCTAGCAACAGGAACCATATCCTCACCCAATTTAATACATAAACATCCTTATCCTCCAACTCCCATATTTAAAAACCAATATCCATTTAATATTTTCAACAATACATTTATACAAAAATCAAACTAGCTTATTCAAAGCTCTTCAACAACATCCATACTCCAATTTTAAGAATTAATCCAATCACCCATTGGATATACAATACCCAAATTGACACTTTAAACTCAATCCAACACTTCAACCCAAAAACAACCAAAATCCATGTACCAAGTTAATCATTAGAACTCAACATCACAATTTCCCTAACAATGAATCAATTAACACAAAAACACTCAAACCCAACAATCTATATAACATTCAAACAAGAAAATCAAGTAATCAAACACCCCCACCACCACAGCCAAACGACTGCCACCACACCATCACTCAGCCACCACCACCGTTGAACCACCACCATGCACAACCATCGCCGCCACCAAGTCGCCGGCGCCGTCCCCGTAGAAGCAGCGGCAGCAGCCGCTGCTCACAGCCATAGCGCACCACCGCGCTGTGGCGTTGCCACCGCCGGAGGCGCTGCCTCCGGCCTCGCCATGGCCAGGGCCGACGGCCCTGGCCCTCCTCGTCGCCACCACAGCGGCGACACCACCCCCCTCCACCGATTGTAGTCCGACAGAGAAAAGGGGAGGTGGAATGGAAAAATGGAGAAAGGAAAAAGATGAGAAGTGAAATAGGAGACCATACCTTGAAGCTCCACTCCGACCGACCGACCACTGTCATCCCCTTCTCCATCGATTGAGCTCTCCAATTCTTCATTTTCTCTCATAGTGGTGACGGGAAATAGAAAAGAGAAATGCCTTAACTCTCTACTTCCCCCAATTTAAGGTCAAAGGACCTTTGTGCAATTTCTTATTTTCAATTTGGCCCAAGTAAATTCTCAACAATTCAAACTTCTCTTGTTAAATCTATTTGGGCTTCCTCTCTTATAATTACTTGTTGGGCTACACCCAATTGTCACACTTATATACAATTATTTCACATAAGCCCACACTAATTAATTAATCACAATTAAATAAATTAATTATGGGTTAATTAATCGGGATGTTACATTCCCTCCCCCTTAGGATCATTCGTCCTCGAATGACATAAGGACATGTATCAACATGCCATCTTCACCGAATTGGGGTGTGTTCTAACTCTGAACACTTATACACGCTTCTTTCGCTTCATTACATCATTGTCTCATTACATATTGAGACCATAGTTCTTAGATAATGCCAACTTAACATTTGTAATAGCCATTACATGTCTCGTTACATATATCTACCTACATCATCTGATGCTTCTCTCGCTTACACTGGAAATAATTCTCAAACTCGTATCCAGTATTAAAATCCAGATTAAATCCGGTATTTTATTTCAAGCAGTAGCCTATTTCTCTACATTTCCATTGGCTTCCGACAGTTCAATTAATTATGCCGCTCTTAAATGAGTTCATCATCTGTTGGTAACCCCCGAGTCTCAAGTTCATGTTGTGTTTCTTCCCACACTTGACATCGTGCATCAGCTTTTTCTGAGATGCAATCATTATGTTGGTCTTAAGATCTATGTTTCATTGCATCTCATCACATAATTCTATTGTCAGTCTTGTGTTTTCTCCTTGGAGTGTTGGAAATTTAATACAATCCACTCGATTTCTATGCTTACCGATCCTAACTCAGAGGACTTTATCCCGGGAGCCATCTCAACCTATGGCTCGTAGTGTTAGTCTTGATAGCATTCACAGGTCCCCTCTCATTCTGAGTATATCTTACACAATTCTTAACAATTAAGACAATCAATTATTCCCTGAGAATTTATCTGATTCACGTTGGGACTTAACTCAGTTTCAGATAATCCGTTTACACCTTGGGTCAGTAACTCCTATCTTCGCACTACCGAAGGCTTTTGCTTCATACTCATGATGGCAATTGCACAAAGTGCAGTGTTATCTCATCAGTTCCATAGAATTCCTCGCCTTGGAATAAACTGCATAACGAAAAGAAACGAACGGTCTCCAACAAAAGATAGAAAGTGAGATCAAATTCCCAAGAGGGGTAAATTCAAAATTAAATCGGGGGACGAAATCTTCCGATACAGATGTAAAGAAATGCGAAACAGCAGAAAACCATTGTTTACGGAACACAAGACGAATATAGATAGGTAGGACACCTTGTTTTACAATAAGATGTGCATCAGCAAGGAGTACTTCAACTAACAAATTGAAGGAAGAATGCAATTAGGAAGAGATTATCAAGGTGCATTAAAGCACAATGATTACCCTCAAGTATTATACTTGAATAAAAGATAGTAGGAAACAGTAGGACTTGCATAAACCTTATCATTTTCCCTACTATAAGTTAAAAGTCTACCCGTCACCGTATAGTAGAACAACGAAGATCATTAGACGTAGGGTGGAACGATTCGGTTTCAGTTAAAAGGAATTCTTGAAGTAGATAAAAGTCCGATTTTTGGTGAAAAAGAATCGGAATGGTGAAAATTAAAGTTACTGGGAGGGTGCCAAGTAGATACTAAGTATAATGATTTTTGAAATGATATGGGAATATATCGCGAAAACAAGAATACTAGGATGTGTGTCATTCTATAACGGAGCAAGTATAATTAAATAAGTGAACCGATAACGAGTTGACTCGGATTGGAAAAAGAACTCCTACTGATTGATAGAGACTACAATTTATTATATGGATAATAAATCAGTAGAGAATAGAAGGCACTAACAAAATGCACGGTAAGAAACGACTCTACTCCGGATAGAAATGGAATAGTAGTACAGAATTTAAAATGCGGAATAATTAAATGAAAGGAAAGAGCTATCTCAGGCTCAAGCAGATACTACAGAAACTTCCCGAAATGTAAGGAAGTCAGTGAAAGTGTTATCATATAATTTTGGAGAATGATAGTGAAGTTCGAAAAATTTAAATAGATGTAGTTACCCATACCAGATAACAGGTAATTCGAACTATTTAAAATATTGAAACGGTAGAAAAATATAAATGTTGACAGAGTATCAGTGAGAACCATTCGGTTGGTCTCATAAGTGATTTGACAAAACAGAGCACCAACGGAAAAACTTAATTTAGAGGAAAGAAACCGGTACCGAAATATACACAGTAGAATCAGCAAAAGAGGCAAGGAAAATAATAGAGGAATTCATTTTCTCATAATAAAGAAAATGAAAAGAAGAATTTATAGATGAAACGTAACCAATAACAAGAATACATATATTAGCATGCGAGCAGTATGACATTCCCTTGCATAAACGCCTTCAATTAATCTCTGCGGTATACTCAATTCGATATCTCAAATTGAATGTCATCATAAATCCGTCGATCAATACAGTCGAAAGAGTTACTCCATATATCTTTAAGATCTAAAGATTTCTGAGATATTATTCTACTGATGTTCTGATCATCTGCTGACAATAGATCATCATTACGCATCTGTATAGCACGGATTTGCAGGTGCCAATCAGCTCCAATTTAGTTACGGGCCCCACAGAAGAACTTGTTGTGATGATTACCTAACGCTTAACGAATCGGGTGCTTCCTGACGATCCTTCATAATCAAGTCATCTAGATATTCAATACTTGCAATTTACCTTAAAGACAGATCTCATGCATTATCGCCACACAAGTTAGCAGAATTCCCAAACAAATAATAATATTAATAACAATAATTATTCAGCAACTTCTAAATAAGTTGATAGTTGAATTAAAATATAGATCCCCTTTAGATATCCTTGTTATCTACCCATGGTTATCTTGCAAACCATGGCTTGAATCCACAAGGCGCGCAGTATAATTGACAAAAGCTATAGCGTAAAATAAATCTAACTAGCATATGACAATGCAAAACCTACCCTATATGCAATCCCCGCACACCTCACCGCATGCTTTTATCAAGTTTTAAACACATAATAGAGCAAACCGCTCTGATACCACTCTGTAACGCCCCGAAAAATTTTAAACCATTTTCGTGACGTCACCGCCGTATTAAACTGTACTAAACTGTTGATCACTCAGCTTAGACAGCTAATACGAAGCGAGGTAATAACAACAATTACAGTAAAGTAAACCCAGGAACAACAAAAACATATCCGGGCTACAAGCCCTGAATTATTTACTAACAAGGCAAATGCCTAATAACGCCAACATAATTTAATAAATGCAATCTACACTAATTCGCTCAGCTCGTATCCCATCCTCATGATATGCATCATCCGCAGGAGGATCTATAAAAATAGACAAGAACAAGGTGTCAGTACAACGTACTGGCAAGATAATAGCAGTAATAAGTAGATTAGACAGTACGAGAATTAAACGACTGATAGAAAGTATCTCTCTTTTGTCCCTCCTGACCGAACTCGCCAAAAAAAGAAAAATAGGATGATATTACTGAAGAACGTCTTTATCAGAATATTTTTGCTTCTCACTTCGGCCAATTAGCAATAATTTTTCTGTACATAGTTATAAATACAAATATATTAATAACATAAATTAAATACAGTATTTAAACATCACACCGTCCCATACCGGTGCTTCAACCATAAAATGCATTGCAATCATTATGAATGATGAATGATGAGATGAATGATATGACCTAAATGACTATCTATCCTAAATGCAGCATAGAAGAATGTCTAACGCGTTTCCTAATAACCATGGTCGACAGTCATCATTGGCGAGAGGACACCACCCTCTCCCATCACAATGAACTGCCCGTCAACGTCGCCCCCGCCGTGGACGAACAGCCTACGCAGGGCCAATAACACTGGTGAGGGAGCCGGATAGTCTACACTGACCAGAGCAGCGTCCAACGGGTACAGGCACAGGGTACACACCCAATTGCCAAAACGTGCAACTCGCACAATACACACAAACGAGGTTTGCCAAGCCCCACATAAGGCAACATACCGTGGCCCAGAGACAGCTCAGTAATGCCACTACATACCAGGAACAGTACACTCCAAAAGCACACATACAACATGAATAATCAGCATAGGCAATATGTATACAACACATTCCTATATATTAATATTAACAAGTATAAGAATATGAAAAACTGCATTCCTATAACTCAAGCACATGATAGTCAGAGAGACAACCTAACCGTCTAGGTTCTCTGTAACACCCCGGATTTGATAACCCAGGCCGAGGTGTCACCGCCGCACCTCCCTAGCAAGACACGGTTTCTCCGAGCTTGCTAAAGAGATGCAAGGCTATAAGTGTTGGAAAAAAAAAATTTTAAAAGCAAGTCCGGAATTACTTAAAAATAATAATGTAATATCATCCATACATGATTAAAATAATAAGTTGCAGCGGAAATTTAAATATGGGCCGACATGGCCAAAACACGGGTTAAACAGGCCCGTTCATACTATAGTCTAATGCAAATTTAAAATAAAGTGTTCCCAAAAATTCCCATGCATGTACGTGCTCAGTATAATCCATATGCTCTGTAGGAAAAAGAAGGAAATGGTTTGGGTCAGCAAAACGTGCTGAGTAAGTTAACACCTAGCATGACTTAGGGGTTTCAAAGCCTTTAATTAAATTTAATAAAAACATGCTTGTAGGTAATACACGATTTAAATCAATCATCCACTAATAATTAAATGACATAATTTAAAACAAAGAAAATATTCAATTCTCTTAATTTTCTCATGATTTCAGGATTTGGTATTTCAAGGATTTCGCTCTTTCACTTTTGTTCGATATGATCTAGTATAATATGTTCTCGGGGAAATGGACCCGCAATAACTTAAACGCATCCTAGGGAATCAAACCCGTAGGATCAACACACGTCCTGGGGAATCGAACCCGCAGGAAAACAAACGATCGCCCTTGGGGAATCGAACCCGCAAGAACTCAAATACATCCTAGGGAATTGAACCCATAGGAATCAACACGCATCCTGGGGAATCGAACCCGCAGGAAAACAAACGATCGCCCTTGGGGAATCGAACCCGCAAGAACTCAAATACATCCTAGGGAATTGAACCCATAGGAATCAACACACATCCTGGGGAATCGAACCCACAGGAAAACAAACGATCGCCCTTGGGGAATCAAACCCGCAAGGTAAGAACACATTTCGCAAATTTCACATGTTTCACAAAATATAACTTATACAAGTCGCTGTCTTACTCCATAATTATTTAAAAATTTATTTTAAGTCCAAAAATTCTGAAATTTCACCAGTAACTCGAAAACACGGAGACGAACAATTTTGATGTTTTAAGTTTCTCGATCCGGGTTAAGGAAACGAGCCAAAAATCAAGTCTTTCACCAAAGTAGCATGCTGTCAGGTTTTAGATTTTGACAAAGCTTCAAAACTCGACAATTTGACACATCAAATGGACTCCAAAAATTCTGAAATTTTATATGCACATACTAGACATGATTTCTACAACTTTCATTTAGATTGTGAAGATCAATTCGGGCTAGAAAATATAGGAACATGCTCATCAAGTTCGGACATCTACACTGACAGATTTTCGAAAACATTTTACAAAGCAGTTTATGTTCGGATCGTTTTGGGGTAGCAAACGTTGATGAAAATCGATGAAATTTTTACACAACATAGTTTAATGTGTTAGAATCAAAAGTCTAGTTTTGAGTTTTTCGGTTTGAACTCTTGAAGTAGGGGTTTTGATCCGATTACAAATCTGTTACAGTTTCATATTCGACTTTTAGGGCAGGTCTGTTGGAGGCCGTTTTTGGATAACAAAACACAATGAAAAATTATGAAAATTTTACACAAACTAGATCTATGTCTTAGAAACATTTTTCATGTTTTGAGTTTTTCCGTTTGAGCAGATTTAAGTGTTCGAAAAATTCGCACAAAATTGTTGCGCTGGGGGTTTCTCGTGGTGACAGATTTTTGAGTTCTAAATCTCTATGTTTGATTGCATTTTAAGTCACCCAAAACCAAGTAAGCATTAACTTACAGTGGGGATGATATCTAGGAGGTCACGGGGTCGTCCGGAATCCACGGGATGTCACGAACGAATCTCCTCAAGTCGATTCTTCTTCCTTTGGCTCCGATTTGTGTTTTTGAGAATAAAAACCATAAGTTAGAATCTAAATCCGACGAAAACTATGAAATGAAGTTCAAGACTTCATCTTACCACTATCTAGGGTCTGAATACTTCCTATCCACGTCCTCCTTTCTCCGGTTTGTTCGTCGGAAAGTGATCGGAAGGCAAGAACACAAGAGAATATGGGGTTTTCGGTTTGAGAGAAGTTTGAGAGTTTAGAGGTGATTTGAAGGCTGTAAAAATTCGAAAATTAGGGTTAGGGAGCAGCCTAATATCGTCCCAATATCATTCCATAGCCCGGGATTGAGTTTCCAAAGTCGGGGGTCGAAAATTTTGGCAAGAAATCGCCGAAATCGGGCAAGTTGGCAGCTGCTGCACTGGCGCGCTGGTGGCGCGGTGTTAGGCCAAAGGGCGCGCGGCGAGCGCGCGGCCTGGTCTGGGCCGTGCGTTCGGACTGGGCCGTGCGATCCCGTCGGGCCTTTTCTCCTCTCTTTCGGACTTCTGTGCTCTTACGTTTTCGGGCTCGATTTTTCGGGTCATTCTCGGATTACAAATTCTTATCTTAAATTTATCTCGTCTCGAATTAATCCCGTATTCGAAATCTGCAGTTCGTCGCGTTTGGATTCGTCGGCTTCTAATTCGTCGTCCTTTGACTCCCATGCAACAATTTATCTAATTAAATTATTTCCGACTCCACGGTTTCCTGGAATTAAAATTCTTTTCTTTCTTGAATTTAATTCCAATTCCTTTGACTCGATTTCATGGAATGTCTTCGGGCTTCCTTTCCCTCCTTTATTCCATTTTGAATTTTTGAATCTATCGGCGTTTCATTTCCGAGCAATAATTTATTGTGATAAATTATTTTCTTCTTCTCGGAGATATTTCAACCTTGATTTGATTAAGAAATAAATTTTATTCCTTTGGACGCCGATAAAAATTCCGGGTATTACAGTCTACCCCCCTTAAGAATCAACTTCGTCCCCGAAGTTGGGTGTTAGCTTCTCGCGAGCTTGGAACTAAGGTCCTTTCTATTTTGTGCTATTGTTTGATTGCGTGATTGTATCATTATGTGTTGTTGTTCTTGATGTTGTTTGTATTATTTTATTATATCGTTTGACTGAACCCAGAATTGAAATTTCCAAGTTGCCTACGTACCCGGTGAAGGGATCAAGTCATGACGTAGTTCAAAACAATTTGAATTTGCTTATTCGAAATACAAAATATTCGGAATAGAATATTCGGGTCGTTACATCCTCCCCCCCCCCTTAAGATTACAGTTATGTCCCCATAACTGCCTATGTATTATTCGCTAACAGGTTCGGGTATCGTTGCCCATGATCCTTCCTCATTGAGCTGGCAGGTCAGCTTGATCGATGTCGTTCAATCGTCCTATAGCTCCTCTGGTTGGGGGTTTACCAAATCTAGCCTCTTCTCAATCCTCTCCTCAGGAACATTGCATTCTCTAATCATGTGGTCTTCCCCACCACATCTATAACAAGTCCCGCGCCTTGGGCATTCGCGCACCAGATGGGCTTGGTGGCACTGCGGGCAACGTGGTATGACTGTATGACGTATGTCGTTTCTCCCATAATTGAAACCTTTATTCTTATTCTCCTTAAAATTGTCATTGCTAATGTTTCGATTCTTTTTCTCAAACTCTTGCGAGTCCTTGCTCGACTCTCCGGTTTCTTTACGCTTCAGTTGCTGGACTCGATCAATTGCTACAGCTCGATCGTAAACCGTCTGCAGGTTTGTGAATTGTCCTACTGCAAGTATCTCTCGGATACTAAGGTTCAGACCCATCTCGAATTTCTGAGCCTTGTCAGTGTCAGTTGGTACTATCCTCGTAGCAAATCGCACCAATTCCTTGAATTTGGTGTAGTACTCTTGTACTGTTTGCGCTCCTTGTCTGAGGTTGATGAATTCCTCGTACTTTGCGGTCTTGGTGCTCAGTGGGTAGAATCTTTCTCTCAAGGCTTCCTTAAGTCCTTCCCAGGTGTAGGATTCTTCATCTTCCTCTGAATTCGTTTGAAGGTTTTGCCACCACTCGTCGGCTTCGCCTCCTAAGTAGTAGGTCACTACACGTATCTTCTCCTCGTCGGGGCATTTGATAGCGTCCAAGAGTTTGTCAAAGGTACGGATCCAACCCTCCAACTTGGCCGGATCCTCTTGCCCGTCATAATGGGGTGGGTTGTAGGGGTTTACCAATGCCAAGTAGTTGACTCGGGCTACTGGCGGAGGTATTGCCGCTTGTGCCCTATGCACCTCGGCATTTCCTAATGCGACGAGTACTTCTTCTACTGTCCTTAAACGTTCATCCATGTTGTTGGGAATAGGAGGCGCTCGATCTCCTACGTTCGGAGGAATCTCATTGTTGTTAGGTGCGTTTGGGAGGTCAGTGTCAGTGCCGTTTGGGCTTACCTTCCTCAGTTTTCTTCTAGGTGCCATTTTCTGTTATAAAAGCACGCGAAGATGAGTTTCTAAGTGATCAAGATCTAGGACTAAGGCAAAGTTAGTCTTTAGCAAGCGCTCCTAAGTCAAGGTCATGTCGAATATTAATTTAAGAGTGTCTTCTTAGAGTAGATGATTCACATAAAGGAGAGTTAGTGCAATTTTGTGTGTATGCATATGCAATCCCCCCAATAAAATTTAATTTATGCATGCATTTTTTTTTTTCCTTTTCTACCCATGGGTTTAAAAATAAGTTTATTCCATGGATAGATTTTTAAAGAATAAGGTAAAAATGTTTGGGCCACTATATTGGGCCAAAAGAAATAAATTATTTGGGCTTAAGTAAAAAACAAGGGTATTGGGCCAAAATAATTGGGCTTAACATTATAATTAAATATTGGGCCAAAATAATTAATCTTTGGGTTTAAAATATTACACTAAGTAAATACAATTTATGGGCTCAAAATAATACTAGTAGTTTAAAAATAATAAATTTAAAAATAATACTAGGTTTAAAATAATGGTTTAAAAATAATAATAGTAACTTTAAAATTTTCCGGGCTCTGATACCACTCTGTAACACCCCGGATTTGATAACCCAGGCCGAGGTGTCACCGCCGCACCTCCCTAGCAAGACACGGTTTCTCCGAGCTTGCTAAAGAGATGCAAGGCTATAAGTGTTGGAAAAAAAAAAATTTTAAAAGCAAGTCCGGAATTACTTAAAAATAATAATGTAATATCATCCATACATGATTAAAATAATAAGTTGCAGCGGAAATTTAAATATGGGCCGACATGGCCAAAACACGGGTTAAACAGGCCCGTTCATACTATAGTCTAATGCAAATTTAAAATAAAGTGTTCCCAAAAATTCCCATGCATGTACGTGCTCAGTATAATCCATATGCTCTGTAGGAAAAAGAAGGAAATGGTTTGGGTCAGCAAAACGTGCTGAGTAAGTTAACACCTAGCATGACTTAGGGGTTTCAAAGCCTTTAATTAAATTTAATAAAAACATGCTTGTAGGTAATACACGATTTAAATCAATCATCCACTAATAATTAAATGACATAATTTAAAACAAAGAAAATATTCAATTCTCTTAATTTTCTCATGATTTCGGGATTTGGTATTTCAAGGATTTCGCTCTTTCACTTTTGTTCGATATGATCTAGTATAATATGTTCTCGGGGAAATGGACCCGCAATAACTTAAACGCATCCTAGGGAATCAAACCCGTAGGATCAACACACGTCCTGGAGAATCGAACCCGCAGGAAAACAAACGATCGCCCTTGGGGAATCGAACCCGCAAGAACTCAAATACATCCTAGGGAATTGAACCCATAGGAATCAACACGCATCCTGGGGAATCGAACCCGCAGGAAAACAAACGATCGCCCTTGGGGAATCGAACCCGCAAGAACTCAAATACATCCTAGGGAATTGAACCCATAGGAATCAACACACATCCTGGGGAATCGAACCCACAGGAAAACAAACGATCGCCCTTGGGGAATCAAACCCGCAAGGTAAGAACACATTTCGCAAATTTCACATGTTTCACAAAATATAACTTATACAAGTCGCTGTCTTACTCCATAATTATTTAAAAATTTATTTTAAGTCCAAAAATTCTGAAATTTCACCAGTAACTCGAAAACACGGAGACGAACAAGTTTCATGTTTTAAGTTTCTCGATCCGGGTTAAGGAAACGAGCCAAAAATCAAGTCTTTCACCAAAGTAGCATGCTGTCAGGTTTCAGATTTTGACAAAGCTTCAAAACTCGACAATTTGACACATCAAATGGACTCCAAAAATTCTGAAATTTTATATGCACATACTAGACATGATTTTCTACAACTTTCATTTAGATTGTGAAGATCAATTCGGGCTAGAAAATATAGGAACATGCTCATCAAGTTCGGACATCTACACTGACAGATTTTCGAAAACATTTTACAAAGCAGTTTATGTTCGGATCGTTTTGGGGTAGCAAACGTTGATGAAAATCGATGAAATTTTTACACAACATAGTTTAATGTGTTAGAATCAAAAGTCTAGTTTTGAGTTTTTCGGTTTGAACTCTTGAAGTAGGGGTTTTGATCCGATTACAAATCTGTTACAGTTTCATATTCGACTTTTAGGGCAGGTCTGTTGGAGGCCGTTTTTGGATAACAAAACACAATGAAAAATTATGAAAATTTTACACAAACTAGATCTATGTCTTAGAAACATTTTTCATGTTTTGAGTTTTTCCGTTTGAGCAGATTTAAGTGTTCGAAAAATTCGCACAAAATTGTTGCGCTGGGGGTTTCTCGTGGTGACATATTTTTGAGTTCTAAATCTCTATGTTTGATTGCATTTTAAGTCACCCAAAACCAAGTAAGCATTAACTTACAGTGGGGATGATATCTAGGAGGTCACGGGGTCGTCCGGAATCCACGGGATGTCACGAACGAATCTCCTCAAGTCGATTCTTCTTCCTTTGGCTCCGATTTGTGTTTTTGAGAATAAAAACCATAAGTTAGAATCTAAATCCGACGAAAACTATGAAATGAAGTTCAAGACTTCATCTTACCACTATCTAGGGTCTGAATACTTCCTATCCACGTCCTCCTTTCTCCGGTTTGTTCGTCGGAAAGTGATCGGAAGGCAAGAACACAAGAGAATATGGGGTTTTCGGTTTGAGAGAAGTTTGAGAGTTTAGAGGTGATTTGAAGGCTGTAAAAATTCGAAAATTAGGGTTAGGGAGCAGCCTAATATCGTCCCAATATCATTCCATAGCCCGGGATTGAGTTTCCAAAGTCGGGGGTCGAAAATTTTGGCAAGAAATCGCCGAAATCGGGCAAGTTGGCAGCTGCTGCACTGGCGCGCTGGTGGCGCGGTGTTAGGCCAAAGGGCGCGCGGCGAGCGCGCGGCCTGGTCTGGGCCGTGCGTTCGGACTGGGCCGTGCGATCCCGTCGGGCCTTTTCTCCTCTCTTTCGGACTTCTGTGCTCTTACGTTTTCGGGCTCGATTTTTCAGGTCATTCTCGGATTACAAATTCTTATCTTAAATTTATCTCGTCTCGAATTAATCCCGTATTCGAAATCTGGAGTTCGTCGCGTTTGGATTCGTCGGCTTCTAATTCGTCGTCCTTTGACTCCCATGCAACAATTTATCTAATTAAATTATTTCCGACTCCACGGTTTCCTGGAATTAAAATTCTTTTCTTTCTTGAATATAATTCCAATTCTTTTGACTCGATTTCATGGAATGTCTTCGGGCTTCCTTTCCCTCCTTTATTCCATTTTGAATTTTTGAATCTATCGGCGTTTCATTTCCGAGCAATAATTTATTGTGATAAATTATTTTCTTCTTCTCGGAGATATTTCAACCTTGATTTGATTAAGAAATAAATTTTATTCCTTTGGACGCCGATAAAAATTCCGGGTATTACATTCTCCTATCATAATTCCAAAACATTCGATTTATAACTTTTACATCAAATGTAACCATTACGAGCTCTAACATAGCGAGTAATAGATTCCTAGGGAGCCAGTCTAGTCATAGACGCCCCTACATCTAAAGCATAACCTAATTAGGATCACATCCTAAACGTCTAGGTTAACATGCCAAGAGTTATACGATTTATAGATCAACACTAGTTAGTCATCTCGGCCTAGCTCCCTAATCTACAGATTACTAACTAAACCTTGCCTGTATAATAAATCTTCAAAGCTTCTTTTGACAAGTTTCCACACTTGTAACTGCTTCATCGTAGTTCCTGTATAAAAATATAATTGTAAGAAATACAATAATTAAACAACACCAACATACTCGTCTCCTCCTTTCACAAATTTCAACATCCACCTCCAATCCCCTTTCTACTCCCTTCCAAAACAACCATCCAACAATACTCCAATTTATTCAATCCAACATCCAAGATATAATTCTACAAGTTTCAAGCATTCAAGTAATCTCATATTAAAAACTAGCAAGATATCCCAATTAATTCCAATAACACCATCAAGTTCCCACTTTAAAATCAAAACTTGTTTATTCAAGAGTTACTTATAAAATTCATTTAACTCTTGAATTCAAATATAATCAACCAATTATATTTTTAACTCTTCAACATAATATCCCAAGAATCATCATCTTGTTCATTCCAAAAATTACCCAACACAACCAAGTTCAATAACTAAAATACATACTTCCCTAATATTCAATATTCAAGAATCACTTTAGTAGCTTAAGAATTCCCAAGAAACTACTCTTGCACTAGACTTCAATAACATCATAAGATCAATTCCAAGCTAGCAACACCGAACCATATCCTCACCCAATTTAATACATAAACATCCTTATCCTCCAACTCCCATATTTAAACACCAATATCCATTTAATATTTTCAACAATACATTTATACAAAAATCAAACTAGCTTATTCAAAGCTCTTCAACAACATCCATACTCCAATTTTAAGAATTAATCCAATCACCCATTGGATATACAATACCCAAATTGACACTTTAAACTCAATCCAACACTTCAACCCAAAAACAACCAAAATCCATGTACCAAGTTAATCGTTAGAACTCAACATCACAATTTCCCTAACAATGAATCAATTAACACAAAACCACTCAAACCCAACAATCTATATAACATTCAAACAAGAAAATCAAGTAATCAAACACCCCCACCACCACAGCCAAACGACTGCCACCACACCATCACTCAGCCGCCACCACCGTTGGACCACCACCATGCACAACCATCGCCGCCACCAAGTCGCCGGCGCCGTCCCCGTAGAAGCAGCGGCAGCGGCAGCAGCCGCTGCTCACAGCCATAGCGCACAACTGCGCTGTGGCGCTGCCACCGCCGGAGGCGCTGCCTCCGGCCTCGCCATGCCCAGGGCCGACGGCCCTGGCCCTCCTCGTCGCCACCGCAGCGGCGACACCACCCCCCTCCACCGATTGTAGTCCGACAGAGAAAAGGGGAGGTGGAATGGAAAAATGGAGAAAGGAAAAAGATGAGAAGTGAAATAGGAGACCATACCTTGAAGCTCCACTCCGACCGACCGACCACTGTCATCCCCTTCTCCATCGATTGAGCTCTCCAATTCTTCATTTTCTCTCATAGTGGTGACGGGAAATAGAAAAGAGAAATGCCTTAACTCTCTACTTCCCCCAATTTAAGGTCAAAGGACCTTTGTGCAATTTCTTATTTTCAATTTGGCCCAAGTAAATTCTCAACAATTCAAACTTCCCTTGTTAAATCTATTTGGGCTTCCTCTCTTATAATTACTTGTTGGGCTACACCCAATTGTCACACTTATATACAATTATTTCACATAAGCCCACACTAATTAATTAATCACAATTAAATAAATTAATTATGGGTTAAGTAATCGGGATGTTACATTCCCTCCCCCTTAGGATCATTCGTCCTCGAATGACATAAGGACATGTATCAACATGCCATCTTCACCGAATTGGGGTGTGTTCTAACTCTGAACACTTATACACGCTTCTTTCGCTTCATTACATCATTGTCTCATTACATATTGAGACCATAGTTCTTAGATAATGCCAACTTAACATTTGTAATAGCCATTACATGTCTCGTTACATATATCTACCTACATCATCTGATGCTTCTCTCGCTTACACTGGAAATAATTCTCAAACTCGTATCCAGTATTAAAATCCAGATTAAATCCGGTATTTTATTTCAAGCAGTAGCCTATTTCTCTACATTTCCATTGGCTTCCGACAGTTCAATTAATTATGCCGCTCTTAAATGAGTTCATCATCTGTTGGTAACCCCCGAGTCTCAAGTTCATGTTGTGTTTCTTCCCACACTTGACATCGTGCATCAGCTTTTTCTGAGATGCAATCATTATGTTGGTCTTAAGCTCTATGTTTCGTTGCATCTCATCACATAATTCTATTGTCAGTCTTGTGTTTTCTCCTTGGAGTGTTGGAAATTTAATACAATCCACTCGATTTCTATGCTTACCGATCCTAACTCAGAGGACTTTATCCCAGGAGCCATCTCAACCTATGGCTCGTAGTGTTAGTCTTGATAGCATTCACAGGTCCCCTCTCATTCTGAGTATATCTTACACAATTCTTAACAATTAAGACAATCAATTATTCCCTGAGAATTTATCTGATTCACGTTGGGACTTAACTCAGTTTCAGATAATCCGTTTACACCTTGGGTCAGTAACTCCTATCTTCGCACTACCGAAGGCTTTTGCTTCATACTCATGATGGCAATTGCACAAAGTGCAGTGTTATCTCATCAGTTCCATAGAATTCCTCGCCTTGGAATAAACTGCATAACGAAAAGAAACGAACGGTCTCCAACAAAAGATAGAAAGTGAGATCAAATTCCCAAGAGGGGTAAATTCAAAATTAAATCGGGGGACGAAATCTTCCGATACAGATGTAAAGAAATGCGAAACAGCAGAAAACCATTGTTTACGGAACACAAGACGAATATAGATAGGTAGGACACCTTGTTTTACAATAAGATGTGCATCAGCAAGGAGTACTTCAACTAACAAATTGAAGGAAGAATGCAATTAGGAAGAGATTATCAAGGTGCATTAAAGCACAATGATTACCCTCAAGTATTATACTTGAATAAAAGATAGTAGGAAACAGTAGGACTTGCATAAACCTTATCATTTTCCCTACTATAAGTTAAAAGTCTACCCGTCACCGTATAGTAGAACAACGAAGATCATTAGACGTAGGGTGGAACGATTCGGTTTCAGTTAAAAGGAATTCTTGAAGTAGATAAAAGTCCGATTTTTGGTGAAAAAGAATCGGAATGGTGAAAATTAAAGTTACTGGGAGGGTGCCAAGTAGATACTAAGTATAATGATTTTTGAAATGATATGGGAATATATCGCGAAAACAAGAATACTAGGATGTGTGTCATTCTATAATGGAGCAAGTATAATTAAATAAGTGAACCGATAACGAGTTGACTCGGATTGGAAAAAGAACTCCTACTGATTGATAGAGACTACAATTTATTATATGGATAATAAATCAGTAGAGAATAGAAGGCACTAACAAAATGCCCGGTAAGAAACGACTCTACTCCGGATAGAAATGGAATAGTAGTACAGAATTTAAAATGCGGAATAATTAAATGAAAGGAAAGAGCTATCTCAGGCTCAAGCAGATACTACAGAAACTTCCCGAAATGTAAGGAAGTCAGTGAAAGTGTTATCATATAATTTTGGAGAATGATAGTGAAGTTCGAAAAATTTAAATAGATGTAGTTACCCATACCAGATAACAGGTAATTCGAACTATTTAAAATATTGAAACGGTAGAAAAATATAAATGTTGACAGAGTATCAGTGAGAACCATTCGGTTGGTCTCATAAGTGATTTGACAAAACAGAGCACCAACGGAAAAACTTAATTTAGAGGAAAGAAACCGGTACCGAAATGTACACAGTAGAATCAGCAAAAGAGGCAAGGAAAATAATAGAGGAATTCATTTTCTCATAATAAAGAAAATGAAAAGAAGAATTTATAGATGAAACGTAACCAATAACAAGAATACATATATTAGCATGCGAGCAGTATGACATTCCCTTGCATAAACGCCTTCAATTAATCTCTGCGGTATACTCAATTCGATATCTCAAATTGAATGTCATCATAAATCCGTCGATCAATACAGTCGAAAGAGTTACTCCATATATCTTTAAGATCTAAAGATTTCTGAGATATTATTCTACTGATGTTCTGATCATCTGCTGACAATAGATCATCATTACGCATCTGTATAGCACGGATTTGCAGGTGCCAATCAGCTCCAATTTAGTTACGGGCCCCACAGAAGAACTTGTTGTGATGATTACCCAACGCTTAACGAATCGGGTGCTTCCTGACGATCCTTCATAATCAAGTCATCTAGATATTCAATACTTGCAATTTACCTTAAAGACAGATCTCATGCATTATCGCCACACAAGTTAGCAGAATTCCAAAACAAATAATAATATTAATAACAATAATTATTCAGCAACTTCTAAATAAGTTGATAGTTGAATTAAAACATAGATCCCCTTAAGATATCCTTGTTATCTACCCATGGTTATCTTGCAAACCATGGCTTGAATCCACAAGGCGCGCAGTATAATTGACAAAAGCTATAGCGTAAAATAAATCTAACTAGCATATGACAATGCAAAACCTACCCTATATGCAATCCCCGCACACCTCACCGCATGCTTTTATCAAGTTTTAAACACATAATAGAGCAAACCGCTCTGATACCACTCTGTAACGCCCCGAAAAATTTTAAACCATTTTCGTGACGTCACCGCCGTATTAAACTGTACTAAACTGTTGATCACTCAGCTTAGACAGCTAATACGAAGCGAGGTAATAACAACAATTACAGTAAAGTAAACCCAGGAACAACAAAAACATATCCGGGCTACAAGCCCTGAATTATTTACTAACAAGGCAAATGCCTAATAACGCCAACATAATTTAATAAATGCAATCTACACTAATTCGCTCAGCTCGTATCCCATCCTCATGATATGCATCATCCGTAGGAGGATCTATAAAAATAGACAAGAACAAGGTGTCAGTACAACGTACTGGCAAGATAATAGCAGTAATAAGTAGATTAGACAGTACGAGAATTAAACGACATAGTTATAAATACAAATATATTAATAACATAAATTAAATGCAGTATTTAAACATCACACCATCCCATACCGGTGCTTCAACCATAAAATGCATTGCAATCATTATGAATGATGAATGATGAGATGAATGATATGACCTAAATGACTATCTATCCTAAATGCAGCATAGAAGAATGTCTAACGCGTTTCCAAATAACCATGGTCGACAGTCATCATTGGCGAGAGGACACCACCCTCTCCCATCACAATGAACTGCCCGTCAACGTCGCCCCCGCCGTGGATGAACAGCCTACGCAGGGCCAATAACACTGGTGAGGGAGCCGGATAGTCTACACTGACCAGAGCGGCGTCCAACGGGTACAGGCACAGGGTACACGCCCAATTGCCAAAACGTGCAACTCGCACAATACACACAAACGAGGTTTGCCAAGCCCCACATAAGGCAACATACCGTGGCCCAGAGCACAGCTCAGTAATGCCACTACATACCAGGAACAGTACACTCCAAAAGCACACATACAACATGAATAATCAGCATAGGCAATATGTATACAACACATTCCTATATATTAATATTAACAAGTATAAGAATATGAAAAACTGCATTCCTATAACTCAAGCACATGATAGTCAGAGAGACAACCTAACCGTCTAGGTTCTCCTATCATAATTCCAAAACATTCGATTTATAACTTTTACATCAAATGTAACCATTACGAGCTCTAACATAGCGAGTAATAGATTCCTAGGGAGCCAGTCTAGTCATAGACGCCCCTACATCTAAAGCATAACCTAATTAGGATCACATCCTAAACGTCTAGGTTAACATGCCAAGAGTTATACGATTTATAGATCAACACTAGTTAGTCATCTCGGCCTACCTCCCTAATCTACAGATTACTAACTAAACCTTGCCTGTATAATAAATCTTCAAAGCTTCTTTTGACAAGTTTCCACACTTGTAACTGCTTCATCGTAGTTCCTGTATAAAAATATAATTGTAAGAAATACAATAATTAAACAACACCAACATACTCGTCTCCTCCTTTCACCAATTTCAACATCCACCTCCAATCCCCTTTCTACTCCCTTCCAAAACAACCATCCAACAATACTCCAATTTATTCAATCCAACATCCAAGATATAATTCTACAAGTTTCAAGCATTCAAGTAATCTCATATTAAAACTAGCAAGATATCCCAATTAATTCCAATAACACCATCAAGTTCCCACTTTAAAATCACAACTTGTTTATTCAAGAGTTACTTATAAAATTCATTTAACTCTTGAATTCAAATATAATCAACCAATTATATTTTTAACACTTCAACATAATATCCCAAGAATCATCATCTTGTTCATTCCAAAAATTACCCAACACAACCAAGTTCAATAACTAAAATACATACTTCCCTAATATTCAATATTCAAGAATCACTTTAGTAGCTTAAGAATTCCCAAGAAACTACTCTTGCACTAGACTTCAATAACATCATAAGATCAATTCCAAGCTAGCAACACCGAACCATATCCTCACCCAATTTAATACATAAACATCCTTATCCTCCAACTCCCATATTTAAACACCAATATCCATTTAATATTTTCAACAATACATTTATACAAAAATCAAACTAGCTTATTCAAAGCTCTTCAACAACATCCATACTCCCATTTTAAGAATTAATCCAATCACCCATTGGATATACAATACCCAAATTGACACTTTAAACTCAATCCAACACTTCAACCCAAAAACAACCAAAATCCATGTACCAAGTTAATCATTAGAACTCAACATCACAATTTCCCTAACAAGGAATCAATTAACACAAAACCACTCAAACCCAACAATCTATATAACATTCAAACAAGAAAATCAAGTAATCAAACACCCCCACCACCACAGCAAACGACTGCCACCACACCATCACTCAGCCACCACCACCGTTGGACCACCACCATGCACAACCATCGCCGCCACCAAGTCGCCGGCGCCGTCCCCGTAGAAGCAGCGGCAGCAGCCGCTGCTCACAGCCATAGCGCACCACCGCCGGAGGCGCTGCCTCCGGCCTCGCCATGGCCAGGGCCGACGGCCCTGGCCCTCCTCGTCGCCACCGCAGCGGCGACACCACCCCCCTCCACCGATTGTAGTCCGACAGAGAAAAGGGGAGGTGGAATGGAAAAATGGAGAAAGGAAAAAGATGAGAAGTGAAATAGGAGACCATACCTTGAAGCTCCACTCCGACCGACCGACCACTGTCATCCCCTTCTCCATCGATTGAGCTCTCCAATTCTTCATTTTCTCTCATAGTGGTGACGGGAAATAGAAAAGAGAAATGCCTTAACTCTCTACTTCCCCCAATTTAAGGTCAAAGGACCTTTGTGCAATTTCTTATTTTCAATTTGGCCCAAGTAAATTCTCAACAATTCAAACTTCCCTTGTTAAATCTATTTGGGCTTCCTCTCTTATAATTACTTGTTGGGCTACACCCAATTGTCACACTTATATACAATTATTTCACATAAGCCCACACTAATTAATTAATCACAATTAAATAAATTAATTATGGGTTAATTAATCGGGATGTTACATCATCAATTCTAAAAATATTTTCATTTTGGTCCTAAAAATTTGAAAATAACCTCATTCCACCCATTCACATGTGAAAAGTTTCCCATTAGCACAACAATTCGAAAATAATGTATTTAATGATTAATTTTGCTTTTAACTTAAATACAACAAATATAATTAACTAATAAAATTAGATTATAATATTTAATAAAATAAAATAAGAATGATAATCAAATTATATTTATTGTAATATCTTTAATTTTAGAAAGTAATTTCATTATTAATTATATTTAGATTCTTATTTACTTTATTTGAAAATTTTTCTTTCAATTTCATTATTTTTCAGATTTTTAATTTTTCTAATTTTAATTCATTAGAATTTCTCAAACAATAAATATCATTAACCAGATAGAAAAAATAGTTTATAATGATAAAAAAATATGCTAAAAAAACATAACCCCTAAAAAAATTAGTATCGAGTATAAATTTAATTTAGGGCTTATAATAATAATGAATTAAAATATAATAAAAAATTTAATTACATTAAACGAAAATATTAACTACCAAACTTTTTTCATAATCAATAAAGAAAAGAAAAAATTGGATAAAATGTTATGGACTAAAATACTATTTTAAAAATTAACAGATAATCAAAGCGTAATTATAATTATGATTTATTTTATAAAATTAAAGATAAGTCCATAAAAACTAATCACAATAAAAAATTTAAAATACATTACTTAACAAAATATAAGTTCTAAACGATAAAAAGATAATAAAAAAAGTATAAATAATTAAAAACATTAGGGGTAATAGTCAAAATGTACAACATATTAAGGAGTAAAATAATACTCCCTCCGGCCCATTTCAGATGTGTCTCATTTCTATTTTGGTCCGTCCCACTACAATTGTCATATTTCCTTATTTAAAAATTTTTACCCCTTCAAACAAACATCATATCAACTATTTTTTTTCTACATAGATACCGGACAAACTTAATAATGCAAAAATATTTTTTTTTCTAATTTTAAATAGTTAAAGGGTATTTATTTTCCACTTGCTCTCATAATTTTAGATATAAAAACAAACCCTATATATTTAGTTTTTTAATAGTAAAAATAATTTATTTTATATTATTTCCACCTGATTGTAGGTTTTCCTTTTAAATTTTGGTTGCATGCATTCAAAAACTATTTAAGCAAAAGATTTTGAATCTTATATAATAAAAAAAAGGTTATATTCACATTTTATATTGTCATATTAGTTCAACGCCCGTACGCAGCGGGTGAAAAAATCTAGTAATCATAAAGTTGGAAAACATGAATTTGTGTATTTAAGTAAATCTTCATCAACGTTTATTTATATATGGGGAAAAAACTTATAAATATTTTGAAAATATAAAATCAAATAATAACTAGTTTTACTTAAAATAAAAATGATAATATAAGCATATCCCATTTCCAGGTCTTCAATGGCTCATCAACAAAAATAATACAAACATATTACTATGCAATAAATATAAACATACTAATAATAATGATAAATAGGACGATCTGTTAGGCATAATAGGCTTTTTATAAAGCCCGACAAAGGTCTAATTTAACTAAATAGGCTCTTGAAAAAACCTAAGCCTAGCCTGTTTATGAAAAAAGTCTGGTCTGGCCTGACCTTCAGTAGACGAGTGACAAGGATGTCAAATCCGATCAACTTGTCCAAACAAGAGAACCTACTTGCGGTGGGATCAAATGCTAAAGAGAATGATGCAAGCACACTTGGAAGCCATTTCAAAGGAGCTTAAAGGCATGAAGAAGCATCCAAGACATGTGATGACATGGCACGGGATGATGTGGCGCATGATGACATGTCGGCAACCAAGTTCCATGAAGGCATCAAGAAGCTAGGAACTAGGATATCAAAGGTCAACTGTAACACCCCCATTTTCCCTTAAGGATGCAGCGGAAGAAAAGAGCGGGAACAATGGGTGGGGTGCTACCGCCACGTATTCCGGATTGTTGAAACTTTTGACAAATTTCGTCACACGAGTATTTTTAAAATATCCCAGGTTAAATTTATTAAATGAAAAGAGATGATTCATGGGAAGGGGTTTAAGGATATATTTCACTTTTTATTACTCATGTGGGAAACTTTGATTTCAAACGGCATTGTGGACCTCCCTGGCATGAAACTTTTTACAATTTCCTGCCTTGAAGATCCTTGCCATGAAACTTTTGACAAGTTCCCACTACATGAGTATTTTCTGAATAATCATAATCCTGGTGTTCAATTTTATTTAATGAAACCAATTTATGGAGGCGGAGTTGGGATTAGGGATATATTTATAGGTTGTCACGTTTTTATTTACTCGTGTTAAGAAATTGTGCCCCCGAAAGCGCACGGAGTCAAAAATTGCAGTATTTATTGTAAGTACCGGATCGTTCACTGGAGGATGTGCGATGGAAGCAGGGCCCACGTCGTTTACTAAGATTTTCCACTCGGTTACTCGATTCAAGTTTGTGTTTTGACTATCAACTACTTGACAGAATTTAAACTAAGTTATGAAAGCAATTAAAATAAAGCAGATAAAATTATTCTAGAAAGCGACTTAAATTTAATCTAAGAAAGCAATAAAATTATTCTAAGAAAGCGGTTAAAATTATACTAAGCTATCTATCATTAATCTAGGAAAGCAGATTTAAATTGAGACAGAAGGGACAGGAAGAGAATAATAAAAATTGGACAAGATTCAGATGAAACACAATTAAACTTCCATTTTAATACGCAGATCTTAGTTTGGGATAATCCATCAGTTAGCCAACTCTCATGCTCTCTGTACCGTGTTCCCTTTAACAGACAGGTACTTACAGTAAGAGTTTACATGCTCTTAAGGCAACAAATTCTAAGATACCACAGACTCATAACTCCCTTCACAGGCCTTGCAAAGTTATATTATTTATCTGTGGTGGACAAGCAACACCTGACACTTCATAGATTGAACTGCCAAGTACTCCCATCATTCCCCCGGTCACACCCAAAGATTCTAATCAAGCCATGAACTATCCCTTAACTCTCAGTCCTAGTAGCAGTTACGCAACTCTCAATACAACCGAGTGACCTCTAGAGAAAGCAGTTAAAAGAAAGCGGCAAAAGAAAGCGGTAAAGAAAGCATTTAAAATCCTATCACTCGGAGGTTTTTGAAAGTCTGACCCTGGTAGTAAAAGAAAGCCCCCAGTCAGAATGACCGGGTGTGGATCGAGAATTCCCGGATCTCGGTGAACCGCTCACAGTGTTCACTTCCTTCCGGGTGGTTATGAGATACAAACTAATGAAACGAACTAATAAATTAGTTCGTTCCGGATGCACTCACTCAGGACTCAAAAATAGGCTTTGGCTGTAACACCCAAGAAATTTAATTCACATTCAAAGGAATGAAATTAATTTCTTGTGGAAGACGTTTATCCTTAAGGAAAGTAGATGGAGATACCCCAACATTAAATTGAGCCCAAAAGAAAGTGAGGGCGCAACTTCGGGGACGAAGTTGATTCTTAAGGGGGGTAGACTGTAATACCCGGGATTTTTATCGGCGACCAAAGGAATAAAACTTAGTTCTTAATCAAATCAAGGTTGAAATATCTCCGAGAAGAAGAAAATAATTTACCACAATAAATTATGCTCGGAAATGAAACGCCGATAGATTCAAAAATTCAAAATGGAATAAAGGAGGGAAAGGAAGCCCGGAGATATTCCATGAATCGAGTCAAAAGAATTGGAACTAAAATTCAAGAAAGAAAAGAATTTTAATTCCAGGAACCGGTGAAGTCGGAAATAATTTAATTAGATAAATTGTTACACGGGAGTCAAAAGACGATGAATTAGAAGCCGACGAATCCAAACGCAACGCACTCAAGATTTTGAATACGGGGTTAATTTGAGACGAGATAAATTTAAGATAAGAATTTATAATTCGAGAATGACCCGGGAATGTTGCGAGCGATAAGCCGGACTCGTAACAAGATTAAAGAGAAGATTCCGCAACGAAGACGCCCCAGGGAATCGAGCTAACACGTAGAAAACCGATAGGGGAAAACGAGGGAAGACCCGACGGAACACGCGGAGCCGAACCGGCCGGTCCGGCCGGCCCGCGCTGTCCGCGCGCCGCCGCGCGGCCACCGCGCGGCCAAGGGCGTCGCGACGCCAGGCCTGGCGCGCGTGCTCCGCGCGACCATAGGGGTAGGTGCGCGCCACCTCCGCGCCAGAGGGGCTGAAGGTGTAATCTTTCCATTCGGGGGTGATTTTCTTGCCGAAATTACAACTCCCTTCGAGGGAAGCCAAATCCCAGCCTTAAGGAAGGCTTAGGGGCGGCTGGGGAGCCTCAAAACCCTAATCCCACAGAAAACCTATCCCCACCATACTTACAAACTCCCTCTCCAAGCCAAACTCTCCCGACGGAGCTTTCCGGCGAACATTCCGGCGACGACGAGGTGAACGGGACTGAGCCACGGCTTCATAGAACCTTGGTAAGTCTTAATATATCGTTCCATCAGTCCATGAGTCTCCAAAACTCGAATTCTAACACTATTTCCCTACTACGATTTCACGTCGGAAAACGAACAAAAAGCGATCGGAGAAGTTGGCCGTTCGTCGTGACCCTAGGACGTCCGGAAACCCAATCCAGCGACCCTATCATCATTCTAAGTAAGTTAACACCTTACTCACAAATTTTTGCGGTTGTTTGTTGTTTAAATCTCGAGATATAGGCTTGTAACAAAAATCGGTTTTCAAAAACCCTATTTTCGTCCAATTTTAAAGACTCACCAAAAACTCGACCTTCGGGAATTCAAACCGAAAACTTTTCAACATAAAAGTTGTTCCTAACACCTTTATCTATCTTGTGTCCAAATTTCAGCCATTGACATTGAGTTTTGCTATCCCAATTTTCGCCATGAACTTTCTGTATCAAACCGAACGTTTCAAATCTGTGACAGATTCCTTCATTCAACTTGATGCACGTTTTTCACCCATTTTTCGAATGATTTAACTTTGCATTTCTAAACAAAAGTTGTAGATAATTGTGTCTAGATTATGCCTATAAAATTTCACGAATTTTGGTGTTCATTTGATATGTCAAACGGCCAAGTTTTTAGAACTGTTTTGAATTCGTTTTAAGGGCCATGAGTATGCAGTGAGTTGCACTCGATTTTTGAGTACCAAGAATTCATTATTTCCAAATTCTTAAAACATGAAAGTTGTTCCTTAATGTGTCGTGTAGCTACTGTAAAAATTTCACATCGATTGGTTGTGAAATGAATTTTTAATCGGCGTTGCACGAACCTGTGACGAAAACAGTTTTTAAGACATAAATTATTCTTTGCAATAAACTCGAATTTCAACTCACTTCGGAACCTTATTTCCAAAAACTTAAAACATGAAAGTTGTTCGTGTGTGTGTTTTTGAATTACTGTGAAAGTTTCAGAATTTTTGGAGAAAAGACGAATTTTTAATTAAGAAAGGCGTAAACTGCCTCGAATAGGATTTTTCGAACTTGAGAAAACTCGAACTATGAAAACGCGATATCGATCATTTGATAACTTTGAAATACAAACTTTCGAAAAATCCCGTTCACTAGGCTGAGCCGATCTTCATACAAATTATTTGGACTGCCTCGTTAGTGGTCCTACGATTATTGAGACTGCCTCGTTAGTGGTCTCCTTACTATGCCAAAACGGCAGTTGTGCACATGGCCTGCCAAATCGGCAGTGGGAAATACACGGCCTGCCCGAGTGGTAGTGAAACCGTTTGAAAGGCCTGTCAAACGACAGTTGATATACATGCCTGTCAAATTGACAGTAGATACACACGGCTTGCCGAAATGGCAATCGAGATACATGGCTAGCCAAAACGGCAGTCAATACTGATATGGCTGCGGCCGCCGGTTCACCGGCTAACTGATTATGATTTTTGAGATTTCCTCGTTAGTGATCTCTCTTGTGTGGTGTCCTCTTCTTAGTTGCGGGATAAAATATAAAAGACTTGTGTGAGTGTTGATTACGCTTAAATCTTTTGTATCATGTTTTTAAATTACGCATTTAAATTACGTCATTAAATTATGCCTTTAAATTCCGCCTTTAAAATTTAGTCTTTTAAATTATGCATTGTCGTCTTGAATAAATTAAACATGTTTTCCGCTGCGAATAAAATATGGATTTTTAAAGTAATGCATGACAAGTGAATCTTTGGATTTAAACACATGTAACCCCTTAAATTGCTTTGTAAGGGCTTAACTTACTCAGTATTTTATATACTGATAAACCCCGTTGTTCATTTTCCTATTACAGAGTACGGAGCATGAACATGCATCGGGGATCACTTTGGGTATTTAATTATTTATTCTACATGACTTGCATACGGGCTTGTTAACCCAGTTTTGGCCATGTCGGCCCTGTATTTAATTTCCGCTGCAACCTATTATTTTCATTATAATGTATGGATGATATTACATTATCATTTTTAAGTAATTCCGGACTTGCTTTTAAAACTTTTTCCAACACCTATAGCCTTGCATCTCTTTAGCAAGCTCGGAGGAACCGTGTTTTGCTAGGGAGGTGTGGCGGTGGCACCCCGGCCTGGGTTATCAAATCCGGGGTGTTACAGAGTGGTATCAGAGCCCGGAAATATTTTTAAATTATTATTATTTCTGGCCAATATAGAGGCCCAAGGATTTTTAAACAAATATTAATATTATTTTTAAGTCTTTAAGTACCATTATTATTATTTAAATTTTAAGTTTCATTTCCATGGAACAAAATTTATTTGAAAACCCATGGAAAATATTTACATATGCATAGAAATTTTTCCAACAAGTTTTTAAAGTCACGAAAATATTTTTCGGGGTTGGGATAACATTGCATTGCATTGCACACATCCATGAATATTTGCGCTATTTTTTTTTTTTTTATGTGAATTATCAGTATTAAATAATACTCTTATCTTAGAATTCGACATGACCTTGACTTAGGAGCGTTTGCTTAAGACTAATTTTGCATTAGTCCTAGAACTTGATCACCTAAGCTTGGCGTGCCCATACGTTATCTCCTCTTGCCAACCCTATCTTATAGGTTTTCTTGAACGCTAACTTGCCTTAGATTGGAAACTCATATTCACGTGCGTTGATAACAGAAAATGGCACCTAAGGGAAAATCGAGAAAGGAAATCCCAAACAACACTAACGCTGACCTCCCCACCACACCGAACAATAATGAGATCCCTCAGAACATAGAAGGGCGAGTGCCTCATGTTCCCAACAATATGGATGAGCGTCTAAGGACTGTCGAGGAAGTTCTCGTAGTATTAGGAAATGCTGAAGTGCAACGTGCACAAGCGGGTGTACCACCACCGGTAACCCGGGTCAACTACTTAGCCTTGGTAAACCCTTACCAACCACCCCACTACGCCGGCGAAGAGGACCCGGCTCAGCTAGAGGAATGGATACGGACGTTCGACAAGCTGTTGAACGCCGTAAAGTGTCCCGACGGGGAAAAGGTTCACGTAGCTTCATACTACCTAGGAGGCGAGGCGGATGATTGGTGGCAAGTCACCCAAGGGAAACGTGCAGAGTGCGACGAGCCCTACACATGGTCAGAATTCACGGATCTGCTTAGGGATCATTTTTATCCCATTAGCACGAAGGCTGCTATGTATGAGGAATTTCTGACACTGAGGCAAGGAGGAAAGACGGTCCAAGAATACTATAACCGTTTCAAGGAGTTGGTGCGGTTCGCGCCGAGACTGGTGCCGACTGATGTAGAGAAGGCACAGAAGTTCGAGATGGGACTGAACCTATCTATTAGAGAGGTGATAACGGGTGAGCACTACCCTAACCTACAAGCTGTATATGATCGTGCAGTAGCGGTTGCACGAGTTCAAGGACTGAAACGGAAATCGGTAGATGGGACTAACCAAGGACCACAAGGAGGATACAAGAGAAATAAGGACCATGTCCGTAGAAACTCGAACCAACCACATCAAAACAACAACGGGCGAAACAAGGGGATAGTCTTCAACCATGGTGACTATGCGCCACCATGTCCAAAGTGTGGTAAACCACACTATGCGAGAGGATGCCCTCAGCCTGGAGCATGCCTTCGGTGCGGTCGACATGGTCATCGGCTGCGTGACTGCCGGACGCGAATAGAAAACATAAACAAGAGAGAAGACGTGACCACTCGCCCCAAGCAACCGTAAGAAGTTTTCAAGCATCGATAACTGCATTTATTTTTGAGTTCGACTCTAAGAATTGTATCCAATCAAAAATAAACGAATTCAAATTGTTTTGAACTACGTAATGACTTGATCCCTTCACAGGGTACGTAGGCAACTTAGAAATTTCAATTCTAAGTACAGTCGTTAAATAAGAAATAAAAATGACATGATATGATACAAGAAATAAAAACCAAATTTACATTAGTTCCTAGCTCACGAGGAGCTAACGCCCAACTTCGAGGACGAAGTTGATTCCTAAGGGGGAGAGGATGTAACACCCAAGAAATTTAATTCACATTCAAAGGAATGAAATTAATTTCTTGTGGAAGACGTTTATCCTTAAGGAAAGTAGATGGAGATACCCCAACATTAAATTGAGCCCAAAAGAAAGTGAGGGCGCAACTTCGGGGACGAAGTTGATTCTTAAGGGGGGTAGACTGTAATACCCGGGATTTTTATCGGCGTCCAAAGGAATAAAACTTAGTTCTTAATCAAATCAAGGTTGAAATATCTCCGAGAAGAAGAAAATAATTTACCACAATAAATTATGCTCGGAAATGAAACGCCGATAGATTCAAAAATTCAAAATGGAATAAAGGAGGGAAAGGAAGCCCGGAGATATTCCATGAATCGAGTCAAAAGAATTGGAACTAAAATTCAAGAAAGAAAAGAATTTTAATTCCAGGAACCGGTGAAGTCGGAAATAATTTAATTAGATAAATTGTTACACGGGAGTCAAAAGACGACGAATTAGAAGCCGACGAATCCAAACGCAACGCACTCAAGATTTTGAATACGGGGTTAATTTGAGACGAGATAAATTTAAGATAAGAATTTATAATTCGAGAATGACCCGGGAATGTTGCGAGCGATAAGCCGGACTCGTAACAAGATTAAAGAGAAGATTCCGCAACGAAGACGCCCCAGGGAATCGAGCTAACACGTAGAAAACCGATAGGGGAAAACGAGGGAAGACCCGACGGAACACGCGGAGCCGAACCGGCCGGTCCGGCCGGCCCGCGCTGTCCGCGCGCCGCCGCGCGGCCACCGCGCGGCCAAGGGCGTCGCGACGCCAGGCCTGGCGCGCGTGCTCCGCGCGACCATAAGGGTAGGTGCGCGCCACCTCCGCGCCAGAGGGGCTGAAGGTGTAATCTTTCCATTCGGGGGTGATTTTCTTGCCGAAATTACAACTCCCTTCGAGGGAAGCCAAATCCCAGCCTTAAGGAAGGCTTAGGGGCGGCTGGGGAGCCTCAAAACCCTAATCCCACAGAAAACCTATCCCCACCATACTTACAAACTCCCTCTCCAAGCCAAACTCTCCCGACGGAGCTTTCCGGCGAACATTCCGGCGACGACGAGGTGAACGGGACTGAGCCACGGCTTCATAGAACCTTGGTAAGTCTTAATATATCATTCCATCAGTCCATGAGTCTCCAAAACTCGAATTCTAACACTATTTCCCTACTACGATTTCACGTCGGAAAACGAACAAAAAGCGATCGGAGAAGTTGGCCGTTCGTCGTGACCCTAGGACGTCCGGAAACCCAATCCAGCGACCCTATCATCATTCTAAGTAAGTTAACACCTTACTCACAAATTTTTGCGGTTGTTTGTTGTTTAAATCTCGAGATATAGGCTTGTAACAAAAATCGGTTTTCAAAAACCCTATTTTCGTCCAATTTTAAAGACTCGCCAAAAACTCGACCTTCGGGAATTCAAACCGAAAACTTTTCAACATAAAAGTTGTTCCTAACACCTTTATCTATCTTGTGTCCAAATTTCAGCCATTGACATTGAGTTTTGCTATCCCAATTTTCGCCATGAACTTTCTGTATCAAACCGAACGTTTCAAATCTGTGACAGATTCCTTCATTCAACTTGATGCACGTTTTTCACCCATTTTTCGAATGATTTAACTTTGCATTTCTAAACAAAAGTTGTAGATAATTGTGTCTAGATTATGCCTATAAAATTTCACGAATTTTGGTGTTCATTTGATATGTCAAACGGCCAAGTTTTTAGAACTGTTTTGAATTCGTTTTAAGGGCCATGAGTATGCAGTGAGTTGCACTCGATTTTTGAATACCAAGAATTCATTATTTCCAAATTCTTAAAACATGAAAGTTGTTCCTTAATGTGTCGTGTAGCTACTGTAAAAATTTCACATCGATTGGTTGTGAAATGAATTTTTAATCGGCGTTGCACGAACCTGTGACGAAAACAGTTTTTAAGACATAAATTATTCTTTGCAATAAACTCGAATTTCAACTCACTTCGGAACCTTATTTCCAAAAACTTAAAACATGAAAGTTGTTCGTGTGTGTGTTTTTGAATTACTGTGAAAGTTTCAGAATTTTTGGAGAAAAGACGAATTTTTAATTAAGAAAGGCGTAAACTGCCTCGAATAGGATTTTTCGAACTTGAGAAAACTCGAACTATGAAAACGCGATATCGATCATTTGATAACTTTGAAATACGAACTTTCGAAAAATCCCGTTCACTAGGCTGAGCCGATCTTCATACAAATTATTTGGACTGCCTCGTTAGTGGTCCTACGATTATTGAGACTGCCTCGTTAGTGGTCTCCTTACTATGCCAAAACGGCAGTTGTGCACATGGCCTGGCAAATCGGCAGTGGGAAATACACGGCCTGCCCGAGTGGTAGTGAAACCGTTTGAAAGGCCTGTCAAACGACAGTTGATATACATGCCTGTCAAATTGACAGTAGATACACACGGCTTGCCGAAATGGCAATCGAGATACATGGCTAGCCAAAACGGCAGTCAATACTGATATGGCTGCGGCCGCCGGTTCACCGGCTAACTGATTATGATTTTTGAGATTTCCTCGTTAGTGATCTCTCTTGTGTGGTGTCCTCTTCTTAGTTGCGGGATAAAATATAAAAGACTTGTGTGAGTGTTGATTACGCTTAAATCTTTTGTATCATGTTTTTAAATTACGCATTTAAATTACGTCATTAAATTATGCCTTTAAATTCCGCCTTTAAAATTTAGTCTTTTAAATTATGCATTGTCGTCTTGAATAAATTAAACATGTTTTCCGCTGCGAATAAAATATGGATTTTTAAAGTAATGCATGACAAGTGAATCTTTGGATTTAAACACATGTAACCCCTTAAATTGCTTTGTAAGGGCTTAACTTACTCAGTATTTTATATACTGATAAACCCCGTTGTTCATTTTCCTATTACAGAGTACGGAGCATGAACATGCATCGGGGATCACTTTGGGTATTTAATTATTTATTCTACATGACTTGCATACGGGCTTGTTAACCCAGTTTTGGCCATGTCGGCCCTGTATTTAATTTCCGCTGCAACCTATTATTTTCATTATAATGTATGGATGATATTACATTATCATTTTTAAGTAATTCCGGACTTGCTTTTAAAACGTTTTCCAACACCTATAGCCTTGCATCTCTTTAGCAAGCTCGGAGGAACCGTGTTTTGCTAGGGAGGTGTGGCGGTGGCACCCCGGCCTGGGTTATCAAATCCGGGGTGTTACATTGGCAGAAGAGGATAGCAGTTGAAAGGAACTCAACCCTACCTTAGGAAATAACCAAGGCCCACATGTTGTTCTTCTAGTATTATCTATTACACCTCATCTGAATCCAAGTGGACTCTGAGTCAGTGCAATATTTAATATAAGATTTCCAACATATAGCAATTTTGAAAAATAATTGATATGAAAATCATTCCCTAAACAGGTACTAGACTCTCAATAAGAACACAGACCCTTTCAGTCTAGGTGAGACCTAATCCCTGACTCTGCTTCTAATTTCGCAAAATTAACCCCCAGTCGGATATGAATTAGTCATAGCTGAGGAATTTATCCCTTACTTAGATCCGGATTTTATAAATGAATTTTTGTTGGAAATTTAATATGAAACATCTGATTTAAATCGAGACTTCTATGTCCAAGGGAAGGATCCTAAAATAATTATGACCACAATATTTACATAATAATATCATGCATAATTTTATAGAAAAGTGTAAAATTAAATAACCCAAAATATAATGTGGGTTTAGACAGAAGTTGAAACACAGAGATGAAATAGCCGGAGATGAGAAGAATTTATTTGGCTAAAAAGGGGACTGAAATAACTGGGGTTATCCAGACTGCAAACATCTGCTATCCATGTCCCAACTATTCCAGGTGGAACGGTTTTTAGATAGTGGAATTCCCTAAATGACAGTTGCCACTGTCACTTAGACCTCCACTATCCGTGAAGTTGGAAGTAAAAACCCACATGTTCTTTTACTGCATAAATTATTAGACGATATTGGCAAATATCATCTAACATTACTACAACTCCAGATTCGGGTTTGAAATTAAAATAAAGAAAAGAAAACTGTATCCGGATAGGAGTCAGCTGAGCAGCTATTATAATCCCGGATGGACGAACCGCCAAGGCTTCCACCGACCGCTATCCGGACCATGCAAAATAACATCTAGTAATTAATATACAGACCACGAGCTAGTTTATCCGTGTGGGAATACCCGCCAACATTAGTCTGTTATATCTCTTACTATCTGTTTCACACAACACGGAAAAAGACCAAAATAAATAAAAGAAAATATTTTTTGTGCCATCTTGTATGAGAGACATTGGTTTCTCATGCAAGGTATGGAATTAAATCCATAATTACTCTTTATGGTCTAAATAATCTCTCATTCCATAATTATTTAATTAATTACAGTCCGGATTATATACTTAGATCATTAGAGTTGATTTTTTGTAGAAAAAGTCTTTTAATGGAAATTGAACAAAGTTCTTTATATCAATTTAATCATGGGTTGAAATCATTGGATTTCAACCTCAAAAATATTAATACAAAGGTTCAATTAATTAATGGGGTGAGATGGAGAATAAAAATTTGGCAAAAGGAGTGACAAGCATGTCGTGAAACAGAGTTTGTGTCGCGGACCGTGGGTCCGCGACAAGGGGATCACGACAGAGAGGTGGGAGATAAGAGAATTGGGATATTTTGAAAATTAGGGTTGTTGTGTCGCTAAACAAAAATCCGTGTCGCTAGGCCAGGGATCGCGACCGGGGTTTAGCGACACAAGGTTTGAAAATTCAACAAGGGCATAATTCCTGGTCGCGGAACAAGGGGTGTGTCGCGGACCGTGGGCCGCGACAGAGCCCTTCCAGAATAAATTACAAGTATTTGGGTCCTCTGTCGCTAATCAAGGGTTGTGTCGCGGACCGTGGGTCCGCGACAGGATTGCTTCGCGACCGAGGGATTTTAAAAATTTTATAAAATTTTGGCAGCATAACGCCTTAAATTGCAATGCATGGAAGTGCGTTGTGGGATCACAACGGGAAAATTACGTTGCAACCCGTGGGGTTACAACGTGATGCAATACAATATAGGTGATGCAATTTTTTAAATAAATATGCACAAACACTAAAATGCCATCCACTTTCTAAACCTATTAAACTAAAAATAAAATAAAATAAAATAAAGTTAAACTCTAAGAAACAGTAAAACAGTCACCAATTAAGAACACAATGAAACTAAACTAAGAGACTAAAATTTAAATGAAACCTACACTAATAGATCTAGCAAGAGATAGGCATCAAGTGGTCATACATTTATTAAATCTAATAAAGCAATAAACCTAACTAAAAATAATAAAAATGGTCAATTGACCAAAAATGCAAAAATAAAGCAATAAATATTATGGAAATGATCCATAACAACTTTTTGGTGGAACATTTTCTTTATAACATCAAAAACCAAAATATGGTTTAATCACACCTATTAGTTAAGTGTTTCAAACCCAAAATCCCAAAAAATATAAACTGGGAAATAAATTGAACACTAGCTACACTTATTTATTACAAAGCATAAATTATCACTAAACTAGAGTCTATCTCTACATTGCATAAAATTAAAATGAACTAAACTACCTAGTCTAATAAATTCTTGGAGAGCACAGTGGTGCCTCCAAGAGAAATAAAATAAACTAAAGTGTAGCTAGGTTACTGTTCAATGGGGTAGGAGGTTATATTTATAGAGAAGAAGAATTAAGCCCTAGGCCCATTCGAGGCCCACCCAGTCGCTAAACAATTGTGCCTGTCGCGGAACAAAATCTGGTTCAGGACACACTTTTTAGCTCCTGGATGGCGCACATGAGGGAGCGGGAGCTTGAGGTCCGGGGGAAGAAGACAAAAATTGGTGCACTGCGGGTCTTCAAGTCCAGGGCCCTCCTGATGTATTGAGCATGTGAGCAAATTCAAATTTGAAGGAGGAGGAAGTCACGTGACTTTGTCTGTCCTGGTCGCGGAATGCTGTGTCGCGGTCGCGATGCACCCGGTCGCGTTCCATTGGTTAGCGACTGGGGTACCTCTCTCACAGTCGCGGAGCAATTTTTCAGTCGCGGGGCACCCGGTTGCTAAACATGGTATCGCGACCCGAGGTTTGTTTAGCGACCCGGATTTTGTGTCTCTAAACATCCCCAGTCCTTAAGCAATTTCCCTGTCCCTAAACACCCGGTCGCTATACATGGCATCGCGACCCGAGGTTTGTTTAGCGACCGAGGTCCTCATAAAAATTTATCTCTCTTTTCTTTAATTTTTCTCTTTCCTCCATTTTATTTTCTTTCTCTTCCTCTTTCTTCTTCATCCTCCATTTCTTTCTTCTTCTCTATTCTTCTTTCTCTTTCCAGTTTTCCTTCTTCTTTCAAACTCTTCTCATTTTCTTGCTTCTCTTCCATTTCTTGCTGCTTGGAGCTTGAGAAGAGGATGGTCGGATCTGGAAGTTAGAGATGAAGAGAGCTTGGTGTTGATGAAGTCGGAGAGGGTGAGGAAGCGGCGGCCGGCTGTTGCAATTGGAGGTTGGAGATGAAGATGGGGTATGAGTTTGGCCGGAGCTGCTCGGTTGGACTGTGGTGACGGGATCTGGGCGGTGGCGGAGGTGTGGCGTGGTGGCTGGAAAGGGCTGTCCGGCGAGATGAAGAAGATGAAGATGGGTGGTGGATCTGAGGTTGAGGGCGGAGATGCAGCGCTCGCCGGAAACGTTGAGGAGGGGATGGAGGTGGAGAAATGGAGGAGTTGGAATTTGGGGATGGGGGCTCGGAGATGGAGGCGCTGCTGATCGGAGGAGGCTGCCGGAAATGGTGTCGGATGGAGGAGATGAGGGTGGTGGATGCGACGGCAGTGTTGGTGGAGGTTCGCCGGAGGGCCGCCGGAGGGCCGCCGGCGGCGGCGGCGTCGCCGGCGGCAGGGAGGATTGGGGTTAGGGTTAGGTTTTAGGTTAGGGTTGGGCTTGGGGTGGTAATGGGCCAATGTTGGTGGGTTTAGGGGTTTTGGCCTGTGAACTTGCTGGACTGGACTATTAATTTTTATTGGGCCCAGATCACCAAATCACATGCATTTAATCAAATAAATGGATTAGTGGACCTAATATAATGTTTAAATCATATCAGAAAGCATAAATAAAAATAAACATAAAAAAAATATAAATATATAAACCAAAAATATAAAATAGTATAAATAAGTATATTTATTCCACTTGACCATTAGGTTTGTGTTCCGTTTAATGGACCTATGTTCCATCGAACAAACAGTACAAACCATAATTATCAAATGTGGGATTTTTAATATTTTTGTCATGTTTTTGGATTTTTATGACACAAATTTAATAAAAATGCAATATTTTTGTGTTTTTCAATACCAGCTTATTATTTATTCAAACTAGCACATATCTGTCAAATTCGACTGCTTTCTTATTTAAATAAGACCGGAATGCGATCAAATGTCCGTATTAGACACGGAAATAGATTGAAAATAATGGTCAATTTTGGCCATTATCAACATCCTCACATTTAATACTGATCGTCCCCGAGCAGTCAGAGTCAGTGCTCCTAAGAGCATAGACGCTGCATATTCAATCTATTTTCGTGGCTTCAAAAATATCATTCTTTTTAGATTGGGATAAGACAATCAAAAACTACAAGTATTAAATTTTCTTGATTGCAGTGTTTAATGAAATGATAATTCTCACTTAATCAGGCCTACAAATCAGTCATTATTCATAATTTTTCATGAACATCATGTTTAGAAATAATCATTGATTTAATTCTAGAATTAAAGCATGACATGAACATAAATTAGAAACAGAGCCTCACATATAGTAAAAACGGAAATTTCACTCAATCTCAAATTTGGGTTTTAATCACGAACGCTCATAATCAAGTTTAATTAAATTATCCCATATGCTTGCAATTTGACCAACTCGCCACCGGCTCATTTCTTCAAATCGAGATCCCGAGGTCTTATTTAAGGGTTATAACGGGGCATACGGTTGTAACATTTGGTAAGGAATGGAATTATTGGGTTAAGAAGTGGCAAGAATTAATTCTATCTTAATAAGGCATATTTTTATTTAAAAATTTATGATCATCAATATTTTTCTTTCTTTTCTTTTGCTTTTCTTTTCATATTGCATGACATTAGACTATGTCTAATTGCTTTGTCATTTGCAATTTATTTGTGTTGAATTGAACTCAACAAAATTTTTTTTTTTATCGGAATTTTAAATACGGCAAATTCCACATAAGTCCCCCAAGCCCAAATACATCCAACAATTCACCCTCTATACGAAAATACATCCACTTTAGTACCCACCCTCGAATTTTGATTTTTTTTAAAGTAGAAAATATGAAAAGACCAAAATACCCTTAAGTGAATAAAAAAATCATGAAATAGAAGGAAGGGCAGCAGGGTAATTTCGCAAAGAGGTCTTGTCACACCTCGTAACTCCCCTCACCACCGGAGTTAACCGCCCTCCTCCACCTCCCCACTAACACCATTTTCCCCAGCGGTTTCAATTGAGCAAACGAGAAGGGAGCTGAAGGGTTTTGAAGAGTGGGTTTATAGGTTTCGTAAGAGGGGTTTGTCGATTTAGGGGAGAAAAACGTTGGAGAGAGCATTTCGAAGAGGTTTCCTGAGTTCGAAGTCGAAATAGGAAGGGTTTGAACTCCACAGCCACGATTTTGAAGCTCCACAGGCGCGATTTTGGTCGAAAAACTTGAAGATTCTTCGAAGGTATGCACTACTTACTGAAACTGAAATGGGTGTTGAATATTATGTTCGAGTGTGAGTATTGGAAGGAATGTGGTTGTTTTTGTCGTGGATGTGAGTGGAGAGTGCGAAGAAATGGGTGTTGTCATGTGTAATGCTATCTCGAAACTGAAATTGATGATGAAATTCCTTTTTTTTTTGGAGTGTGGCTATTCGAATGAACATGGTTGTTGTGTTATGTGTATGTGAGTACTGCATTCGAATAAATGGGTGTTGTAAGGTCTAATGATATCTAGAAAGTGAAATTGCTGATGAAATTTGGGTTTTTTTGGAGTGTGAGTATTCGAATGATAATGGTTATAGTGGTATGTGGATGTGAGTACCTAAAGCGCAGAAGTGGGTGTTGATATAAGTTGCTTTCGAGTGGGTATGATCTGCTATGTATTGTTGTGTTTTTATGTGAAAACTGTAGTATTGTTTGGCAATAGTAACCTGGCTGTGATGGGCAGGGGAAATGGCCTCGAAAGAGGAGAAGGGGACTACGGAGGAGGGTGTGTCGGACAAGAATGCAAATACCGTCACTGAAGAACAAGGGGATAATAAAAAGGAGAGAGCGAGCGACTCATCAGCAACGGTAAGAATATATTATGTTGCAATATTGTTGTATTTTCGAGCAAAATGTAGGTATTGATTGTTCCTTGATATGTTACTGTTTTAGGGAAGGTGGAGTATTTGAATCAGTTTTGTGTTGTACTTGTTTGGTTGACAGGGAAAAATGGGGAAACCTCCCGGAAAAGGTAGGAAAAAGCAGGTCGCTGATCCGAATGACACGGCGAGCATCAGGCCCCGTTGTTCCGTAGGGGTGCTTCAGGATGCAATCCGGAATGTTCTACCGAAAGTAACGCAACAACAATCGCAGGCGGTGGAGAGGACGCCATTCCACCACTTCATGAAACTTGAAGCGGCATACAGTAGCAAGACAAGACTACAGGCGCTCGTGGAGAGGTTCGATCCGGTGAGATGCGTATTCATGGTAGGAGAGGGCATAGCAATGCCATTCGAAGCATGGGAATATTCTGTTGTCCTTGGGCTGCATTCGAAAGGGATGTATGTACTCCCTGATTGTGAGCCGCCGTCTGACTTCAAGAAGAGGTACTTCGGAGGCAGGACGGCGAATTTGAAACGGGCGGAATTGCTGGAGCTGTTTGACAACTTGGCCGGGACTGATAATGACCTCGATTTTGCAAGAGCATTCGTTTTAGTGGTGTTCAATTGCCTCCTCTTCCCGACATCCTCACTGGCAACCCCCGAATTCCTTGTGCACCACGTCGACGACCTGAATAGATTGGATGAGTATGTGTGGGGATTGGCATGTCATACATTTGTTGTGGATTCGATGCGGAGACATGTGGAGGAGAGTAAAGTTTACATTGATGGATGCACGGCCGGAGTGGTTGTAAGTGTGTTAATTTTCTGTTTCCTATGAAACACAGTTACCTTAATGCTGCAGGATAACATACCTAAGCCACAAAAATACCCAACTTATGGGTAAGAACAACCATGTCATGCTGATTGGTTTCTTTGTGCAGGGATGGTTCTATGAACGGTGCCCCCATCTAGCGAAGCCGCTTACCGAATACTGCATCCCACGTTTCACGCGCTGGAAAGAGAAGCACGCTCGGCTTGAGGTTACAAGAGCAGATATGAAGAAGCTCAGGGAGCACCACATCTTCGAATTCGCATTGTCAAAGCGCGAGGAGAAATTTACCATTCCTCAGGTCGCCACACCTGCCAAGCCTGTGCTTAAGGTTAACGAGTGGGCTGCCAATCAGGTTCCGAGCTGCAAACGACTGAAACGACGAGAGCGCAAGCCAAGTGAGGAGGCTAAGAAGAAAACACCTGTTATTGATGAGGAAGAAGAATTTCGGAGCGAGGAGACATCTCAGGAGGGGGAAGAGAATCAGGTAAAGGATGACGAAGATGATGATGACAATGCGGGAGATTCAGGATTCGTTAAAGATGTTCAAAACGAGGAGAAGTTATACGATGATGGCTGCGTGAGCGACAAATCAGCTGACCTCGCTCAAGTTGTTGGGCGGACTCGGGAATGGGCAATGGACGAGACACGGACAAAGAGCAGTGCTGAGGTGGAGTTACGGACAAAGCTTAAGGCGGATCAAAGCAGGGTAACAGCTACACAGCCATGCAAGAAGAAGAAGGTGGAAGAGCCGAAAGCAGAACAGGTATGTTATTAGTACGCGTGTATGTGTGTTAGTAACGAGAAGTGACTGTGGTATACCTTTACTTTCCAGGTCGTTATTGATGTTGAGAAGCATAAGGGTGCCGCACCTCGTGATTACGAGAGTAGGACGCGGAAGAGGTATTTGGGCCGGAATGACTATGCTGGAAAGGATAGTTTGTCTCCTGAACAGAGGGTTCTCCTGGAGAACTTTATCGAAGCTTGTGGATCCTTATCATAGTATGCCTTTAATGCGATCATACGTAGCATTGTGTTATACGTCAGATTGAAGTGTGATATTAGAATTGCGAAGTAGGGTATTCTGTAGACACTAAATTAGGTATTACTTTTGCATCGCAGTGAACATGTTTGGTCCAAGGGCATATATGCCATCGTCCCGTCCAGTATGTTGCTGTGTCTATTTGATGACGCCGTGAGTAATGATTTGGTGGGGAGCTATATTACTATCATTTGCGATGATCTCTTCAAGTCTTTGAATGGAATCAAGAACATGATGGGGTCCATTTCGCCGTACACAACGGTAAGCAATCTTCCACGTTTTCTGCTACAGACACTAAGTTGGGTATTACTTTTATTCATATGAGTGTATGCATTGATTTCTTCAACAATCATTGGTTTTGAGCCTTACCATGCGAAAGTCTAAAGGGAAGGAACTGACAGAGGCTCAGTACGAGGATGTGTATGAGGGCTTGTGGGACTCATCCAAGAAGGAATTGGACGACGCAAGCCGGTTAATTGTGTCGGGGGTGCGATACATCGTGTTGCCCGTGACCACAGAGTTCCATTGGTTTCTTCTGGTTCTGGACATTAAGAGAAAACATATTTGTATGTATAATTCATTGTGGCACTTGAAGTATACCACCCCATCCGTGAAAGTGGTAAGTATATCTCAGGTTTACTGGTCGTTATTGATGTTCATTCATTTAGGTATTCTCCGTCAATAACTGTCGTGTTCTTATTCTTTGCAACCTGTCGACAGGCTAACTTCTTTAAATGGTAGCTGGCGGGTTTTGGGGTTGGCATGGAGGATACGTTGGTCCTCCAAGAAAACTGTAGACAGCAGGTTAGCTTGACTGCTGGTCCTACAATGGATTGCGGGGTCCATGTCATGTGGTGGGCAGAGGCACTTCTCCGAGACACGGACGAGTTTTGGGCCACCGAAATGACAGCGGACATGAAAGCATATCGAGCACTGGTGGCCCTGAGAATCCTCGTTGATGCAACTGGTAGAGATGCAGCAATCGTGGGTCCCAAAGCTGTTGGCGGTCCGACTGTACCACTCACTGCTGGTCATGATACCACAGTCTCTGAAGCGCAATACCCAGGTCTGAATGTCAATGATGTTGACCCGAAGTCCCCAGATCTTATGTCCCCAAGCGAGCATGTCCCGGCACCGAAAACGGAAGTGGATGATGATCCTAGGTCACAGGAGGAGCAGCCTCCCAAAGCCGACGCTCCCATTGCCAAGATGGATTTTGATATGAATGAAGAGGCCAGGTCACCTACTGCAACTAAGGTACAGGCTACAGAGGAGCACCCATGTTCACCAAGAATTCCCCAGGTTCCGGTAACCGAGTCGTTGGTCACCAGTAACGAACCTGGCGAAGAGGAGCACCCAGGCTCACCAAGAATTTCTGAGCATGAAAAATCCTGAATCATTTGTGTTTGGATATGTGTAAGGATGAGAAAACATACTCAAGGGTATATTTTTTGTGTTTTTTCGATGTGGCAAAGTTGGATTTGGGTGGACAAATTGGTTTTGTTTATGTACCTTCTTTGATTTTGGATGGTATTGGACTATATGATGATGTGTATTGCCCCAGTATTTACAAGTGTGTGGGTATACAGAAATTCAGTAATATGTTAGATGCAAAACAGGGATGATTACAAGCCTAGAATGATAATGATTACAAGTCTACATGAATGAATACAATTACCGGCCTAACAATAATCCTAGAATGAAAATGATTAGAAATCCACAAACTACCTTCCACGTGTCTGTGGTGAAGAGGGGGTGCAATACATTTGGGTGGTGCAATAAATAAGGGTGGGGTGCAATGTCCACGTCTAGTCATTGGTCAATACACCTTTTTTTGGTGAATGTATCCTAGTATGAAAATGATTAGAAATCCATAAACTACCTTCCACGTGTCTGTGGTGAAGAGGGGGTGCAATACATTTGGGTGGTGCAATAAATAAGGGTGGGGTGCAATGTCCACGTGTCTAGTCATTGGTCAATACACCTTATTTGGTGAATGTGTACTCAGTGGAGTCTAGTACGGTTCAACTTTAGGTATTGTATCCAAACAGCACAATTCGATATTAAATACTTGCATGTGTGTTGTGGTAATTCTTAATATTGAGTACTGTTTTTGAACTCCTTTTCCTGCCTGATTAACGATGTAGGCGGCTTATTCATTCAACATCATACGTAAAAATGTTCATTTGTGCATATTGCTAGATTAAGCGATAATAAGTTATAATCTTAACTGAAGTGGTTGATAAAGAGAGTAATGTGTATTATAAAATTCATAGGAGGGTGCCATCGTGTCTTTAACAACATCTTGAGTGTGTTCCATTTGGGTTTGAAACGGTGAATGTGTCCAACTATAGTGTATGACTTAGACATTGTGCATCATTAGAATGGTGCCCGTAATCCAATCAAAAACTGATATTAGCTAACTCATGTGTTTTCTTATACGAATTTGGTACTATCCATGCATGTCCTTGTTACCATCTCGTGTTAGTTGGGTGGCTTTGAATTCATCAAGTATATCTGTCACTGATGTGACTGCAAGTCCATTATTACACGCAATGTCAAAAAAAGTTATGATTTGACAGGACCAGACGGTACTTTTCCCACTTCCAATGTCCCCAGACCTTATTTTATTATTTTTTGGGGTTTGCCCATATCCGGTACACTGTCCAAGAAAGATATGAAGTGACGTGCATTGGAGGTATATCATTTGATGACTGATTGTTGTTTAATAGCTAACCAACTTAGATTTATAACACAAATACACCTCCACTAGTAGCTTACCCATTCCCCGTTCATAACCACATCGCTATCGAGATGAAATAAACTTAAGTCAGGTGTTGGAATGTCTTTATGTTGTATTCTACTTCAAAAGATATGTTATTTCGTGCTGTGAGTGTGGTTATTACAGTTGATGCCCATGCAAAGCCTATGCCTTGGTCAGGACTATGTCTCATCTAGATGTATGAAGTTACAGCTAGTGTATCATACACGCCACCCCAGTAAAAAGGTGTGATTTTGACCACAATGATTACTTTTTTCCCTTGTTCGAACCGTCCATATGCCCATTATATATGCATCAGTATTCGTATTTTATACCCAACTATTTTACGTTTATAACAAAGTTATATCTCTATCAGTAGCTGACCCATGCCCCTGTCATGACAGCATCAATACCAAGAATTACGAGGATGAATGAAACTTAAGTCAAGTGTTGGAATGACTATGTGTTGTATTATACTTCAGAAGCTATGTTATTTCGTGCAGCAAGTGTGGTTCTTACATTTAATGCCCATGCAAAGCCTATGTGGGGTCCGGAATATGTCCAATCTCGCAGTATGATGTGACAGCTAGCTTAACATACACTCAACCTCTGGAAAAAGGTGTGATTTTGACCAAAATGATGACTACTTTTTGCAAAATTCAAAATTGTAATCACTACGTTTGTTTAGTATTTTGTTTTTTTTTTTAAAATTTTTCCTACAACCCTTCAGCAGATGGTTTGCTATATGTTTTCATTGATCAAGTAAGGGTGTTTGCAAGCTTCTATTCTTTAATAAGGGACTTGGCCACATCCACACTGCCTGCAAGCTCGATTGGTGCAGAACACCTGTCTTCCACACAATAATAACATACTTGCTTTAATGAGACATCAGAATATTGTTCATCAACAACAGATTACAATTCACCCAATGACAAAACACCACCATGGTCTAGTATCCAGTGTTTTACATCAATGATATGTGCATTCAGTTCTAGTATTAAATGGTATCATTTGCTGAAACCATCCGGGTACAGGATGTTTCACACAATGAAACCATACAAAAATATTCAACACTTGCCTGTACTACTTACAAAAGTGGCATTATACCATACCATGCATGATTTATACCCAGGTGGTGGCACAAAAATATCGCACTTCCCCGGTTATCCAGTGTAACCTGTAACATACTTGTAAGCTTGTCTGCATGTTGCCTTGTTATGCCCACGAATTTTGCACAGGCCACACCTGTTTTTGCTCGTCTCACGCTGCGACGGTATGCGTTTTCTCTTGGGCCGGCCGGGCTGCACACGGACGTCTGGAGGAAATATGAACTCATCCACACTTTCACTCGTCTTCTCATTGCTCATCATCACCATCGGATATATGATTGGCTCGTATGTCTTCTTATAGTACTCCACCGTATAGTACGGATCACAATAGTCGTACACATTCCCCTTCATCGCCTCAATAGCAGCACATGCATGCCTGCATGGAATCCTCAACATTTGCCAATACTTACAGCTGCATGTCCTTTCTTCAATATCCACAGCGAATACGCTCACCCTATCCCGAACTTCAAACACCGACCCCCCTGCCCTCTGAAGTTCAAGGCTACCGGATGCATTGTAGTTCTGTCTCAAGATAGCCTCCGGTTCGGGACACAGCACATCAGTCATCCGAACAGCTTTTTCCCTCTTGTCATTCATCATTTTCATTACTTTTTTCCGTAATGTGTCCATCATAGCGTACGGAGGCAGGCACCTTGGTTTAACCACCCAGCTGTTCCAACTCTCAACAGCATTAGTGTTCATCTCGCCCCATCTATTCCCCGTGAACAAACAATTTGCCCAAGTGTGTGGTTGTGAGTTTATAAGGAATGTCGCAGCGAGGGGCATCGCAGTGAGGATGGAATTCAACTTGCTGTGCATCTCATCGTATGTAGCTACGTAGGCTGCATCCTTCAACACTTGTGTCCACTTCTCCTTGTCCTTGTATGGGTATAGCCTAAGCACATCTTTTTTGAAGTTGTCCACGAGATGTCTTAGGCATACCGAATGGTTGGAACCATTGAAGACGCTCGGAATACCTTTCATTAGGCCGGAGTGCCGGTCACTAAAGAAAGTCCACTCCCCCCACTGCTCCCGTTCATTTTCTCCGTCAATAACCCCTCTAAACTTCTCACAAAACCATTGCCAGTTGTCATCGTCCTCTGCATCCACAGCTGTACGCAGCAGATTAATAACGTAAATAATTTCACAGTATAACAGAGAAAATACAACATATTTGGCTGTATTAGTGTTACACTTGCTGTCAGAAAACACCTAACTAAGAGTTATATAATAACCATCTTACTCAGCCAAGCAACTATGTTATAAAAAGAACAATAATTTCTCTTCCAAATAAACCACGAACCTGCAAATGCAAACGTCACAAATCCATTATTCGCATCTTTTCCAACCGCACTCAACAGACACCCTTTCCATTTATTTTTTATGTGTGTGCCATCAAAGAATACAAGCGGCCGACAGGCCGCCTTGAACCCCATAATGCACGCTGCTATGGCTATAAAAACCCTTCTAAATTTGCCCGTTTCCTCGAATACTTCCAAATCAGCATGGCTCCCGGGGTTCGACTCCTTCAATTTAGAGCAAAATCCCCGTATTTTGTCGAACGAATTAAAATCTGCTCCGTGTATTTCCTTCAATGCGATCTCTTTCGCATTCCATGTCGTTTTATAAGTAATATTGATCTTGAATGCACCTTTGATATCATCTATAGCTGTGTTGGCAGAATAGTGAGGGTTGCGCCTCAATTTATCCTTGATAAAAGCTGAAACCCAAGGTGCATTGGCATTCGGGTGTAGCCTGGACCGGAGATTGCTTAAGCCACATGAATGATCTAGTTCGCATTTGCGTATTGCGAATGAATCATCGGACTTGTGATGGGACGCATAGATACGCCATGCACATTCCTCCACCGAACATATTACAATAACTTTCCTCGTTTCGTTCTTCACAAACTTGAATCCACGACGAATTGAAACACAATAATTCTTCACCACTTTCCTAAACTGTTCAGCGTCTTTAAACCTTTGTCCTTCCCCCTTAATTGCTTGCGCCCATAAGACTGTTAAATCATCGTCCCCATCATCTTCTTCGCCGTATGTTTCTGTCTCCGTCCTGCGATACATAATATAAGTGTAACTATACTCGACTTGTTGTGTTTGCAACACCCATTTATCTATCAGCAGTACAACACCACAGGTTCCACCACAACACAATCTTCAAATATTGTACTACTACCCGGGAGCAGAGCTTAACAAGAATCCAACACACAACACACAATCTAATACAACAGTTCACATGGCCTAGTATAACATTTCTGTTTTACGTACAAAATTAACTCATTCACACATACTATATTGCTAATATCACTCATCCAAGGCGTCAATAGACAGATTTCCACAACAAATACCAATCAACAACTCAAATATTACACAATGTACCCCATGAACATACCTTATTCTCTTGCTAGGAATTTCCCTATTCATCACCATCATCTTCCCAAAGCACTGCCCATTACCCTCGTTCAACCGAAACACCCTCGTCAAGTCTTCGTCGTTTGTGATCTCCATTGTGTATTCCCCATCCGTCTCCTCGTAATGCAGTGATTTTGTCGTCGAGCTTATGTCCGGCCATTTCTCCTCCAATTTTTGGTATAAATCGTTGAGACGATCGCTTGCCAATAGACGCACAAGAAGCACCTCGGAGTTGTAAGGGCAAAAAAGCATCATTTCCACTCCATTCCGCGGCTCCATTTCACTGCCCATCCTCCTTCCCACCCCGATTGCACCGAACCTCCGACAATAGCTTCAATACTCCAACCCGAATGCTTCAACCTGGCGAAAATGGGGTCGAACGTTCGAAGCCCACCTCAACAAAACCCTCTCCGTCCAGCTCCGTCACTCCTTCAAACCCCCACTCCCTACCCTACCTCCTCCCCTCCTGCCCCTCCTGCTCGAGAACTCCACTTCCCACCGTTTCCTTTTTGGCGCTAAAAAATGAAGAAATGAAGAGTGAGTTGTGTGATCGGTTGTATATATACATTTGTAAGTATAACCTCTCACTTCATTTACACAAACCTAGGATGATGGGCTCCACTCCATTAGTTTTAATCATTACATTGGGGGTATAATGGTCTTTTCACCACTTATTTTGATTATTGAATTAATTAAATGGATTGGGTACTGAAGTGGGATGTATTTTTGCAGTGGGTACTAATACATAAGGAAAAGAGTATAGAGGGTCTGCAGTGGGATACATTTTGGAGGTGGGGATTTAAGTGGAATTTCCCCTTTTAAATACCGATTAATGAATTTAATGATCATAAATTGTAATGCCTTGATAAAATTCATTCTTGCACACTTGGGTTTTAATTTCTTGGTCTTTTTAGAGGGCTAGGAAAATATAGAGGGTTTCAAAGAAAAATTAGGCTTAAAGGCTCAAAGTGGTTAATCCTAAAGGGAAAATATTTTTGGGTTGGAGTTCAAACGAAGGCCAAAAATTTTGGGTTTTCTAAGTGCATCGATCATATTCTCGATTTTTGGAATATGGCATGGTCTTGAATCGGTCCCAATCGCAAGTTCTAGTTTCCTTTAATCAAAATGATTTTCACACATCAAATAAAAGAAATGAGTAAAAGTGACTCATGGCTCAAATCTCACAAGGTTGGATTGATTCATGTCATACAATATTCTCAGGTTTAATCTTTGAGAAATTTCTTACAATCTATTCAATTAAATTCTCAACATGAGGACTCATTACCCAACAAGATGATTATATCATTAAATTTTTATAGCTCAAAACCTCAAAAATTCATATCATGCATGTCTTCTATTATATTATCCCAATTTAAAAGTTTGAAAATTTAATCATAAACCAAAAACAAATATGTGAATTCTTAGACGGAGTTATGCATGCTTTTTACTGGATATATATAAAAGAATAAAATAATAAAAATAAACAAAATAAAAATAACACACACGCTTTTTCTTTTTAATTTAAGTGAAGAATCAATATCCTCACATTTTGAGCCTTGCTCGAAATGTGAGTAAATCAATTCCTACTTAAACAAATTATCAAAATCAAAATAAAATAAAAGAGGAAGGAGGGAGGGAGAAAATATTAACACAAAAGGTAGAAGCATAATTCCGATAGCCTTTTTCGTCAAACCAATTAAATGTTCGACGATTTTGGCTATGTGTGATCGTTTGGTTCATCGAGCAAGGCAATTGTTCGATGCCCAACACTTAGAAAAATTCTGATTTTCATCAAAATTGTTCAATCACATTTTTGAATTTTCTAAACACAAAAATAAAATTTAGTCTACTTGCAAAAATTAGGTTGGATTAATTTTGCTTTTATAAAAATTATTCCGGATCTTAAATCGCTTTAAATTCCAGGAATATTTTCTATTATGTACAGAACTTATCCAACCGGGAACCTGTTTTGCAGCTTTAATTTTCTCTTTGGTGATTCCACAAATTCCTGCAAAGCAAACACAAAAGAAGTTATCGGGTTTTCTAAAAATTGTCAACACCCTCACATTTAGAGTCTTAGTACTCTAAATGTGAGTTAATTGATTAATACCCAAATTATTTAATATAATATGCACAAGAGGTTTATATATATATATATATGTATATATGATTTTGACTTGCAGAAATTCAGGTTGGACTAATTCTGTGCTTGTGAAAATTATTCCGGATTTTAGATTTCTTTAAATTCCGGATATAATCTTCGGTCAATTACAGAACTAATCCAACCGGGAACCTGTAGTCCGAAGGTCTGCTGCTCCATTTGTTGTTTCACCAGTGATGAGGGTTTCCTCAGCGCAGTGGTGGTAATGAGGTGGATAGGCGATGAAGCAGCGGTGGAGCTTCGTGGTCTGGAGATGGTGGAGATGACAAACACGTGAGTTTCACGTGTTTGGCAATTTACAATTGCAAATTAGTGTAGCCCCAATGCTACACTTCCACATTTAACTCCTTATACCAGTTTTGGTGGCTCCATGATTCCTGCAAGAAAGAATACCCAATTGGTTAGGTTTTCCCCTCAAATCAACATCCTCACATTTAGAGTCTTAGTACTCTAAATGTTTAATTAATTTGAGGGTACTTCTCTGTTCTGAAATAAATATAATAAAATACACTAACTAACTATGAGTAATCAGGAGTGTAATTCTCTTAATAAACGACGCTGCATCCTCCCCGGCAACGGCGCCATGAAACTTTTGACAAATTTCGTCACACGAGTATTTTTAAAATATCCCAGGTTAAATTTATTAAATGAAAAGAGTTATGATTCATGGGAAGGGGTTTAAGGATATATTTCACTTTTTATTACTCATGTGGGAAACTTTGATTTCAAACGGCATTGTGGACCTCCCCGGCATGAAACTTTTTACAATTTCCTGCCTTGAAGATCCTTACCATGAAACTTTTGACAAGTTCCCACTACATGAGTATTTTCTGAATAATCATAATCCTGGTGTTCAATTTTATTTAATGAAACCAATTTATGGAGGCGAAGTTGGGATTAGGGATATATTTATAGGTTGTCACGTTTTATTTACTCGTGTTAAGAAATTGTGCCCCCGAAAGCGCACGGAGTCAAAAATTGCAGTATTTATAGTAAGTACCGGATCGTTCACTGGAGGATGTGCGATGGAAGCAGGGCCCACGTCGTTTACTAAGATTTTCCACTCGGTTACTCGATTCAAGTTTGTGTTTTGACTATCAACTACTTGACATAATTTAAACTAAGTTATGAAAGCAATTAAAATAAAGCAGATAAAATTATTCAAGAAAGCGACTTAAATTTAATCTAAGAAAGCAATAAAATTATTCTAAGAAAGCGGTTAAAATTATACTAAGCTATCTATCATTGATCTAGGAAAGCAGATTTAAATTGAGACAGAAGGGACAGGAAGAGAATAATAAAAATTGGACAAGATTCAGATGAAACACAATTAAACTTCCATTTTAATAGGCAGATCTTAGTTTGGGATAATCCATCAGTTAGCCAACTCTCATGCTCTCTGTACCGTGTTATAACACTCCGTATAATTTTTAAATAAAAATTCAAAATAAAATAAAATAAAATAAAATAATTAATAAATAGTTATTCAAATTTTCTCACAATTTAAACTTTTTAGAAATAAACATGAGTCCGAATTAAATTGACTTATAAGTGTTAAGTTATATTTTGTCATAAATTATTTAAGCTCATATTAATTGATTATGATTATTTAGTCAAAATTTAATATAAATTATAGAATTAAAATTAAGAATACTCAACCAATTAATTTATGCAAATCAAGCCGAACCGTTTTATTAATAAATTATCTAATTAAAAGATGTGAATTATTTTAAGTTAATAAATTTTATTGGAAAAGATACGATTTAATAATAAGGGATGGATTAAATTGTATGATTAACTCCCCATAACTTGAATAAAATACTTAACAAATTAGATTATTAAAATTAACGAGGGACCGAAATATAACTAATGAAATTGTCCAGATTAAGGGATTTGCAGTGGTGAATCATTTCACTAACGGTGGTAAATTAATAAATGGACTAATCTATTAAATAACACAAAATATGAGTTAGGCTATAAAATTAAGTTATTGTAATTAAATTAAAACACTTAATCCATTTAATTATCGGTAATTAACCCGACCGATAATTTGCGATTGTCCCGAATTGAAGAATATGGAGTCCCAAATGATTTGACTAACTATGCCGGATGATTAAATAATTAAATCCACAACTTAGATTAATTAGTCAATTAAATCCATAATTGGGTATTTTTTTGGACCAATTAGTGTGTAGCCCAATAAACAATTTTGAAGAACAAAATTTAATTGGGCCCGAGCCCAGCCCACATTACACAAGCCCAGGCCCAACTCTAAAACTAAACCCTAACCCTAAAAAAATTAGGGCTGCCGCCGCCGCCTCCTTTCCGGCGCCGCCCTCGCCGCCGGCGAGCCTCCGGCCGGCCACCACCCGAATTTCCTTCCCGACCCATTTCCACCACAATCCGGCCACCACCGCGGCCTTCGCCGCCCCTGCCCACCGATCCGCCACCATTTCCGCCCTCCTCCTCCGTTTCCATCCTCCAATTCCGGCCACCGCTTCACCACCGCCCCATCACCTCCGCCCACCATCTACAGCCTAGGGAGGTCGCGCCTCACCACCTCCGCCCACCATTCCCGAGCTCCACCCCAATCGCCGCCAGCCGCGGTGAACAGAAATCACCACCGCCACTGTCACCAACACCATCGCCGGCCCTTGCCACGCCGCCCCTTTCCACAACCACAAGCCTCTCCCCATTCCTCCTCCGAATCCGCAGCCAACACAAAACACAACAACAAAAATCACAGAACCAAAACCGAGAGAGAGAAGGGAAACGAGAGAAGGAAGAAGAAAAAGAGAGAGAGGAAAGAGAGGAGAGGGCCGACGCTTTGCCGCCGCCGAACCCTGCCGTCGTCGCCGCCATTGTGCTCGCCGGAGTTGCTCAAAGAAGAGAGGGAGGTAAGGCAAAAGAAAAATAAAAGAAAAGAGAGGAGGACGAGATGAGAAGGAGAGGAGGGAGAAGAGTCGCCGCCGCCGTCGCCTTTTGCCGCCGCCGCCGCCCTTACCGGAGTTGCTCAAAGGAGAGAGCAAAAGAAAAACAAAGAAAACGTGGGGGAACAGGTACTGCAGGGAGTGGACAAAAGAAGACCAAAAGGGAATGGGTTAACCAGGTACTGCAAGGCGCATTTAATGCGCGCAGAGCAAAATGAGGAAATACGCGTTTGAAAAATCTGAAACGGGGAGGGGTAGCTTGTCTTTTTCTTGGCCAACACTCTATAAAACACCCCCTCCCATTTCCTTTCATCTCACGCATTCCAGCCACAATTTATTCATTTCTAGTCTAGTTTGTTGTTGTAGGATTATATAGTAGTAGTATTGTAGAAGTGATTTTTAGTGGTTCGAATTTTGAGTGGGATTTTCGGTGCAAGCCAAGGAGCTTTAGAGCTGAGTAAGGATTATTACAGATAGCTAGTTCGTGTTAGTGCTCCGGGTAAGATTTATTAAGTTGGAAATTTATGGTTATTATTTCTATTTAAATATTATTATAGCATACTAAGCTAATATTAAATTTTTGCTAGTCAAATAGCGGTAAAGGGATATCTGCTCGTAGGCCTGTGCATGTGTCGAGTTCCATTCCACCCACGGTGACTGTAAGTAGATTTTTACTCTTTGGAGTAAAGCCAAATTTATTTTAGCTTAAGCATAATTTTTACTGCCGCTTTCTTATTTTAAATTTATGCTTATAGCTCCCTACTGTTTTTGGATTATTGGTATGCCATTTTACTGTGCTTTACAATACTTGCAATTATTCTCAATGTCCTATGGATTTTTGAGCGCGCATTGTTACGGGGTTGGGTCCAAGTTTTGGGTCGCTGCTGCCACCTCCGCCGTTTGCTTGTGTTACACGACTTACGGGGACAGATATTAATCCTCCGCCGTTTGCCTGTAATACACGACTTACGGGGACTGTTGGAAATCAGCCCGACGCCATTTCTCGATTCAATGTGGTCTGAGGAAATTTCTTACCTCCACCACAACCCTTGAATGTATGTGAGATTTGGGCCCTACAACGGGGAACCTGCACATCATGTTGGCTGAGAATTTATTTCTTGGTAACGCATAGTGTCATATTGTCTCTTCCCGGGATTAGATTTATATGGATTTTGTCTGTGCTTAAATTAATTCTCGTTTTAGCATACCATTACCATAACTGTTGTCTTTAAATTATTTCTGCAACCCGATCTCCTCCGGGAGTAAGGGTCTACTTACTCAGCGATTGTTTTCGCTGACTCTACACTTGTCACCATTTCCTTTCAGGTTTTGAGATCTGCAAGGCATCATCTGCACGGGCACGATTTGGGGTATTATTTATGAAATGTATATTTTAAAACCCCCCTTTTGGGATAAAAAGCTATTACTTGGCATAGATAGTGATTTATCGAGCATAAACAAAATATTTGGGTTTTATCCCATTTATGAGAATATGGTGCCCTACTGTTTTAAACAATGCATTACGCGTTTAACAGTATTTTTGAGTATGAAATAGACAACCCCTTTTTATGAAATAAAACTTCCATGGATTTACTCCATTATTGTTATTGCGCGTTTTGAGGAATGCAGTCCTCCGTTTGGTTACGCTATACCAAACATTTTTATTAAGCTTATTTTATACTTCTCATAGTATATAAGCTTCTTTGTGAATTATATGCTAGCTTGTCCGGAACGTGGTTAGCATATACATTCAAATCTGATTTTCTGCAATTATTTTTGCTAGCCTTAGCGTATTTCGGGCAGTCCGGAATACGTGGCGGTAGCACCCCGCCCATTGTTCCCGCTCTTTTCTTCCGCTGCATCTTTAGGGAAAATGGGGGTGTTACAGTTTGGTATCAGAGCGTTTTGCTCTTGGAATTGTGCATCTGAAATTTTTAAAATTCATGCACCAAAAGTTATTTTTAAAAGCCAGGTGGCTATACAAGTCGTGTATTTAAATTATTAAATTTTACACGAAAAGTATTTGGAAGCATTCGGATTAGTGCATATAAATTATTGCAATTTTTGCACGAGAAATATTTTTGAAGAGCCATTTTTGCTCTAAGAAGTAGTGCATTTAAATTATTGAAATTTTTGCACGAAATATTTTGGAAAGACTATGCCAAGTACTTTTAAAGTTAAATTTGGGGATGGGAGCACACACATATGCATATAGGCACGAGCAGAATTTTGGATTATTACAAGTTCATTTTTGACAAGGATTATTCCAATGTGTCGGACTCCGAGCTAGAGTCTCTCTCCGACTATCTTATGATTATTTTGCTAAGTATTGCCTTAGTACCTACCCCTAGACGTGTCTTGGATAACCTACTAGTATTGCACTAGTTTATTGGTTTCTCAGTTCAGTTGCCTTATTACGTAAGATGATGCCTACAATAGGTGACGATGTTTGCGATTACTTTTATTTTTACTATTGGTAAGGTATGGGAACGTTTACCCCAAAGTTGTACCTACCAAGTGGTAACAGGGTATTGAAATGGTCTATGACCCTTCTTTGATCTATCAAGAATTTGCCGTATCACAAATTGTTTTATGGCCTTAGTACGAATTGCGTTCTCGCCTTAGTCAACATAAGGTTATACCTTAGACTTATAAGCGCACAAATTATATGTTAGCACGATGATCATGCGGATGACTATGAATAAGAATTTCCTAAATACTATATGGTCTTAAAGATAAGACGCAAGTGCTACGAAAGAGCACCAAAAGATTTTAAACTCACAACGAATTTTATAAAATATTTACGAATTTCCCTCAAATCCATATGCCAATTTGACAAGGAAAGTTGAACATTTCCTTGGCAATATTCTTAAAGGGATTATTACCAACAGTCGTGCGCTTAAAGGATAACCCAAATCATTCCTCCTATTCCTTTGAGCCTTATAAATTTTGAATTCGATCTCTGGAGGAGAATGCACTTAAGGGTTCGCCGGTAGAGAGAATACTTCCAATCGCCCTTCGTATAATTTTTGTCTACCTCGATAGTTGTCCCAAATATGTTGTTCCTATGGTTTTCCCTTGATAAGGACACAAGAGCCCATAACAATGATTTCACCCCCACTTTCGAGAAAGCGTATGAACTAGTAAGGACTAAGGTTCTGATAAAGGACGGTGAAATTTTCCACCCAAAAAAAAAAAATAAAAAAATAAAAAAAAATAAAAAAAAAATAACAATAAGTAAATAAAAATAAAAATTTCAAAATTTCCAAACCATTTGGAAGTTAATTAAAATTTTGATAAATGATAAAGTGAGAGCAAATGAGTTTCTCTCAAGACTATGATTATGTTTCAGATGCCACGACGAGGACGCCCAGTAAAACGTCCGGCCAAACCCCTATATGCACCTGATCCCATGGTGGATAGGCAAGAAGCTATAGAGGGACGACAAGCTCGATTGGAACAAGTAATGTTAACAATTGGTACCGCAGTAGAGCGACAACTGGCGAGGGACGAAATAAGAGGGGAACCCCCCACAGATTTCATCAAGGTTGTACATGAGTATCAACCTACGAGCTACACCGGACAAGAGGACCCGGATGAGCTAGAAGGGTGGATCGAGAAATTTGACAAACTGCTAGAGGCGGTACGGTGTCCCAAGGAAAGGAAAGTGGAGGTTGCTACATTCTTCCTGGAAGGCCAGGCAAACATTTGGTGGCGAAACCACGAGAATCGAGACATTAGTTGGCCAGAGTTTAAGGAAAGCATGCGGGCGAGATTTTACCCAACTAGTGTAAAGAACGCTAAGTATGAGGAGTTCGTCACCTTAACACAAGGCAATTTCTCTGTCCATGAGTACTACAAAAAGTTCAATGAGCTCCTCCGCTTCGCTCCAGGGTTAGTGAACACCGAACATTCCCAGGCCCAAAAATTCGAACTCGGATTGAACCGAGAGATTCGAGAAGGGTTAGGTGGGAAACAATTCTTTAGCCTACAGAAGCTATATGATCGGGCGATGACAGTTGAGCGAGTCCGGAAGCCTAAACGGGGAAAAGAGCAAATCGAGCAAACCTCTAAAACCCATAAGGAGAGGCGCATCAAGAGGAACCCGGGCAGAGGAAACCAGAACCAGCATCGCAACTTTGACGGCCCTAATCTAAGAAATAATGACCATCCCCCAATGGCCGCACGCTGCCCAAAGTGCGGCAGGAAGCATTGGATGCAGGCATGCCCGCAAGATGGAGAGTGCTTCAGATGTGGCCTCACAGGACACAGGATTAAAGATTGCAGCACCCGTCTGGATCCTAACAAGTTGCGAAATGATCTAAAAGGAGATCATCGCTTCCAAACGGAAGCATTACTGAATAGAAAGCCTAGGAACCCCGCCACCTCCGGTAAGAAGTAATCAAGGAAGGTTGCATAAGGACAACTCGGGCGATCCTTGAGAAGGATAAAAAGGGGAGCTCGGGCACACTCGTTGGAGGACATTTTGACTTTTGCTTTGGGAATGTAGCCCCTAATATATCGGTTTAGATTATATAATTACTCTCTAAGAACATCGTTCAATCGGGCATGGTAAAATGATATGCAAGTGGAGCGATCGTGCCCCAACTTTTGAACCAAGTAATGCGCTTGATATGTATAACCAAGGCATTCCCTTTTGTTACGAAGCATTTTAAGCTTCCGTCTAAATGATAATCCCCGATGTAATATTTAAAAATTTCTTTTCCTTTGGAAGGATTGGTTTGACCTATAATCAAATGTTTAGGTTGAATGCTCATGCTTAAGTAAAAATATGGAACCATCAAGAGCAAAGTTTATCTCAAGGTCAGTAAATTATTATATCCAATAAAACGTCTACTTATCAAATTTGGTAGAGAATGCTTAACTGGGCAGCGCCATCATCATTTATCTAAACCATGTTCAAATATACCTTATTAGATAACTAAACAATTTCTCCAAAGAGCACCGTTACCAACAAGGAAGAGTGAGATTTACTAGGGATTATCGAATACTCAAAAGAAGACTACCAATTTAACTGTGTCATTGGAAATCGGAAAACGGGAATAAGATAACATATTAATAGGTTTTTGTCCTAAACTTATCCCGGATACCATTAGGATATGATTAAAAAAAAAAAAAAAAAAAAAGTTGTAACTAAAGGAGTTAGCACGGATATTAAGGATAAATATCCGTGGCTGTTTGCAGAGAATCATAACTGATCGATAACCCATTGAAAGTTTTCCAAAAAAATAAATAAATAAATAAATAAAATTAAATAAAAATAAAATAAATAAATAAAGGTATTAGGAGATATACATCTAAATTACTATTAGTTTTGTCGTGAGGCTTCGAGGGCGAAGCCTTATTTTAAGGAGGGTAGACTATAACACTCCGTATAATTTTTAAATAAAAATTCAAAATAAAATAAAATAAAATAAAATAATTAATAAATAGTTATTCAAATTTTCTCACAATTTAAACTTTTTAGAAATAAACATGAGTCCGAATTAAATTGACTTATAAGTGTTAAGTTATATTTTGTCATAAATTATTTAAGCTCATATTAATTGATTATGATTATTTAGTCAAAATTTAATATAAATTATAGAATTAAAATTAAGAATACTCAACCAATTAATTTATGCAAATCAAGCCGAACCGTTTTATTAATAAATTATCTAATTAAAAGATGTGAATTATTTTAAGTTAATAAATTTTATTGGAAAAGATACGATTTAATAATAAGGGATGGATTAAATTGTATGATTAACTCCCCATAACTTGAATAAAATACTTAACAAATTAGATTATTAAAATTAACGAGGGACCGAAATATAACTAATGAAATTGTCCAGATTAAGGGATTTGCAGTGGTGAATCATTTCACTAACGGTGGTAAATTAATAAATGGACTAATCTATTAAATAACACAAAATATGAGTTAGGCTATAAAATTAAGTTATTGTAATTAAATTAAAACACTTAATCCATTTAATTATCGGTAATTAACCCGACCGATAATTTGCGATTGTCCCGAATTGAAGAATATGGAGTCCCAAATGATTTGACTAACTATGCCGGATGATTAAATAATTAAATCCACAACTTAGATTAATTAGTCAATTAAATCCATAATTGGGTATTTTTTTGGACCAATTAGTGTGTAGCCCAATAAACAATTTTGAAGAACAAAATTTAATTGGGCCCGAGCCCAGCCCACATTACACAAGCCCAGGCCCAACTCTAAAACTAAACCCTAACCCTAAAAAAATTAGGGCTGCCGCCGCCGCCTCCTTTCCGGCGCCGCCCTCGCCGCCGGCGAGCCTCCGGCCGGCCACCACCCGAATTTCCTTCCCGACCCATTTCCACCACAATCCGGCCACCACCGCGGCCTTCGCCGCCCCTGCCCACCGATCCGCCACCATTTCCGCCCTCCTCCTCCGTTTCCATCCTCCAATTCCGGCCACCGCTTCACCACCGCCCCATCACCTCCGCCCACCATCTACAGCCTAGGGAGGTCGCGCCTCACCACCTCCGCCCACCATTCCCGAGCTCCACCCCAATCGCCGCCAGCCGCGGTGAACAGAAATCACCACCGCCACTGTCACCAACACCATCGCCGGCCCTTGCCACGCCGCCCCTTTCCACAACCACAAGCCTCTCCCCATTCCTCCTCCGAATCCGCAGCCAACACAAAACACAACAACAAAAATCACAGAACCAAAACCGAGAGAGAGAAGGGAAACGAGAGAAGGAAGAAGAAAAAGAGAGAGAGGAAAGAGAGGAGAGGGCCGACGCTTTGCCGCCGCCGAACCCTGCCGTCGTCGCCGCCATTGTGCTCGCCGGAGTTGCTCAAAGAAGAGAGGGAGGTAAGGCAAAAGAAAAATAAAAGAAAAGAGAGGAGGACGAGATGAGAAGGAGAGGAGGGAGAAGAGTCGCCGCCGCCGTCGCCTTTTGCCGCCGCCGCCGCCCTTACCGGAGTTGCTCAAAGGAGAGAGCAAAAGAAAAACAAAGAAAACGTGGGGGAACAGGTACTGCAGGGAGTGGACAAAAGAAGACCAAAAGGGAATGGGTTAACCAGGTACTGCAAGGCGCATTTAATGCGCGCAGAGCAAAATGAGGAAATACGCGTTTGAAAAATCTGAAACGGGGAGGGGTAGCTTGTCTTTTTCTTGGCCAACACTCTATAAAACACCCCCTCCCATTTCCTTCATCTCACGCATTCCAGCCACAATTTATTCATTTCTAGTCTAGTTTGTTGTTGTAGGATTATATAGTAGTAGTATTGTAGAAGTGATTTTTAGTGGTTCGAATTTTGAGTGGGATTTTCGGTGCAAGCCAAGGAGCTTTAGAGCTGAGTAAGGATTATTACAGATAGCTAGTTCGTGTTAGTGCTCCGGGTAAGATTTATTAAGTTGGAAATTTATGGTTATTATTTCTATTTAAATATTATTATAGCATACTAAGCTAATATTAAATTTTTGCTAGTCAAATAGCGGTAAAGGGATATCTGCTCGTAGGCCTGTGCATGTGTCGAGTTCCATTCCACCCACGGTGACTGTAAGTAGATTTTTACTCTTTGGAGTAAAGCCAAATTTATTTTAGCTTAAGCATAATTTTTACTGCCGCTTTCTTATTTTAAATTTATGCTTATAGCTCCCTACTGTTTTTGGATTATTGGTATGCCATTTTACTGTGCTTTACAATACTTGCAATTATTCTCAATGTCCTATGGATTTTTGAGCGCGCATTGTTACGGGGTTGGGTCCAAGTTTTGGGTCGCTGCTGCCACCTCCGCCGTTTGCTTGTGTTACACGACTTACGGGGACAGATATTAATCCTCCGCCGTTTGCCTGTAATACACGACTTACGGGGACTGTTGGAAATCAGCCCGACGCCATTTCTCGATTCAATGTGGTCTGAGGAAATTTCTTACCTCCACCACAACCCTTGAATGTATGTGAGATTTGGGCCCTACAACGGGGAACCTGCACATCATGTTGGCTGAGAATTTATTTCTTGGTAACGCATAGTGTCATATTGTCTCTTCCCGGGATTAGATTTATATGGATTTTGTCTGTGCTTAAATTAATTCTCGTTTTAGCATACCATTACCATAACTGTTGTCTTTAAATTATTTCTGCAACCCGATCTCCTCCGGGAGTAAGGGTCTACTTACTCAGCGATTGTTTTCGCTGACTCTACACTTGTCACCATTTCCTTTCAGGTTTTGAGATCTGCAAGGCATCATCTGCACGGGCACGATTTGGGGTATTATTTATGAAATGTATATTTTAAAACCCCCCTTTTGGGATAAAAAGCTATTACTTGGCATAGATAGTGATTTATCGAGCATAAACAAAATATTTGGGTTTTATCCCATTTATGAGAATATGGTGCCCTACTGTTTTAAACAATGCATTACGCGTTTAACAGTATTTTTGAGTATGAAATAGACAACCCCTTTTTATGAAATAAAACTTCCATGGATTTACTCCATTATTGTTATTGCGCGTTTTGAGGAATGCAGTCCTCCGTTTGGTTACGCTATACCAAACATTTTTATTAAGCTTATTTTATACTTCTCATAGTATATAAGCTTCTTTGTGAATTATATGCTAGCTTGTCCGGAACGTGGTTAGCATATACATTCAAATCTGATTTTCTGCAATTATTTTTGCTAGCCTTAGCGTATTTCGGGCAGTCCGGAATACGTGGCGGTAGCACCCCGCCCATTGTTCCCGCTCTTTTCTTCCGCTGCATCTTTAGGGAAAATGGGGGTGTTACACGTGTTGCCTTTAACAGACAGGTACTTACAGTAAAAGTTTACATGCTCTTAAGGCAACAAATTCTAAGATACCACAGACTCATAACTCCCTTCACAGGCCTTGCAACAAGCAACACCTGGCACTCCATAGATTGAACTGCCATGTACTCCCATCATTCCCCCGGTCACACCCAAAGATTCTAATCAAGCCATGAACTATCCCTTAACTCTCAGTCCTAGTAGCAGTTACGCAACTCTCAATACAACCGAGTGACCTCTAGAGAAAGCAGTTAAAAGAAAGCGGCAAAAGAAAGCGGTAAAGAAAGCATTTAAAATCCTATCACTCGGAGGTTTTTGAAAGTCTGACCCTGGTAGTAAAAGAAAGCCCCCAGTCAGAATGACCGGGTGTGGATCAAGAATTCCCGGATCTCGGTGAACCGCTCGCAGTGTTCACTTCCTTCCGGGTGGTTATGAGATACAAACTAATGAAACGAACTAATAAATTAGTTCGTTCCGGATGCACTCACTCAGGACTCAAAAATAGGCTTTGGCAGAAGAGGATAGCAGTTGAAAGGAACTCAACCGTACCTTAGGAAATAACCAAGGCCCACATGTTGTTCTTCTAGTATTATCTATTACACCTCATCTGAATCCAAGTGGCAGTGCAATATTTAATATAAGATTTCCAACATATAGCAATTTTGGAAAATAATTGATATGAAAATCATTCCCTAAACAGGTACTAGACTCTCAATAAGAACACAGACCCTTTCAGTCTAGGTAAGACCTAATCGCTGACTCTGCTTCTAATTTCCCAAAATTAACCCCCAGTCGGATATGAATTAGTCATAGCTGAGGAATTTATCCCTTACTTAGATCCGGATTTTATAAATGAATTTTTGTTGGAAATTTAATATGAAACATCTGATTTAAATCGAGACTTCTATATCCAAGGGAAGGATCCTAAAATAATTATGACCACAATATTTACATAATAATATCATGCATAATTTTATAGAAAAGTGTAAAATTAAATAACCCAAAATATAAGGTGGGTTTAGACAGAAGTTGAAACACAGAGATGAAATAGCCGGAGATGAGAAGAATTTATTTGGCTAAAAAGGGGACTGAAATAACTGGGGTTATCCAGACTGCAAACATCTGCTATCCGTGTCCCAACTATTCCAGGTGGAACGGTTTTTAGATAGTGGAATTCCCTAAATGACAGTTGCCACTGTCACTTAGACCTCCACTATCCGTGAAGTTGGAAGTAAAAACCCACATGTTCTTTTACTGCAGAAATTATTAGACGATATAGGCAAATATCATCTAACATTACTACAACTCCAGATTCGGGTTTGAAATTAAAATAAAGAAAGAAAATTGTATCCGGATAGGAGTCAGCTGAGCAGCTATTATAATCCCGGATGGACGAACCGCCAAGGCTTCCACCGACCGCTATCCGGACCATGCAAAATAACATCTAGTAATTAATATACAGACCACGAGCTAGTTTATCCGTGTGGGAATACCCGCCAACATTAGTCTGTTATATCTCTTACTATCTGTTTCACACAACACGGAAAAAGACCAAAATAAATAAAAGAAAATATTTTTTGTGCCATCTTGTATGAGAGACATTGGTTTCTCATGCAAGGTATGGAATTAAATCCATAATTACTCTTTATGGTCTAAATAATCTCTCATTCCATAATTAATTAATTAATTACAGTCCGAATTATATACTTAGATCATTAGAGTTGAATTTTTGTAGAAAAAGTCTTTTAATGGAAATTGAACAAAGTTCTTTATATCAATTTAATCATGAGTTGAGATCATTGAATTTCAACCTCAAAAATATTAATACAAAGGTTCAATTAATTAATGGGGTGAGATGGAGAATAAAAATTTGGCAAAAGGAGTGCCAAGCATGTCGTGAAACAGAGTTTGTGTCGCGGACCGTGGGTCCGCGACAAGGGGATCACGACAGAGAGGTGGGAGATAAGAGAATTGGGATATTTTGAAAATTAGGGTTGTTGTGTCGCTAAGTAAAAATCCGTGTCGCTAGGCCAGGGACCGCGACCGGGGTTTAGCGACAAAAGGTTTGAAAATTCAACAAGGGCATAATTCCTGGTCGCGGAACAAGGGGTGTGTCGCGGACCGTGGGTCCGCGACAGGGGTTCCGCAACAGAGCCTTTCCAGAATAAATTACAAGTATTTGGGTCCTCTGTCGCTAATCAAGGGTTGTGTCGCGGACCGTGGGTCCGCGACAGGATTGCTTCGCGACCGAGGGATTTTAAAAATTTTATAAAATTTTGGCAGCATAACGCCTTAAATTGCAATGCATGGAAGTGCGTTGTGGGATCACAACGGGAAAATTACGTTGCAACCCGTGGGGTTACAACGTGATGCAATACAATATAGGCGATGCAATTTTTTAAATAAATATGCACAAACACTAAAATGCCATCCACTTTCTAAACCTATTAAACTAAAAATAAAATAAAATAAAATAAAGTAAAACTCTAAGAAACAGTAAAACAGTCACCAACTAAGAACACAATGAAACTAAACTAAGAGACTAAAATTTAAATGAAACCTACACTAATGGATCTAGCAAGAGATAGGCACCAAGTGGTCATACATTTATTAAATCTAATAAAGCAATAAACCTAATTAAAAATAATAAAAATGGTCAAGTGACCAAAAATGCAAAAATAAAGCAATAAATATTATGGAAATGATCCATAACAACTTTTTGGTGGAACATTTTCTTTATAACATCAAAAACCAAAATATGGTTTAATCACACCTATTAGTTAAGTGTTTCAAACCCAAATCCAAAAAAAATATAAACTGGGAAATAAATTGAACACTAGCTACACTTATTTATTATAAAGCATAAATTAACACTAAACTAGAGTCTATCTCTACATTGCATAAAATGAACTAAACTACCTAGTCTAATAAATTCTTGGAGAGCACAGTGGTGCCTCCAAGAGCAATAAAATAAACTAAAGTGTAGCTAGGTTACTGTTCAATGGGGTAGGAGGTTATATTTATAGAGAAGAAGAATTAAGCCCTAGGCCCATTCAAGGCCCACCCAGTCGCTAAACAATTGTGTAACACCCCGGATTTGGTAACCCAGGCCGAGGTGTCACCGCCGCATCACCCTAGCAAGACACGGATTTCCGAGCTCGCTAAGGAGGTGCAAGGCTTATGGGTATGAAAAGTTTTAAAACATTCAACAATGAATCCGGAATCCAATAATACTTTAATCAAATACGGTAGTAAAAATCATCATGCATGGAAAAGGTAAATGCAGCGGAAATGTAATCACGGCCAACACGGCCAAAACCTCGGGTTAAACAGACCCGGTAAACAGTAATACGATGCAGAAAGCGAAAATGTTCATAAACAATTCCCCCCAAGTGTATGCGTATGCGTCACTCGACATACTCTGTAAAAGAAAAATGACAACGGTTGTCAGTATAAAAATATACTGAGTAAGTTAATCCCTAACTAACAAATAAAAGGGGTTACATGTGTTTAAAACTAAAGATTTCGCTTACCACACGTACTGTTAAAATACATAGTTTATTTGCAGCGGAAAACATGATTTAAGGACTAAATTTTTAAAAGCGTAATTTAAGCATAATTTAAGAGGCATGAAATTTTAAATACATAATTAAAGACATGATAGATACGATTTAAGCATAAAGAAACACTCACACAAGTCTTTTACATTTATCCCGTAGACTGAGAAGAGGACACCATACCGGGAGATCACTAACGAGGCAATCTCAACATAGGACCACTAACGAGGCAGTCCAAACAATGGGAAACCACTAACGAGGCAGTCTCAAAGATAGTAGGACCACTAACGAGGCGATCCAAAAAGATAGTAGGACCACTAACGAGGCGATCCAAAAATACAGCGCGCGAGATCACTAACGAGGCAATCTCAGATAGTAAGGAGACCACTAACGAGGCAGTCTCAAAGATAATGATAGCATGACGATCGGCTCAGCCTAGTCAACGGGATTTTTCGAAAGTTCGTATTTCAAAGTTATCAAATGATCGATATCGCGTTTTCAAAGTTCGAGTTTTCTCAAGTTCGAAAAATCCTATTCGAGGCAGTTTACGCCTTTCTTAATTAAAAATTCGTCTTTTCACCAAAAATTCTGAAATTTTTACAGTAGTTCAAAAACACACACACGAACAACTTTCATGTTTTAAGTTTTTGGAAATAAGGTTCCGAAGTGAGTCGAAATTCGAGTTCATTGCAAGGAATAATTTCTGTCTTAAAAACCGTTTTCGTCACAGGTTCGTGCAACGCCGATTAAAAATTCATTTCAAAACCAATCGATGCGAAATTTGTACAGTAACTACAAAACACGTTAAGAAACAACTTTCATGTTTTAAGAATTTGGAAATAATGAATTCTTGGTACTCAAAAATCGACCACAACTCACTGCGTACTCGCGGGTTCCGAATAGGGTTTAAAACAGTTCTGAAAATTCGACCGATTGACATATCAAATGAACACCAAAATCCGTGAAATTTTACATGCATAATCTAGACTCAATTATCTACAACTTTTGTTTAGGAATGAAAAGTTAAATCATTCGAAAAATGGGTGAAAAACATGCATCAAGTTGAATATAGAAATCTGTCACAGTTTTTAAAACGTTCGGGTTGTCACAGAACGTTTACAGCGTGATTTGGGATAGCAAAACTTAATGTCAACGGCTGAAATTTGGACACAAGATAGATAAAGGTGTTGGGAACAACTTTTATGTTGAAACTTTTTCGGTTTGAATTCCCGAAGGTCGAGTTTTAGGCGAGTCTTTGAAATTGGACGAAAATAGGGTTTTTGAAAACCGATTTTTGTTACAAGCCTATATCTCGAGATTTAAACAACAAACAACCACGAAAATTTGTGAGTAAGGTCTTAACTTACTTAGTTAGAGAATAGGGTCGCTGGATTGGGTTTCCGGACATCCTAGGGTCACGACGAACGGCCAACTTCTCCGATCGCTTTTTGTTCGTTTTCCGACGGAAAATCGTAGTAAGGGAAAAGGGTTAGAACATGAGTTTCTGAGGTATATGGACGAATTATAACTTTGTACAATAGCTTACCAAGAGTCTAGAAGTCAGGGGCTTGTCCCGGTCGTCCCGTCGTCGCCGGAATACTCGCCGGAAAGTGGTGTCGAAGGAGTTTTGAACTTGGAGAGGGAATTGAGGGAGGGTAGGAAGTGTTTTCTGAAACGCTAGGGTTTGGGGTGCCCCTAGGGTATTCTTAAGCCTTCCCCAAGGCTGAGATCCGATTACCATCGAAGGGGGTGTGAATTTTGGCAAGAAAATCGCCATGGAAGGAAAGTTTACACCTCCTGCACCTCTGGCGCGCTGGTGACGCGCACATAGGCTTTTGTCCGCGCGGAGCACGCGTGGTCTTCCCTGGAGTCGCGACTCCTCCGTCCGCGCGGTGGCCGCGCGGCGGCGCGCGAAGAGCGCGGGCCGGCCGGACCGGCCGGTTCGGCGGTCCGCGTGTTCCGTCGGGTCTTTCCTTGCTTTCCCCTATCGGTTTTCTACGTGTTAGCTCGGTTCCTTGGGTCGTCTCTGGTTCGGAATCTTTTCCTTAAACTTGTTACGAGTCCGGCTTATTGCTCGTAACATTTCCGTGTCCTAATTAGCCTAGTCTAAATTGGTTCCAACTCCTCCTATCGTCCTTATGATCTATTTCGTGATTTATTTTGTGATTTATTTCGTGACTGAACTTAGAAATTAGTTCCAAGCTGCCTACGTACCCTGTGAAGGGATCAAGTCATGACGTAGTTCAAAACAATTTGAATTTGTTTTTCCTCGGGTGTTACATCCTCCCCCCCCTTAAGAATACAGTTATGTCCCCATAACTGTGGTCGGGTCATCTTGGAAGAGGGTAGGGTAACGTTGCCTCATGTCGGCTTCCAATTCCCAGGTTGCTGTTTCTGTCTCGTGGTTGGACCACAGGACCTTGACTACCTTTACAGATTTATTCCTTGTCCCCCTTTCCTTGTAGTCGAGTATTTGCACCGGAGTTTCTTCATAGGTCAAGTCATCGTCCAATTCGATTACGTCCGGTTGGAGTACATGCGACGTGTCGGGCACATACTTCTTCAGTTGGGGATCGTGGAGCTCGTTATGGATACGAGCAAACTGTGGTGGGGACGTTAGTTAATAAGCGGTTTTCTATTCCCTACGGAATTTCTTACGGTCCCTATGTATTTACGTCCCGAGGGTTTCCTGTAGTCCTGCGAAAGGAGGACGTGAGGCAATTCTGCTGTCCTTGCCCGGAATAGTGCCAGGTGATGCTCCATGTCATCGTACTTCACTGTCAATGTATGCCCGGGTTCAGTGAGGAGCGTATATCAAAAGAGATTGAGCAGAACAGGAAAAAATAAAACTCCCTCCGGGTCCCGCGCGGTGGCCGCGCGGTAATGAGCCCCAGCGCGCGGAGAGCGCGCGGCTCCCTCTGTTCGAGAAAATAGGGCTCGCGCTCCGCGCGAGCCACTTCCCCCATTTTCCATTCGAGAACACACCCCCAATTCTCTCTAAATCCGGCGAGTTACCTTCCTGTCTGCTTGATTTCGACTTCAATTTCACTCATCGAGGTACGATTCTACTAAACCCACTTACTAATTTCAACTTTTATGTTTTGTATGACTTGATTTGTGAGGAGATTTAGGAAATTAGGGTTTGTGTACAAAAATTGGGGGTTTGTGACTTTTAGGCTTGATTTGTGCAAATTAGCAAGTGTACGTGGCAATTGTTGTTACTCTCGCTGCCTTGCCTATGTTTATGTTATAATGTGTTTATGTTTTTGGCAAATTCTTGTTGAATTCGAATCCTTAGGAAGGCTATGAAGTTTTTTGATGTTTGGTTGTTATTGGAGTGTGATTATTAGTTCGTTCTCCTATTGTTTTGGTGCTTGTAGGATATGCTGTGTTGTTATTAGAATGATTGTTTCATTCTGTGGGCAATTTTCGTGTGTTGTTAGTAACTTAGGTTTTGGTTTATTGCGCACATAACGTGTTCGATGAAATGCCACAAAGGGTTTGGGCACTAGTTTGAGCATATCCTTTGTCCAGACTACCTCCTGGTTGGTCTTAGCAAATGGTAGGATTTGTTGTTCTTACGGTATATTCGCGTTGGAAGTGTATATTATTGCCCTTTTTCGTATTTCCGCTTGACTTCTGTGTGGAACTTAGCCTTATAATCGGTATTTGGTAACTTGCAGGATGTTGCTCTTTTTGTGGGTCGTTTTGGCGTCTCTCATGTGTCCTCCGAGGACTAGGAGACGAGTTGCTGATGAGGCTGGCCCCAGTCATGCCGCTCCGGCGATGCCTGATTTCGACGAGAGCGAGTCAGAGGAGGACGAGGAGCAGCGGGGCCCGCGACTCAGGGTTCTCCCGGACGAGGTGCGTCCTCACCGGCACGACAGGTTCCGGTTTAGGACGAAGGCTGCCCAGAACTTTTATTTCGACGAGCTTCGTCGAAACAGGGCCTACGTCCCAGAGAGAGGCATATATCCCCTTCATATGGGCGATGACAGGGTCAGTGCAGTCTTGGAGTATCTGCAGTGGACCGGACTGGCACGTCACCCCGAGGGCGTCGCCTCCGGTTATTTGGCTATGGAGGTTATTGCCAACATTGGCGGTCTCAGGGAGGGTGACGATCTATCCCGGGTATGGGTCCGTGGTCGCTATCTCGACTTCAGTGCTCGGGCGATCAATGTCTATTTTGGCTTGCCCGACGATGGCGTATTCCGGCCACAGCCTGAGGGACGTGTTCTTGCTCTTGCGTGGAACACCTTATGCACCATAGTGCCTCCTCAGCTCGAGCACAGTCATGAGCTTCGTTTGACGACGATGGACTCCCCTTGGCGAGAGCTTGCTCAGCTGTGGTTAGGGCGTGTCCGGCCGATCACTCGGAGCCACATTGTCCTGGACCACGTCTACGAGACCATTTGCTTCATCGCGCGAGACGGTAGGGTGAATGTAGGAGCTTGCATCGAGGACAACTTGCGGGGTATGCGGAGAGGACGAGGGAGTAGTGATTACCCACGTTCACCTCATCTGTGGGTTGTGCGCGGCGCAGGGGATTCGCACTACACCGGAGACAGACCCGTACGACCTAGCACCGGGCCGTTGCTACCGTATCCCGACTTATGCTGACCGGCGTAGCGCCTTACGTCGTGGGGCTCCCCGAGCTGTACTTCGCCCGCAGCTTGATGACGGCGGCCTGATCCTTGTTGTACCACCGGAGCAGCCACCCCCTCCTCCAGTAGTTCCACCTCCTGTTGTGGCGCCTCAGGGGCAGGAGATGACTCAGATGCTGCAGATGATGCAGGAGATGCGGGTCAGTATGGACGCCGGGTTTGCAGCTGGGCAGGCTCGTTATGACGCCCTCGACGCTAGGTTGGACTTCTATCAGACCCGTATGGACTCGTTTGCTACGAGGCAGGCTCAGCAGCAGGCCACCATGTCCGACATGTACGCCTATGTGCGGCAGATGGACGACTACATGCGCCGGCAGTTCCCGCCTCCCGATCAGTGATGTCTCCTTTCGGTTTCGTGTTTCGTTTAGTTTTTGCATTTAGACGTACTTTGTTTAGTTTCCTCCTTATGAGGACGTTGCTGTTGCCTGGGATTTGCGATTTATATTTTCGTTATGTTATTGCTTAGTTAGGTGTTTGACATGTGTTAGTTGTTTGCTGCTGTTTTAGAACCATGGTTTAATTGTTCTGTCCATTTTATGGTTTGAGATGCTCTGGATTTACTGTTACCTTCCTATCGTATCTGCATGTATGTGGATTGCCCAACAATACCTACGCCGTTGCTTGACTAAACCGCTTCAAGGGACTTAGATAAACTAGTGTGATAAGATATACGGGGTAGAGTTTATATGTTAAATAAATAGCTGCTTGCAAGGGAAAAATTTATTGGATGAAGATTAGTCTTTTAATAGGTATCTATTTATTGGGGTTTGTTGTAGAGGTTGCTGCTGGAACTTAGGTAAGATTTATTTATTTATTCTTATTTATTTATTTATTTATTTTTCAGTAATCTGTTCGGTTTTTTTTTTGTCTAGGGTTGTAGTTTCCCCTCTTTGATCATGGTAGTTAAAGAATTTAATAAAATGTATGGAATAAATTTAAATAGGCTAGTATTTTTATTATTCAAGAAATAAATTTGGGTTACAAGCATTCGAAACGGAAATAGCAATGGTGCATCAGTATGGATCTCTAAGTCTAGGGTGACTAGGCAGGTACATCCTCGATGGGATCGTCCTCGTCGCTGGATATGTCAATGGGAATGGGTGTCCCCACCGGGCTCGGGCTCGGAGGGAATATGTCAGCCTCTAGGCCCAGCAGCTCAGCTCCTAAATGTCCTATTTGCATCATCAGTCTGTTATCCTTGTTTTGGAGTGCAACCACTAGTGTTTGGAGTTCGGCAACTTGGGCCTTGAGTTGGGTTATTTCATGATGGTCAGCTTCCCTAAGATGTCTCAGATAGTCCACGTTACTCTCTAGATGCCCCACTCGAGCTTTGAAGTGATTGACATGCTGTTGGGACTCGAGATATGCGTTGGTCAGTTTCATCATCAGGTTGGTCATGTTCGCGTTCGGTTCAGCCATCTAATGTCAACAAGGGAGGTTAGAGTTAGACATTTCTCTGGCAAGGTTAAGATATGCACGAATTTAAATCTATATGCAACATGCAAGTGCAAGTCCCTTCCCCAAAAAAAATTTAGTTTATTTTAAAATAAATTGCTAAAGGTTGGGCCTCTATAGTGGGCCAAAATTTAATATTTCTTTGGCTAAGGTTTTGGGCTAAAAATAATACTAGTAGTCAAAATAAATAATTTTAAAAGAAATAACACTTGGGTTTAAAAATAGTGGTTTAAAATAATAGTAGTAGCTTTAGAAATTTTCCGGGCTCTGATACCAACTTGTAACACCCCGGATTTGGTAACCCAGGCCGAGGTGTCACCGCCGCATCACCCTAGAAAGACACGGATTCCCGAGCTCGCTAAGGAGGTGCAAGGCTTATGGGTATGCAAAGTTTTAAAACATTCAACAATGAATCCGGAATCCAATAATACTTTAATCAAATACGGTAGTAAAAATCATCATGCATGGAAAAGGTAAATGCAGCGGAAATGTAATCACGGCCAACACGGCTAAAACCTCGGGTTAAACAGACCCGGTAAACAGTAATACGATGCAGAAAGCGAAAATGTTCATAAACAATTCCCCCCAAGTGTATGCGTATGCGTCACTCGACATACTCTGTAAAAGAAAAATGACAACGGTTGTCAGTATAAAAATATACTGAGTAAGTTAATCCCTAACTAACAAATAAAAGGGGTTACATGTGTTTAAAGCTAAAGATTTCGCTTACCACACGTACTGTTAAAATACATAGTTTATTTGCAGCGGAAAACATGATTTAAGGACTAAATTTTTAAAAGCGTAATTTAAGCATAATTTAAGAAGCATGAAATTTTAAATACATAATTAAAGACATGATAGATACGATTTAAGCATAAAGAAACACTCACACAAGTCTTTTACATATATCCCGTAGACTAAGAAGAGGACACCATACCGGGAGATCACTAACGAGGCAATCTCAACATAGGACCACTAACGAGGCAGTCCAAACAATGGGAGACCACTAACGAGGCAGTCTCAAAGATAGTAGGACCACTAACGAGGCGATCCAAAAAGATAGTAGGACCACTAACGAGGCGATCCAAAAATACAGCGCGCGAGATCACTAACGAGGCAATCTCAGATAGTAAGGAGACCACTAACGAGGCAGTCTCAAAGATAATGATAGCATGACGATCGGCTCAGCCTAGTGAACGGGATTTTTCGAAAGTTCGTATTTCAAAGTTATCAAATGATCGATATCGCGTTTTCGAAGTTCGAGTTTTCTCAAGTTCGAAAAATCCTATTCGAGGCAGTTTACGCCTTTCTTAATTAAAAATTCGTCTTTTAACCAAAAATTCTGAAATTTTACAGTAGTTCAAAAACACACACACGAACAACTTTCATGTTTTAAGTTTTCGGAAATAAGGTTCCGAAGTGAGTCGAAATTCGAGTTCATTGCAAGGAATAATTTCTGTCTTAAAAACCGTTTTCGTCACAGGTTCGTGCAACGCCGATTAAAAATTCATTTCAAAACCAATCGATGCGAAATTTTTACAGTAACTACAAAACACGTTAAGGAACAACTTTCATGTTTTAAGAATTTGGAAATAATGAATTCTTGGTACTCAAAAATCGACCACAACTCACTGCCTACTCGCGGGTTCCGAATAGGGTTTAAAACAGTTCTGAAAATTTGACCGATTGACATATCAAATGAACACCAAAATCCGTGAAATTTTACATGCATAATCTAGACTCAATTATCTACAACTTTGTTTTAGGAATGCAAAGTTAAATCATTCGAAAAATGGGTGAAAAACATGCATCAAGTTGAATATAGAAATCTGTCACAGTTTTTAAAATGTTCGGGTTGTCACAGAAAGTTTACGGCGTGATATGGGATAGCAAAACTTAATGTCAACGGCTGAAATTTGGACACAAGATAGATAAAAGTGTTAGGAACAACTTTTATGTTGAAAAGTTTTCGGTTTGAATTCCCGAAGGTCGAGTTTTAGGCGAGTCTTTGAAATTGGACGAAAATAGGGTTTTTGAAAACCGATTTTTGTTACAAGCCTATATCTCGAGATTTAAACAACAAACAACCACGAAAATTTGTGAGTAAGGTCTTAACTTACTTAGTTAGAGAATAGGGTCGCTGGATTGGGTTTCCGAACGTCCTAGGGTCACGACGAACGGCCAACTTCTCCGATCGCTTTTTGTTCGTTTTCCGACGGAAAATCGTAGTAAGGGAAAAGGGTTAGAACATGAGTTTCTGAGGTATATGGACGAATTATAACTTTGTACAATAGCTTACCAAGAGTCTAGAAGTCAGGGGCTTGTCCCGGTCGTCCCGTCGTCGCCGGAATACTCGCCGGAAAGTGGTGTCGAAGGAGTTTTGAACTTGGAGAGGGAATTGAGGGAGGGTAGGAAGTGTTTTCTGAAACTCTAGGGTTTGGGGCGCCCCTAGGGTATTCTTAAGCCTTCCCCAAGGCTGAGATCCGATTACCATCGAAGGGGGTGTGAATTTCGGCAAGAAAATCGCCATGGAAGGAAAGTTTACACCTCCTGCACCTCTGGCGCGCTGGTGACGCGCGCACAGGCTTTTGTCCGCGCGGAGCACGTGTGGTCTTCCCTGGAGTCGCGACTCCTCCGTCCGCGCGGTGGCCGCCGGCGGCGCGCGGAGAGCGCGGGCCGGCCGGACCGGCCGGTTCGGCGGTCCGCGTGTTCCGTCGGGTCTTTCCTTGCTTTCCCCTATCGGTTTTCTACGTGTTAGCTCGATTCCTTGGGTCGTCTCTGGTTCGGAATCTTTTCCTTAAACTTGTTACGAGTCCGGCTTATTGCTCGCAACATTTCCGTGTCCTAATTAGCCTAGTCTAAATTGGTTCCAACTCCTCCTATCGTCCTTATGATCTATTTCGTGATTTATTTTGTGATTTATTTCGTGACTGAACTTAGAAATTAGTTCCAAGCTGCCTACGTACCCTGTGAAGGGATCAAGTCATGACGTAGTTCAAAACAATTTGAATTTGTTTTTCCTCGGGTGTTACAAATTGTGCCTGTCGCGGAACAAAATCTGGTTCAGGACACACTTTTTAGCTCCTGGATGGCGCACATGAGGGAGCGGGAGCTTGAGGTCCGGGGGAAGAAGACAAAAATTGGTGCACTGCGGGTCTTCAAGTCCAGGGCCCTCCTGATGTATTGAGCATGTGAGCAAATTCAAATTTGAAGGAGGAGGAAGTCACGTGACTTTGTCTGTCCTGGTCGCGGAATGTTGTGTCGCAGTCGCGATGCACCCGGTCGCGTTCCATTGGTTAGCGACTGGGGTACCTCTCTCACAGTCGCGGAGCAATTTTTCAGTCGCGGGGCACCCGGTCGCTAAACATGGTATCGCGACCCGAGGTTTGTTTAGCGACCCGGATTTTGTGTCTCTAAACATCCCCAGTCCTTAAGCAATTTCCCTCTCCCTAAACACCCGGTCGCTATACATGGCATCGCGACCCGAGGTTTCTTTAGCGACCGGGGTCCTCATAAAAATTTATCTCTCTTTTCTTTAATTTTTCTCTTTCCTCATTTTATTTTCTTTCTCTTCCTCTTTCTTCTTCATCCTCCATTTCTTTCTTCTTCTCTATTCTTCTTTCTCTTTCCAGTTTTCCTTCTTCTTTCAAACTCTTCTCATTTTCTTGCTTCTCTTTCATTTCTTGCTGCTTGGAGCTTGAGAAGAGGATGGTCGGATCTGGAAGTTAGAGATGAAGAGAGCTTGGTGTTGATGAAGTCGGAGAGGGTGAGGAAGCGGCGGCCGGCTGTTGCAATTGGAGGTTGGAGATGAAGATGGGGTATGAGTTTGGCCGGAGCTGCTCGGTTGGACTGTGGTGACGGGATCTGGGCGATGGCGGAGGTGTGGCGTGGTGGCTGGAAAGGGCTGTCCGGCGAGATGAAGAAGATGAAGATGGGTGGTGGATCTGAGGTTGAGGGCGGAGATGCAGCGCTCGCCGGAAACGTTGAGGAGGGGATGGAGGTGGAGAAATGGAGGAGTTGGAATTTGGGGATGGGGGCTCGGAGATGGAGGCGCTGCTGATCGGAGGAGGCTGCCGGAAATGGTGTCGGATGGAGGAGATGAGGGTGGTGGATGCGACGGCAGTGTTGGTGGAGGTTCGCCGGAGGGCCGGCGACGGCGGCGGCGGTGCCGGCGGCAGGGAGGATTAGGGTTAGGGTTAGGTTTTAGGTTAGGGTTGGGCTTGGGGTGGTAATGGGCCAATGTTGGTGGGTTTAGGGGTTTTGGCCTGTGAACTTGCTGGACTGGACTATTAATTTTTATTGGGCCCAGATCACCAAATCACCTGCATTTAATCAAATAAATGGATTAGTGGACCTAATATAATGTTTAAATCATATCAGAAAGCAGAAATAAAAATAAACATAAAAAAAAATATAAATATATAAACCAAAAATATAAAATAGTATAAATAAGTATATTTATTCCACTTGACCATTTGGTTTGTGTTCCGTTTAATGGACCTATGTTCCATCGAACAAACAGTACAAACCATAATTATCAAATTTAGGATTTTTAATATTTTTGTCATGTTTTTGGATTTTTATGACACAAATTTAATAAAAATGCAATATTTTTGTGTTTTTCAATACCAACTTATTATTTATACAAACTAGCACATATCTGTCAAATTCGACTGCTTTCTTATTTAAATAAGACCGGAATGCGATCAAATGTCCGTATTAGACACAGAAATAGATTGAAAATAATGGTCAATTTTGGCCATTATCAATTGTCCAAAAATACGCTAAGGCTAACATAACTAATTGCAGAAAACTCAATATTGAATGTATATGCTAACCACGTTCCAGACAAGCTAGCATATAATTCGCAAAGAAGCTTATATACTGTGAAAAGTATAAAATAAGCTTGATAAAAAGGTTTGGTAGAGCGTAACCAAACAGAGGACTGCATTCCTCAAAGCGCGCAACAACAATAATGGAATAAATCCATGGAAGTTTAATTTTAAAAGGGGTTGTCTATTTCATATTCAAAAAAAATACTGTTAAACGCGCAATGCATTATTTAAAACAGTAGGGCACAAATATTTTCATAATGGGATAGGACCCAAAGATTTGTTTATGCTTGATAAATCATTATCTATGGCAAGTAATAAATTTCTCTATCCCAAGAGGGATTTCAAATATACTTTTCGTACAAAATACCCCAAACCGTGCCCGTGCATTGATGCCTTCCAGATTTTATGACCTGAAAGGAAACGGTGAAAAGTGTAGAGTCAGCGAAAACAATCGCTGAGTAAGTAGACGTTTACTCCCGGAGGAGGTAGGGTTGCAGAAATAATTTAAAGACAACAGTTATGGTAATGGTATGCTGAAATGAGAATTAATTTAAGCACAGACGAAATCCATATAAATCTAATCCCGGGAAGAGACAATATGACATTATGCGTTACAAAGAAATAAATTTCTCAGCCAACATGATGTGCAGGTTCCCCGTTGTAGGGCCCAAATCTCACATACATTCAAGGGTTGTGGTGGATGTAAGAAATTTCCTCAAACCACATTGAATCGAGAAATGGCATCGGGCTGAAATCCATCAGTCCCCGAAAGTCGTGTATTACAGGCAAACGATGGAGGATTCACATCTGTCCCCGTAAGTCGTGTAACACAAGCTAACGGCGGAGGTGGCAGCAGTGACCCAAAACTTGGACTCAACCCCGTAACAATGCGCGCTCAAAAATCCGTAGGACTTTGAGAATAATTGCGAATATTGTAAAGCACAGTAAAAGAGCATACCAATAATCCAAAAGCAGTAGGGAACTATAAGCATAAATTTAATAAGAAAACGGTATTTAAAAATTATGCTTTAGCAAAAATAATTTTGGGCTTACTCCAAAGAGTAAAAATCTACTTACAGTCACCGAAGACGGGATGGATGCAACACACGCGTAGGCTACGAGCAGATATCCCTTTACAGCTTATTTGACTAACAAAAATTTTAATATTAGCTCAGTATTCTTTAATAGTACTTTAGTAGAAATAATAACTAAAGGTTTACAACTTAATAAATCTTACCCGAACACTCTTATGGATTAGCTATCTGTAGTAATCTTTGGTGAGCTCTAAAACTCGTTTGGCTTGCAGCAAAAATCTCACTCAGATTCTTAACTACTAAAATATTTCTACCAATGCTACAAATACACACTGCAACACTCTATTAAACAGAACTAGGGAAGCAGTGAAAAAATCAAAGAACTATATGAAAAAAAAGTGGCGTGAGGAATGGGGGAATGGAGGGGCTATATATAGCCAATTCAATTACTTGCTCTTATCCGGGCAAAAACTCTTCTAGCCTACAGCTGTCAAATTTCCTCTTTTGTGCCCTGGTTACAATTAATGAGTCTGCATTTCTTAGTCAAACGCTGCCCCCCATCCCCATTTGGAAATCCTTTCTGTCTCCACCTGCTACTTTGCAGAACACGCCTCCTCCCCCTTCTCTCCTTTCTCATATTTTTCTTTTGTCTTCTTTCTACACTCATCTAGCCGGCGACAAGGAAGCAGCCGGAAACACAGCCGACGGCGGTGGAAGCGGCGGCGAGGGCTCGGGCGGCAGCAGAGCGTCGGCCCTCTCCTCTCTTTCCTCTCTCTCTTTTTCTTCTTATTTTGTTGTTTTGGTCTTTTCTGATTTCCGAACAAGGGGCGATTATGGCGGAGAAATGGAGGTGGTGATAGAGGGCGTCGCACGGTGGTGGCAGTGGCTATGGAGTGGTGGCGGAGGCGAGGAGCCTATCGGCCCTAATTCTTCCTCCTCCTTTCTATCTCCTTTTTTTGTTTTTCTTGATTTCGATATCTGAATCCTGTTGAGGAAGGTGAATGGCAATTGGGGGTTGGGAGATGGTGGTTGCTGCGGTGTCGGAGATGGAGGTCGGTGTAACACCCCGGATTTGATCACCCAGGCCAGGGCATTACCGCCACACCTTCCCAAGCAAGACACGAACCATTTCGAGCTCACTTGAGAAGATGCTAAGGCTAAGTTGTACCAATACTTGAAAATCATTTAAAAACCATTCAATAAATGCCCGAAGTTAAAATCAGAGTAAAGTCTACCATGCATAATTTAAAACAGTGCGGAAGCTAAATAGGGCCAAACACGGCCAAACATGAGTTTGGAATTCGTAAAATAATTTAAAAACAAGTGCGACAAGTCTTCGGAAATTCCCATCCCAAATATAAATGCCATGCGCTAATCTTCAGCATCTGAAAAAAAAAATAGAGACAAGGGATTTATCAGTACAACGGTACTGAGTAAGTTAATATAGAGCATAGCAAATTTTAAAGTTTTTAGAAGAGTATTCAAAATAAGAGTAGTTTACTTTAAAAGAAGGATAATTATTTATGAAAAAGTATTTAAATCTTACACCGGCCGAAAGATTTTTTTTTTCAAAACTCTTTATGAGCGAGAACACCTGTCCTTGGGGAATCGAACCCACAAGAACCCAAATACATTCTTTTACCATTGTTCATTTTGATCGAGGACATCCAAAAATTACCCGCTTGGGCGCTTATGTCCACAAGCCGCCGGTATCAGCGATCCTGGGCCTAAGCCGTTTAAGATCAACTTACCCGCTTGGGCGCTTATGTCCACAAGCCGACGGTATCAACAAATGTGAGAGCAGCGGACCCTATACAGGCACACTCCGGAGCCCTAGATAACCCATACGGATACATCTAGGAGTATAGACTCATACTAACACGCAACAATAATTTACTTGGCGCCGTTTTGGCCACCAAAAAGAGGGGGCGGCCCAACGAGCTCACGCCAAGTGCACTTACCCTCCAAAGTTGGGCATCTAACTCGATCAAAAGTCACAAAGTTTCAAAATTTCACATTTTAACCATTACAAAACATATTTACATTTCCAGAGTTCATAATATTCACCAATGAGTAGCAATTGACTCGCATTTCATCAAAATGCACGAAGACAAATTCACCGATGAAAAACTCACTGTGGCAGTTTTCAAATTCGCACTAGGAAATGTAGTAAAACATTTTAAAAATTTCTGAAAATTTTACAGGTGCTAGGAAACATCAAAATGAGTGTTTTTTCTTAGAAATAGGCTTTGCCAAACTCGGACTCCAAATTGCCCAAAAAAAAATCATTTCGGAAACTACTCCTTCAAAGGATGCAGAATTTACTGTTCACTCGACCACAGTTTCTTTAAAAATCCATAACAATTCTAGAAGTGATCCAAAAATTCTGAAAATTTACAGGGATAAACTAGACACATAGATGAACAATTATCATGAAGAAACCGGCCATTGAAAACGATCGTAGATAGGAGTAATACGGATAACAAAACTGATTACACCATGAAACTAAGTCTGTCAACAGGATTTCAGAAAATACCAGATGATTTCTCGTCGCCTAAATCATGTCCAAAAATTATGACAATTTACAGAGATCATATTCAAGGTGTTAGGAACATATTTCATTTAGAGAAGTTTTCCCAAAAACGAACGGATTTAGGCGAAAAATGATGAAGAAAAGAAACTATACGGATGAAACCCTAGGGGACAGTTTTGGCAATGAGTGGAGTTCGAGTAAGAACTTGATGGATCCTCCACCAAAACCCCTAAAACTTGAAATGCACAATATTAACTTACTTATGGTTGTATTAGAATCGAATATCTCTTCTTTGGAATCCTTGAAGACGCCCAACACAGCCACAAATTCTACACTCCCTCCGAATGAACCTATATTTGGATTGTTGGCAAAATCCTTAGGTTTGAGGCATCAAATCCGAATCTAAAGCCATGGAATCAAAAATAAATCCTTACCTATCGATAGAGGATCATCTAGGATGCTTGACAATCGACCAACTCTTCTGGAAAATGAAGAACAACACACAACACTCCAACTCTCCAAGTTGAAATCTGAATTTTCGGACTTGTGCAATTGGGTGGTTTGGTGAGTGTTTAAGGACTGCAATGGGGTGATTTTGGGGTTCTACAAGAGCCTTAATGCCTCCTTGGGCGTGTAGGGGGTATAATGGCAATCCAACTTCGGATTTTGGAGCCACCAACCACCCCATTAAACCCCCATTCCACACCATAGTTCAATGCACCCCTTGTGTGCATGTATCCCACTTATTTCAAGTTGTAGGTGAGTCTAATATACTTAAAAGCTATACAAAACTACCCCAATGCGTGCATGAATGTCTTAGGAATGGATTCCAATCGGTTGGAATCGCCCTCCTCGGAAAATGGGGGTGAAAAACGCGTGAAACGCGTGAGAACGCAGTCCAGCAGCTGTCGGCGCGCGGGTGGCGCGCACCGCGCGGCCACCTGCTGCGTTTTCCCTTTTTTTTATAATTATTATTATGATTTTTAATTGTAAAAACCATAATATAAATTATCCGAGATCGTTGGATAATCCGATAACTCTCTTCGAGTTGCTATCGTCCGAAGATATTTAATTCCGCTCTCTCGGAATTATTTCGGTTTCGATATTTAAATCCAATTCTCTAATTTTTGCATTTAAAATCCGATGTCGATTTCTTGGGTGTTACAGTCTACCCTCCTTAGAAATCAACTTCGCCCTCGAAGTTGGGTCGCACTTCGGAAAATAATTGGCACATAGAAATTTTTTAGGCTTGCAAAATAAATTCTTACCTCGGTGCGTGACGACTTTGCGCGGGGTGTCACATCCTCTCCCCCTTAGGACGGCAGTTATGCCCCCATAACTGCTCCTGAGTCGCTTCGGAAAAGGTTGGGATATCTTTGCTTCATATCCGCTTCCGATTCCCACGTCGCTTCCTCGGTGCCATGATTTGACCATAGAATCTTCACCATTCTCACGGTCTTGTTTCTTGTGACCCTTTTTGATATCAAGTATCTCGATCGGATACTCCTTATGTGGCTTGAGTTGCTGCGATGCGTAAGCAATAACCCTTTTTGTTTTGCATTAGCACGCAACCAAGACCTTCTTTCGAGGCGTCGATGTACACCTCATAATCCTCAGTTTCTGATGGCAATGCCAAGACCGGTGCTGATGTGAGTCTCTCCTCAAGCTCTCGGAATGACTGCTCACAATCAGCCGTCCATTCGAATTTCAACCCTTTCTTCAGCAATTGGGTCATCGGTCTCGCAATTTGAAAAGTCTTTCACGAACCTTCTATAGTATCCGGCTAGTCCAAGAAAGCTTCTTATCTTAGTCTGACTAGTTGGCGCTGGTCAATCAGACACTGCCGATATCTTTGCCGGGTCAACCGATACTCCTTTAGCCGATACTATATGACCTAGAAAGCCGACTTCTTTCATCCAAAATTCACACTTTGACAGCTTTGCGAAGAGTTGATTCTTCCTCAAAAGTCCGAGTACTTGGTGCAAATGACTCTGATGCACTTCTTCATTCCTTGAGTAAACTAGGATGTCGTCGATGAACACGACAACACATGAGTCTAGTAACTCTCGGAAAACGCTATTCATGAGATTTATGAATACTGCGGGAGCATTAGTCAGACCAAAGGACATTACGGTGAATTCGTAGTGCCCATATCTCGTTCGAAAAGCTGTCTTGGGTATATCCTGCTCGGCGATACACAATTGGTGGTATCCCGATCTCAGGTCAACTTTTGAAAATACTGCTGCTCCTTTCAGCTGATCGAAGAGATCTTCGATCCTTGGCAGCGGGTATTTATTCTTGATTGTTACCTGATTAAAGCCTCTATAATCTATGCACAATCGAAGTCCGCCGTCTTTCTGATTATACACGAAGCATGAGTACAGTTGATATTCCTTTTGCATGAGATTGCAAAATTTCATAGCATTTACTACCTTGGCACTCTTCTTTTGAGGCCGCATGTAGTAAATGACCTTCTGCCCTCGACTCTTTTGCCAAAGAGATCTTCCGTTTTTGGCACTCAATGACAGCCTTGTATTGAGTCAGCCAATCCATTCCCAAAATGATATCGAAATCCTTAAGGTCAAATTCTATGAGATTCGCGAAGAATTCGGTGTTTTTGATTACTATCGGGATTCCATCATATCGTTTTGAACACGATACCATTTTACCCGACGGTAGTTGAATTCCTAGGTTAATGCTCTTAGGTCAAGTAAGAGCACGCAAAGATAAGATCCGAACTCTGAGGTAGGTTAGCGGTCAAGTTAGAAAATGATTACAATCCGAGCTCAAGCTCTAAGTATAAAAGAACACTGGTAGGAAGATAATGTTTTGATTTCATTAAATAGCAAAGATTTTCGACCTCATAGAGATAACTACATCAAGATGTGGTTGGATAAGCATAAATAAAATGGGTCAATCTACTCCATAGGGCCAGGTGAGTTAAGCAGCCAACTATTCACTTCCTTTTCCTCATCAGTGTCAAGACACGTTGAAGGGTCCTCCTCCACTTCCTCATTTGTGATAACAGAGTTCTCGTCCTCAACATTGGGATGTAATTGAGGGTCTTCCTCCGCCGCATCCCTAAGTGGTGTAGGGGCTAGGATATCGTCAATCATACCAATCGTTATCAGATCTATGATTTGAAATCCTCCATGCAACATGTGAATGCGATGACGAAGGTCATCAAACTCGGTTGCCAGTGCGGTCTGGCATCCAATAACCTGATTAGTTTTTATGGTCAATGCCTCAATCTTTCCTTCCAAGGACCTAACACGATTCCTATAGTTCGCGGCGTCCCTGCTAATGTGGCGAAGCTCGTGTGTAATGTCGGACATAGAACACAGTAAGCGCATGATAGAGTCTTGCAATCTTGGATCGCCCATCTAATCATAAAAGTTTTTATATTAAGGGATTTGGCACATAAAAATAATAATTTTGTTAATGCACATGCTTCCCCCCAAAAATAATAGTGCTAATTTTTTTAAGACTTGTCGAATTTTCGAGATATACTTTTCCATGGATTTTAAAATAAAATTTCTTGTCCATGGAAATAATATTTAAAATGCTTAAAAATAATATTGAATAATTTGGGCCTCTATAGTGGGCCAAAAAATAATAGCTTTAAAAAAAAAAATCGGGCTCTGATACCACTTTGTAACACCCCGGATTTGATCTCCCAGGCCAGGGCATTACCGCCACACCTTCCCAAGCAAGACGCGAACCATTTCGAGCTCACTTGAGAAGATGCTAAGGCTAAGTTGTACCAATACTTGAAAATCATTTTCAAACCATTCAATAAATGCCCGAAGTTAAAATCAGAGTAAAGTCTACCATGCATAATTTAAAACAGTGCGGAAGCTAAATAGGGCCAAACACGGCCAAACATGAGTTAGGAATCCGTAAAATAATTTAAAAACAAGTGCGACAAGTCTTCGGAAATTCCCATCCCAAATATAAATGCCATGCGCTAATCTTCAGCATCTGAAAAAAAAAATAGAGACAACGGATTTATCAGTACAACGGTACTGAGTAAGTTAATATATAGCATAGCAAATTTTAAAGTTTTTAGAAGAGTATTCAAAATAAGAGTTTACTTTAAAAGACGGATAATTATTTATGAAAAAGTATTTAAATCTTAGACCTGCCGAAAGAATTTTTTTTTTCAAAACTCTTTATGAGCGAGAACACTTGTCCTTGGGGAATCGAACCCACAAGAACCCAAATACATTCTTTGACCATTGTTCATTTTGATCGAGGACATCCAAAAATTAACCGCTTGGGCGTTTATGTCCACAAGCCGCCGGTATCAACGATCCTGGGCCTAAGCCGTTTAAGATCAACTTACCCGCTTGGGCGCTTATGTCCACAAGCCGACGGTATCAACAAATGTGAGAGCAGCAGACCCTATACAGGCACACTCTGGAGCCCTAGATAACTCATACGGATACATCTAGGAGTATAGACTCATACTAACACGCAACAATAATTTACTTGGTGCCGTTTTGGCCACCAAAAAGTGGGGGCGTCCCAACGAGCTCATGTCAAGTGCACTTACCCTCCAAAGTTGGGCATCTAACTCGATCAAAAGTCACAAAGTTTCAAAATTTCACATTTTAACCATTACAAAACATATTTACATTTCCAGAGTTCATAATATTCACCAATGAGTAGCAATTGACTCGCATTTCATCAAAACGCACGAAGACAAATTCACCGATGAAAAACTCACTGTGGCAGTTTTCAAATTCGCACTAGGAAATGTAGTAAAACATTTTAAAAATTTCTGAAACTTTTAGAGGTGCTAGGAAACATCAAAATGAGTGTTTTTCTTAGAAATAGGCTTTGCCAAATTCGGACTCCAAATAGCCCAAAAAAAATCATTTCAGAAACTACTCCTTCAAAGGATGCAGAATTTATTGTTCACTCGACCACAGTTCTTTAAAAATCCATAACAATTCTAGAAGTGATCCAAAAATTCTGAATATTTACAGGGATAAACTAGACACATAGATGAACAATTGTCATGAAGAAACCAGTCATTGAAAACGATCGTAGATAGGAGTAATACGGACAACAAAACTGATTACACCATGAAACTAAGTCTGTCAACAGGATTTCAGAAAATACCATATGATTTCTCGTCGCCTAAATCATGTCAAAAAATTATGAAAATTTACAGAGATCATATTCCAGGTGTTAGGAACATATTTCATTTAGAAATGTTTTCCCAAAAACGAACGGATCTAGGCGAAAAACGATGAAGAAAAGAAACTATACGGATCAAACCCAAGGGGACAGTTTTGGCAATGAGTGGAGTTCGAGTAAGAACTTGATGGATCCTCCACCAAAACCCCTAAAACTTGAAATGCACAATATTAACTTACTTAAGGTTGTATTAGAATCGAATATCTCTTCTTTGGAATCCTTGAAGTCGCCCAACACAGCCACAAGATCTATACTCCCTCCGAATGAACCTATATTTGGATTGTTGGCAAAATCCTTAGGTTTGAGGCATCAAATCCGAAGCTAAAGCCATGGAATCAAAAAGAAATCCTTACCTATCGATAGAGGATCATCTAGGATGCTTGACAATCGACCAACTCTTCTGGAAAATGAAGAACAACACACAATACTCCAACTCTCCAAGTTGAAATCTAAATTTTCGGACTTGTGCAATTGGGTGGTTTGGTGAGTGTTTAAGGACTGAAATGGGGTAATTTTGGGGTTCTACAAGAGCTTTAATGGCTCCTTGGGAGTGTAGGGGGTATAATGGCAGTCTAACTTCGAATTTTGGAGCCACCAACCACCCCATTAAACCCCCATTCCACACCATAGTTCAATGCACCCCTTGTGTGCATGTATCCCACTTATTTCAAGTTGTATGTGAGTCTAATACACTTAAAAGCTATCCAAAACTACCCCAATGCGTGCATGAATGTCTTAGGAATGGATTCCAATCGGTTGGAATCGCCCTCCTCGGAAAATGGGGTGAAAAACGCGTGAAACGCGTGAGAACGCAGTCCAGCAGCTGCCGGCGCGCGGGTGGCGCGCACCGCGTCGCCACCGCGCGGCCACCTGCTGCGTTTTCCTACCTTTTTTTTTAAAGAAAATTATTATTATGATTTTTTATTTTAAAAACCATAATATAAATTATCCGAGATCTTTGGATAATCCGATAACTCTCTTCGAGTTGCTATCGTCCGAAGATATTTAATTCCGCTCTCTCGGAATTATTTTGGTTTCGATATTTAAATCCAATTCTTTAATTTTTGGATTTAAAATCCGATGTCGATTTCTCGGGTGTTACAGAATCAAATCCTCATCTTTACAATGACTAACAAAATCCTGAGTCCCAAACTGGTTTAGCAACACGAAAGAATTTCATGTGGAAATTTATAGGCGATACCTGACATTCCCAGTGCAGACCGTTCCCCTGGGCAACAAAAAAATGAGGAGAGGCAATATTTTCGGATCCCGGCCATGAACTGAATCGAAAGGGTGTATCAAGGCCCGAAATGGAGGCTTGCTAGGGGTGAGAAGGCAGTGTAGGAAGGTTTTAGAACAAGAGCCCTTATCATACCCAATGCACCGAGATGAAATATAGCAAGCTCAACATGTGTGGTAAAGCAAGTTAGAGAATGTCAAGACGAGTATCACATATTCGCACATCCGAAAGAAGTTAAATCTCAGATCTCACCGGGTTTATTTGACATTAGACTTAATGAATACCGTTCCAGAGTTCTTCCGTCCTCCCAGGTTATTCACCAGGTGTGCTATGTGACAGTCCCAACAAGCAGGGTGTTAACGCGTAGTTATGATCACACACACACAATTGCTGAAATGTAAAGAACAATTGTTTGTTGACCCGGTTCGGACCTCCTGTCCTACATCCGGGGGATTCCAATCCAGGCGAGATTGCTTCAACAAAGATCAAGAACAACTACAAGACTCAACTAGTTTCTATCAACTCGATCTAGAGAATTGACAAGACTCCCCCTCAATCTCTAATCTCCCTAATGAGAAACTCTGATGATCATGCAGTTCCTGCAACCTGTTGACATCCCTGAATAAGAACCCTATTCTAATTCAAGAAGTTTCCTTCCTTGAATTTACAACTCGATCTAAGATATACAAACATGAATTCCACAAATTCACTCCAGAACAAAACCCTTGATCATCTAAACATGAAGAACTTGTTTTGACTTCTAGAGTATATCTTCTAATCAAGACTAAAAACTCTCTTGAAAAGTGTAGAAGATTAAAAGTAAAATACAAAGACTGACTCAAAGACTTAAATGAATGGACTATTTATAAACTGAAAACGTCTTGGTCTTTGAGTCCCTGGAGCTGGTGAGGCTTGATCGACAATTCCAAAAACTGTGCTGTTGTTAGTGTGCTGTATTGACACCAATAAGATCCTGCATGAAATGTTTAGTGCCCACAATCTCCCCCTCATTTCATGAAGAGGTTGATTCATCACAAATAGGTCTCAAACCAGTATGATGAATAACAATTCAGAATTCCACACTAACAACAAAGATTAGTAGATCAAGTCCAAAAAATAAATGGTAGTCAAAACATAAGTAAAACACCAGCTAACTAAAACCAATCATATCATATGAATCAGACATAGAAATTTAGTAATATCAATACCATAAAATAAACCAAGCATCAGCAAGCATCAGCAATCACAAAGTATTCAGAAAGTATTCAGCAAATCAGAAATCATTAGTTACAGACCCAAATCATCATCAAAAATTATCAGTTTTAGTTTCAGAAAGTACCCCCTTAAAATGTTGTCAAGATTACCCAAAAACCACGGTCAGCAATCAGCAGTAGAGACCATACTTACTCCCCCTTGATGAATCAAGCCTCCTCATCATCCTCCTCTCCAGTAGGTGGAGGATCAAATGAGCCGGGAAGAAGCTTCAACATGTTGTTGTTTTGCTTCCGGATGCGGAGACCAGCATTGATGATAGTAGAAACCTCCTCATTCTGTTGAAGAATGATAGTCTTCAGGTGATTGACCAAAGCAGTGCCGGACAGAGCAGGACCAAGGAGGATGTCATTATGCATATTTTGTAGGTCAGTGGAAGGAGTGTTCTGCTTGATTGGAATGCGTTCTTCCTTAGGAACTTTGATCCCATTCTTTTTCAGGAAATGGGTAATCAAAGCAGGATAAGGAAGAAGGTCATTCTTGCCAATGGATCCGCGGGTATAACCTAGAATCTTGAAAAGAACAGAGAGACCAAAGTTTGTCATATTTAGATACTTTTCAATGCAAAACATGAGTTTACCCATATGAGAAGACACTTGACTGGCATTGGTTGTTGGAAGGATGTTCGAACTACACACACGGAAGAGACAGTTGTATTTGAGAGTGAGCTGCTGAACACGAAGCTGTCCCCTACCAAAAGCAACACTTTTGGTGTTTGAAATCTCATAAGCCACTTCGGCATTTGAGTTTGGCATGTAGCTCGTAACATCATCCAGGTTGCTGTTCAGCTGCACCTTTAACAACGCGTTGATAACTTGAGGAAAAATCTCCAGAATCTTGCCTCGTATGTAGATCTTCCCTCCGAATGGGGATTCACCATCCAAGACATCAGGATGCAGGTTGGCGTAGAACTCGCGAACTAAGGCATGAGAGTAGTCCTCTAGTTTCGTGGCCCAATAGATGAGTTTTGTGTCTTCCAAAAACTTCATAAATCCAAGTTCCTTGTAGATTGGATGAGTAAACTGCTCCTCTGGTATGAAATCACGGTTGTTGAGATCTTTGGCAAATTTCTGTGCTTCCTTGTCGTAAAACCTGTAGTTCAGGGCATCGCTAACAGTCATGGGGCCAACTTTCTTTGGTCGTTTCTGTGTTGTCTCGACAGCAGGTTGTTTATCCTTCCTTTTGCGCGAACGAGTCACAGGGGTACGGGCAACAGGACGATGTTCCGGAGTAACCTCTCGATCAGGTTCGTCATCCCTCGGTTGTTCGTCATCTCCAGTGACAACATCATCAGCAGCGTTTGAGTCGAACAGATTGTCCTCATCGCCTTGAGGGTATTCAGTGGTTGTTCCATCATCCCAATCAACAGAAAATGTCTCTTTCTGCGGTGCTGGAAGAGCAGGTACAGGCGGTGCAGGAAGACCTTCTGCAGGGGGTAAGGACTCAAGAGGTAAAACGTCAGTGACGTTTTCATCAGCAGGTTCATCATCGCCATTGTTGTTAACATTTCCAGCAAACGACTCTCCAGCTTGAGTTGTTGAAGGAACTTGTTCACTCAGCGCTTGAAGAACGGATGTAACTATTTGAACTGGATCAATAGGTGACTCAGTATTTGGTGGTATGGACGAATCAGTAGCAGTTTCAGAAGGGGATTTGGGGTTGGAAGAAGATGCCATTTGAAGGAGAAGAAAGAAAGCTGCAACACTAAAAATAAAACACAGAGAAGGAAGTAGTGCAGTAGTAGTAATGAACAAAGTATTTAAAGAGAGGAAAAGAGAGTCGAAACGTTTAACCACGATCGCTTCAATCGGAGAAACGGCGAAGTAATGATGGCGGTTTCGAGCGACGTGAGCTGCAGAGGTGAAGGGACGGTTACAGTCGTCACAGGGCTATGATGACACTCTGCAGACATCAAATCAGAGATCCTCCCAAATCACATTTTTCTTTTGTCTTTATCCGATTTCCCTCTCTAAAGTGCTTTGGGCTTGAAAGGTTAGTATACAAAAAAAAACAAAATGGCCCAAAAACATAACTATATTTAGTTTGTATAGAAACTTAGGCCCAGAATAGTTCTAAGCCTATCAAACTTATCTCCCTCCATGGCTTTGGTTAGGATGTCAGCGCGTTGCTCTGACGACCCTACATGTTGAATATCACAAATATTATCTTCAACCAAATCTCTAATGAAATGATACCTGATATCAATATGTTTGCTCCTATTGTGAAGTACAGGATTCTTAGAGATGTTTATAGCACTTGTGTTATCACACAATACTACAAATTTCTCTTGATTTACTCCATAGTCTGCCAAGGTTTGCTTCATCCACATGAGTTGAGAGCAACAACAAGTAGCAGCTATGTATTCTGCTTCAGCTGTAGATAGAGCAACTATATTTTGTTTCCTTGAGTACCAACTGACCAAATTATCACCAAGGTAGAAACATCCACCCGTTGTTGATCGTCTGTCATCACAACTTCCTGCCCAGTCTGAATCTGTGTATCCTATGAGATCAAGTGATGATCTTTTGGAATACCAAATTCCAAGTCCAATGGTTCCTTTTATGTATCTCATGATCCTTTTAGCTGCTTTGAGATGTGTCTCTTTAGGTTGAGATTGAAATCTAGCACAAACTCCAGTACTATAAGAGATATCTAGTCTGGTTGCTGTTAGGTAGAGAAGATTACCTATCATACTTCTATAAAGCTTTTGATCAACATCACTGCTGGTATCACTCTTAGAAAGTTTCTTATGTAAACCTTGAGGTGTTCTAGCCACTTTGTTGTCTTCTAAGTTGAACTTCTTTAGCATATTAGTTGCATACTTCTCTTGTGACAAGAATATCCCATCCTTTCCTTGTTTGATCTGTAGACCAAGAAAATAATGCAATTCTCCAAGCATACTCATCTCAAATTCTGTTTTCATAGCATGTATAAATCCTTTTCTAAGTTGTTCTGAAGTAGAACCAAAAATGATGTCATCAACATATACTTGAACAACTATAATGTGTTTATCTGAATGCTTAATGAAAAGAGTCTTATCTACATTTCCTCTGGTATAGCCGTTGTTGACAAGGAATTGTGACAGCCGTTCATACCAGACTCGAGGTGCTTGTTTAAGACCATATAGAGCACCCTTGACTCTGTAAACATAATCTGGATGTTTATGGTCTTCAAATCCAGCTGGTTGAGCCACATAAATTTCCTCCTTTATTTTCCCATTTAGAAAAGCAGTATTGATGTCCATTTGATACAATTTGAAATCCAAATAGCATGCAACAGACAATAGAATTCTTACTACTTCCATTCTGGCCACTGGTGCATATGTCTCCCCATAGTCTAGACCTTCAATTTGTGTATAGCCTTGTGCTACTAATCTAGCTTTGTTTCTGACTATGTTACCATGCTCATCTTTCTTATTCCTAAAGATCCATTTAGTACCAATAATGTTGATGTTGTCAGGTGGTGGTACTAACTCCCATACTGAGTTTCTTTCAAATTGAAGTAATTCATCCTGCATGGCAGCGATCCAGTATTCATCTTTGAAAGCCTCTGTAGCATTTTCGGGTTCCACCTTTGATATGAAGCAATTCATACCAGCTAGTTGCTTGTAATCAACTCTTTTGCTTCTGGTCTGCCTAGGTGCATCTACTCCTCCAATAATATCAGTACTAGAATGATGCTTCAAAGTTCTAGGACCTTTTCTCTTATCAACATCAGTAGTATCAGATGGTTGTTGCTCTTCTTCAGTATCAACTAAAGACTCAAATTCTGCACCAGTTTCTTCATCAGCATCAATAGTTAGTTCTTGTAATTCCTCTGATGGTGGATCAATAATAGGAAAATAATGTAGACCATCTTCATCTTCAGATAATCCTTTAGATAAAGAATCTTCAAATAAAACGTTCACAGATTCTATAACCTTCTTGCTATCAGACAAGTAAACTCTATAAGCTCTGGAGTTGTTAGCATAACCTAGAAACAACCCTTTTTCTGATCTCGCATCAAACTTCTTAAGTTGTTCTCGGTCCCTGTAGACATGACAAGGACAACCAAATGCATGAAAGTATTTAACATTAGGAAGTTTATCATATCATATCTGATAAGGAGTGAAGTTCGTTTTTGGCCTCAAAAGAACTCTATTTGCAACATGACAAGCTGTGTTGATTGCTTCTGCCCAAAAGGTCTTTGGAAGTGTACTATCATGAAGCATAGACCTTGCCATCTCCTGTAAAGTCCTGTTCTTTCTTTCAACAATACCATTGTGTTGAGGAGTCTTTGGGGCAGAGAAATCTTGAGCAATTCCATGTAAATTACAGAATTCAGTGAATTGTTGGTTGTCAAACTCTCTTCCATGATCAGTTCTAATCCTTTTGATCTTAGTTTGTCTTTGATTCATGATCTTCAGGCTTAAAGACTCAAAATACTCAAAGGCTTCATCTTTGGACCTGAGAAAACAAACAAAAGTGAATCTAGAAAAATCATCAACTATCACAAGTACATACCTCTTGCCATTAAGGCTTTCAACTTCTAATGGACCCATCAAGTCCATATGAATAAGTTCAAGGCAGTGATCTGTGGTAATTTCATCAACTCGTTTGTGTTGAGCCTTAGTTTGTTTTCCTTTGGAGCATCCTTCACAGACAATTTTGGAGTTGTTCTGTAGTTTGGGCAACCCTTTGACAGCTCCAGAAATGCTCAATTTATAGAGAGTTTGATAATTCAAGTGTGCCATTCTCTTGTGCCATAGGCTTGTAAGATCTTCTTTCAAAATCAAAGCCATGTCTACTGTTTCCTTTAAGATATAACAATTGTTAGTAGATCTTTTTCCAGACATGATACACTTGTAGTCTTTAAACACATAACAAGTATTCATGTCAAATAGCACTAAGGATTTTTCATCACATAATTGACTTATGGAAATCAAATTAGTAGTCAATCCTTCTACAAAGTAAACTTTAGAAAGATTAGAAAGGACTCCCTTGTCAATTTTACCAAAACCAGTGATCTTGCTTTTGGCACCATCACCATACATCACCTCTCCACAATCTTGCTCTGTAAAGTTTTGAAGAATGTTCTTTGTTCCAGTCATATGCCTAGAGCATCCAGAGTCAAAATACCATAGGGTATTTTTATGATGTGCCTGCAAAGATACAACAACAAGACCAAGTGATTGTTGATTAGAATGTTTAGGTATCCAGGCCTTACGAATCTGGATCTTCTTCTGTAGTTCTAACGATGGCCAGACAACAGGTCTTCCATTTATGAGATCTCGAACAATCCTTAGACAAGTGTCTGCTTGATGACCAGGTAGACCACAATAGATACAGTCCCTTGAGTCTTGAGGTGCAATATTGACTTGATTAGGCACATATTTGTAGGTAGCAACATTGCTTGATTCTTCACCAAGATATCCTCCACTAACAAAAGTTCTCTTGGTTGATCTGAATTTGTTTTGCTTCCCTTTCTTCTTGTAACCAATACCTGAAAGATCACCAGGTCTTTTGCATATAGAAAGAACTGAATCCAATTTATTTTTACCTTTTACCGTTTGAGAGAGTTCATTGCATTTAGCTTGAAGTTGTAGATTTTCTGTGGCCAAGCAGGTCTTTGTATCAGAAAGTTTGGAGCATTCAGCTTGAAGTTCCTCCACTTTGAGCTTAGCTAGTTTCAATTCTTTTTGAATTTTAATCTTAGCAGATAGATTATCATAAGAAATTCCGAGGTCAGTCAGTTGTGTTAACAGCTTCTTATTCTCGCTGAAAACTGTATCATACTCGAACTTTAACTCTTCATATGCATCGGCTAGTTTAGAGTATATTTCACTGATATTACCTGCATTCAAGGAATCATCTTCATCAGTAGAATAATCTATTGAATTTGTTATACCTGGTTGAGGGCTACAATCCCGAATAGTCAATGCGACAACATCTTCAGAATCACTCTGTTGTTCCTCTGTTGCTTCAACATCGAATTCATCGTCACTGAGTGTAACTTGATATGCTTTTCCTTCTTTCCTTTTTGGCAGTAGGACATTCCTTTTTAAGATGTCCTTTACCTCCACATTCATAGCATATAATGGAAGAGAATTTATCAAATTTCTCTGGTTCCTTAAGCTTCCTGACATTGTTGCCTTTGCCTTCATATTTCTTGGATCCTTTATTCTGTTGTTTGTCAGACGTTGTAACACCATTTGAACTGGATTTCTGAGGCTTGCCTTTCTGTAACTGTCTAGCTCTCTTTTCTTGAAGAAATTTGGCCATCCTTCTAGTGATCAAAGATAATTCCTCATCCAAATCATCATCAGAATCTTCAATCTTCTCAGCCTTTAGAGCAATACTCTTCGACTTTCCTTTGCTTTTTGATTCTAGATGATTCATCTCATAATTTTGTAGATTGCCAACTAATTCTTCCAAAGTCATGGTGTTAGTCTTTTCACTCTCCTCAAGAACTGAAATCTTTCCAGAGTACTTAGGTGACACAGTGCGTAGCATCTTTCTAACCAGTTTTTGTTCATCAAAATGCATTCCAAGCTCTATGAATTGATTAACCACATTTTGAAATCTTTCAAAATAAGTTGAGATGTTTTCATCATCAGTCATCTCCAACCTATCATACAAAGATTCAACGCGATGTAATCGAGTTAGTTTAACATCAGCAGAACCTTCAAACCTGACTTCAAGAAATCTCCACATATCATGGGCATTTTTGCAATTCTTGATCATTCTATGTTGTGCCTCTTCCATAGCTCCACTGATCGCATTCATAGCTGCATAATTCCCTTGTTTTGCAGCCCTTTCTGCCGCTGTATATTCAGCCTTTCTTGCCAAACGGATTATTGGAGCAGCAGGTGGTGTAGCGGTGGTTGTGGTGGCAGTTGTAGAGGTGGTATCCGTTGATGTGGAAGTGGTCGTGGTTTCAGTGACAACGGCAGGAGTCTCAATCCTTGTTGGTGGTTCCCACGCTTTTTCGACTGCATCCCAGACATCCTCTCCAAGAGCCCTAAGATAGCACTCCATTCTTGACTTCCAGTAGCTGTAATTATTTCCATCGAAGACCGGTGGACGAAGATGCGAAATTTCCCTACTCATGATGAATCTTGAATCTCCAGAAAAACGTTTGAAGATTGGCTCTGATACCAATTGACAGTCCCAACAAGCAGGGTGTTAACGCGTAGTTATGATCACACACACACAATTGTTGAAATGTAAAGAACAATTGTTTGTTGACCCGGTTCGGACCTCCTGTCCTACATCCGGGGGATTCCAATCCAGGCGAGATTGCTTCAACAAAGATCAAGAACAACTACAAGACTCAACTAGTTTCTATCAACTCGATCTAGAGAATTGACAAGACTCCCCCTCAATCTCTAATCTCCCTAATGAGAAACTCTGATGATCATGCAGTTCCTGCAACCTGTTGACATCCCTGAATAAGAACCCTATTCTAATTCAAGAAGTTTCATTCCTTGAATTTACAACTCGATCTAAGATATACAAACATGAATTCCACAAATTCACTCCAGAACAAAACCCTTGATCATCTAAACATGAAGAACTTGTTTTGACTTCTAGAGTATATCTTCTAATCAAGACTAAAAACTCTCTTGAAAAGTGTAGAAGATTAAAAGAAAAATACAAAGACTGACTCAAAGACTTAAAAGAATGGACTATTTATAAACTGAAAACGTCTTGGTCTTTGAGTCCCTGGAGCTGGTGAGGCTTGATCGACAATTCCAAAAACTGTCCTGTTGTTAGTGTGCTGTATTGACACCAATAAGATCCTGCATGAAATGTTTAGTGCCCACACTATGTATTCAGTATGCTCCGCTACTCTTTGGCCTTGGGTCGAAAAGCATGATGTAGAGTGAGAACCAACCCGTTCCAAAAGCAGCACACACCTCTACAGCAACAGTCTTTCCAATTCTAGCTTGTAACCCTTCCACCAGTTCCCCGCATAAGACAGGGCAGCAGCCCCCTCAGCCACAGCACCAACTCTTCAACATTTGAATCTTCCGGCAGCAAACATATCAACAGCAGCATCTGTGGGTGCCAACCCAGGTATAATCCGATCACCTACAAAACAGGAAATGTTAGTGCAAAATATCATCAATACCCATATTATTCCTTCTCCTCCACTCCCCAATCCATTTGACCACTTTCTCCCATACATCTTCTGCCTCCCGAACATCAAAGCTACACTTACACTCCACAAATGCCTTTACTAGCCCGTCCCTGTCTAGTTCAATTCCCGACCAGCAGATTATGAAAGCGTTTCTCTTCCAATGCCTCAATACCATCAAGGATCCAGACCAGTATCAGACATTTGAAGAGAAAAATAAGGCTTTACCCCCATCCAGTCCCCTTTGAAGCTCACTGTCTACTGCTTCCAGATCCAATTACCACCAATGTCAGAGCCAAACTTCTATTTTCTCCTGCCTGGCCGCCCCATTACGTGCCCAATAATCAGCCAAAGAATTCCGCTCTCTAAAAATGTGTTGAAAACGGACTTCACCAGCACAACATATAACAGAAATAATTGGTCCGATCTGCTCACTTAACCTCCAAGGAACCTTTCCCAGATTTCCTATCCATTTTACAATGTTAATGGAGTCACATTCGAAAATCAATTTTGGTAGAGGAAATCCATGGTCTCGAATCAGAGCTTGACACACACGACTAATTGCTGTAATTTCCGCCTCAGTGGAGTCCACAATACCTATGTTGTCCGATAGCATGAATAAAATATTCCCCCCCTCATCTCGAATAACACCTCCAATGCCCGCCGGTCCCGGATTGCCCAGTGAGGACCCATCTGTGTTTATCTTCCACCATCCTTGGGACGGCCTAGTCCAATTAAGCCCCCTTCTGAGATTTGAAGTCTTCCCTACCCGATCCTGTGGGAAGTGGTCCAGAAAATTTCCCCCACACCAAATGAGTTGTGTCCTGCTTCTCCCGCGAAGGCACTCCACCAATGTCGAATAGTCCATTTTAGTTCTTCCACCGCTTCTGGGACAGTTATTTGTTTTCCTTTAAATATTCCTTCGTTTCTGTGTTTCCAGATGTTCCAGACTATTGCCAAACCAGTAGTCAACCATATTCCTCTCCCTCCTTTCGGTTGATAACCACAGAACCACCACAATATCAGCTTTCTTATTGAGCCCGGCTTTGCCCACACCATTTCAAACCATTCTGCACAAGTATACCACAGATTGTTTGCAAGCTCACAATGGCAGAAAAGGTGGTCTATTGACTCAGGTTCCTTTCCACAGCATATACATGTGTCGTTCGAAACTTGGGTGCACCCTCTTTTCAATAGCTCCAGTTTAACTTGTAACGCATAGTTTAACAACTTCCAAGCGAAAGTTCTCACCTTCATTGGGACTTTGGTCTTCCACAACGACTGCCACATTCGAGCTTCTTCTTCACCACCTTCCCCTTTCCGCGGGCTCAAACATAACCTCGTCGTAAATCTTCCATCCCCTATTTTACTGCATACCACCCTATCCTCCAAGAATCTACACTGTCTAGTTCTGCCCAGTACCAGTGTAAACTCCTCCCATACCTCTTTCTCCCAATCGAAAAGTGGCCTTCGCAATTCAATTTTCCAGTCCCAGGCCAGTCCGGACCACCTACCATAATCTGCCACAGTCCCTTTCTTATTTACTGCTAGCGAATACAATCTTGGAAAGATATCCTTCAACGTTCTATCCCCTTCAACCCACCTATCACTCCAGAATCGAGTTAACTTACCGTTTCCCAGTAGAATTTTGAAACCACACCTGTCAGCAATAGGGTGCGAATCTTCCCAGGCTTTACTAATATTACCCCATATTGATCTACAATATCTGGTTTCCGGCACTAGAGGAGTCTGGCCTTCATAGTATTTCTTGTCAATGACGACTTTCCACGGTGATTTATCTTTGCTAAATCTCCATCTCCACTTGAGTAATAGTGGATCGTTTACCCTCTGAACGTTCCAAATACTCAATCCTCCTTCATCCATATGCCGGCTAATTCTATCCCAGCTTAAAGTGTGGAATTTTCTCGTCCCTTCAATATCATTCTAAAAGAAGCTCCTTTTCATTTTCTCTAGTTCGTCTGCCATGCCCCTTGGAATCTTAAAAATAGATAGAAATAGACTGGGAGGCTATTTAAAATAGACTTGATTAAGCATATCCTTCCCGCTTGTGTCAACAACTTTCCTTTCCATCCGGCTAGCCTGTGTTCCACCCTTTCCAACACTGGTTTCAACAATGCAGTCCCGTTTAGTCTACCTCCTATTGGAACACCAAGGTACTTCATCGGCCAATGGCCGACCCCACACCCCATAATTCCATCAGCTGTCTCCACCTCGGATTGAGGTAAATTGATGCCAAGAACATTGCTTTTTTGAAAGTTTATTTTCAGACCTGTAGCAAGCGTTAGGCAGTGAAGGATCCGCTTGATCTTTAGTACCTGTTGGAACTGCCCTTCACAGAAGATGACAATGTCATCTGCATATTGTAGATGCGAGATAATAGGCGCCCCCTTCCCAGACTCCAATCCCCATATGACACCAATATCTGCCGCCTTAACCATTAGTGAGTTGAAAATCTCTGCTACAAGCACAAATAGGTAAGGCGATAAAGGATCGCCTTGCCTCAATCCTTTTTGCAAATTGAAGAATTTTGTGGGGGAACCATTCACGAGGACCGCTGCTGAAGCCGAGCTAACACATGCCTTAATCCACTTCACCCATTTTTCCCCAAACGCCATTTTTCCAGAACTCTATATAGCACAGGCCATGAAATGTTATTATAGGCTTTAGCCAAGTCTAGTTTAATCACATACCCGCTTCTCCCTCTCGAGCTCGTGGCCTGTATAACCTCCAATGCTATTAATACTCCGTCTAATATCTGCCTCCCACGCACAAAAGCCATTTGAGGTTCCCCAACAACGGCATCCATTACCCCCTGCAGCCTCCTTGTTAACACCTTAGAGATTATCTTGTAAAGACTACCCACAAGGGATATGGGCCTATAATCACTAAATTCCTTCGGATTCTCAGCTTTCGGAATCAGGGATATAAATGAACCCCCTACTTCACTTGGAAAACAAAAATCTTCCTGGAATTTATCAAACACTTCAAGTATGTCCCTTTTCAGCAGCTCCCAATTCTTTTGATAAAACCTGAGATTATATCCATCCGGCCCCGGGGCCCGATTTCCATCATAGCTCCATATCGCCTCCCTCACTTCCTCTTCTGTGAACACACGCTCCAGCCAGCTTCGGTCCAGATCACCAATCCTGGGCATCTCCACTCCACACAGATCAAACAGCTCCTCCGACTGCTTAGTGAACAACTCTTTGAAGTGATTGAAAGTTGCTGCTTTAACTCCATTAGGGTCGTCTATGACCTATCCATTCCACTGAATTGAACCAATGTATCCCCTCCTTCTATGTAAAGCAGTCGTTGCGTGAAAGAAACGAGTGTTTTGGTCTCCTTCTTTCAACCATCTAACCCTGGACTTTTGGAGCCATCTCCTCTCTTCGGCCAGATAAAGCTGCTTTAGCTCTCCTTTTTTCAGCCTCCAACTCTCTCCTGCCCCCTCCTCATAACCTATAGCCTGGAAGCCCTCTTCCAATTCACCAATCTCAGTCGACAGTTTTTGAATCCTATTTTCAAGATCGTTAGCACCGTACCCATCCCACATCCGAATTTTCCTTTTCAGCAGTTTGAGTTTACCCAGTAGACCACCACCCCTATGCCTGTCAACATTTCTGCCACCATCCCTCCAAGCGTCTCGCACCAATTCAGTAAAGCCCCTCATTTCAAACCAGTAATTGAAGAACCGAAACGGTTTGGGTCCCCATGACTTTGTCCCAGCTTCCAACAACACCGGATAATGATCCGACAAGATTGATTCTCCTCTCCTTTGTGTAACTCTGCTATTCATACATAGCCACCTAGGTGAAAGGAGAAATCTATCTAACCGGCTACTGGCTCTCCCCCCCCCCCCCCTTCCCACCCATGTGAAATTTCCATTTTCCATTGGAAGGTCGAACAAACATAGACGATCTATGAAACGATTGAAATCCCTAACTGACCCCGGATCCTCGCTTACTCCTACCCTTTCCCCATCCGAAGTCACTGAATTAAAATCCCCGGTTACACACCACTGCTCACCATTGGATGTGTCGCACATATTGATAAGGTCTTCCCAGAACTCACTCCTATCTCTCCTATCGTTTGGAGCATGAACGGACACTATATTCACCACTCCCTCAATCCCGCTTATACTGCCCCTGATCCATATAAAATTAAACCCTTTCTCCTTTACACTGAATGAGCATTGGTTACCATCCCACATTACCCAGAGACCGCCTCCGTTACCAGATGCCGCTTCATAGCAGAACTTTCCCCCTTTGGATCCCCATAGCCTATTCGCCAACCTTTCGTATATCACATCCATCTTGGTCTCTTGAGCACAGAGAATCGATGGCTTCACCTTCCTGCATAACCTCATTACCGCTCTTCTCCGCACACCTCCATTTAGGCCTCTAAGATTGCATGTAACAATAATCATAATATATAAGTACTCAACAATCTCCCTTACCCCAACAATTACTTACTATTGCTTCCAATCTCTGCCAATACCTTCATCACGGCCTGCTCCCTCGATTTTGAGTACCCTAATCCCAGAGATTTAGCAAGGTCTAGGATCGCTTCCACCTCCTCAAAATCCACCAATTTAATACCATCTTTAGTCCGCATAGTAGATAGTTGCAGTTTGGCAAATTCCTCCTCTTTATTTCCTAATGCACAGTGTTTCCGTCCGCGACCCTTGCTCGTCCTCCCCATCCTTCTTTTGCAAATGTTACCCCTCATGCGCCTCGATTTCTTTCTCCCCTCAATTACCGTCGCCAGCGCCTCCACCACACTCCGCATTTCTGGGAAATCCCCAGGGCCTACTTGATTAGTAGTAATTTGAGCCTCCATCGAGCACCCCTCTCGGGCTATATCATTCTCCAAATGGAAATCAGATGCCGCCCCAACCCCTGTGCCTTCCTCCCCGATAGTATCCCCAAAACACCACTCATTCTCTCCACCCTTTCCCTCAGCTTGCTCCCCTGTTTTTCGTATATTGAGGTTTAGATCCTCGATGCGGGTCTCCTTACTATAGCTGAGCTCTGACATTTTATCCCCTGCTGCCCCACCTTGTGAATTCTCCACATCGGCAATCAGAATCTCCTGAGTCTTTGTTGGGCTTGGGGCACCATCCATCATTTCCCCGTCTCTATCTGGACCCATCCTACTAACTGGGCTACTAGCCAGCCCAAGATTTCTCAACCCGTGGATCTTCTCCCCCAAAGCCATACCACTTCCCTGTCCCAAGTTAAAAGGACCAACTTCCTTTATGCATTCAGCTTGTGGCCCAATCTCATGCAGCCCATTTCTATTAGCCGCCCCCACCACCTCCATTCTAATACTCCCTCCCGTTATGCACCGCCCACTTTCTTGGGGGCTCCAACAGACGCCATTTTGGTTGTCGTCAGATACTTTACTCGTCTCCATTGAATGTCCAACCAAGACGCACTCATCCCTATGTGATCTCTCCTCTCCCCCGCTTACAGGGCTCCTGGAACTTGCTCGTTTATTCTGGTGCAGCTGGACTCCAAGGCCACCCTCGCCACCCCGCCTGAATGACTCATCGGAGCTCCTCCCCTCGCTGGTGTCTTCCGCCACCACGACTTCCTCACCATAGCCAGCTACCACCCTAACTTTCGAAATTATCGAGCCAACCTTAACTCTCAGCATACCCGGAACAATGGAACTTTCATGCAGAGCCACTAACAACTTGGCCTTGTCCAGCTTCCTCTTCTCCTTAGTATCTTTTCCTGCACTCACAACAGTACCCCACCCCCTCACCAAACTTTGAAAATCGTCCATGCACCAAGCCGTAATCGGGAGGCCATAGAAGTGCACCCACACCAAATGCTTTCTAACCCTAAACCCTTCCTCCCACCGCCGTTTCCATTGGATAAAAGTGTGATCACCGCCATCGGCAAGAAATCTATCCCTCTCTGCCTCCTGCCTAAACACCACCAGCATCGTTAGTCCCCCACTATAGATCACTTCTTCGTAATCAACATAATCTATACTCAACCACTCTTGGAATTCGATCAACACCTCCATTGCTTTAAGTTCCAACACTGCTGCTCGTCCAAACCTCTCTATATCCACAGGCACCTCCGATAGTCTCATCACTCCTCCGTGTCGGTCACTTCCACCATCCAGATTCCTTTCCCCTCTTCCTTTAACAACATCCACATATGAGCGGCCATCCCTCCAAGAATGACTATCTCCCAGGCTGTTACTTTTGCATTAAACCCATTAACAGTAGCCACAGAAAGTCTCCCAGACCCTTTTACTTGTTTCACCGGACCCGCGCCCTTATTTCTTAGGGCTGCCCAGTTTACTCGCATTGTTTTTCCTTGCACCATCCGCCCGTTAAGCTGCTTTATCACCATCTCAGCTTCATCTCTTTCTTTGAACCTAAAAAAGCCAAATTTGTATCCGTTGTCCGGCCACCTCCTAGCTGGGAAGAACCAATCACGCACTTTCGCGACCCTTTCAATCTCAGCAAACACCTCCCTACAAGTTGTCCCTACCGGGATATTTCCGATGTACACCCCAAACAAATCCCGTCGCTCCTTAAAGCCACTTCTGCCCGAAACCCCAACTCCTCCAACCCTATCTGCCCCTACCTTTCCATCAGCAACGGCCCCACTCGGATTAAGATCGTCCATGCTCGCTCCATTACATTCGTGTGACCTCCCGTCCTCCCTTTCCGATGATAAGACCGACGATCTCATGCCCGTTCTCCTTGGAATTGACTTTAATACAACATAGTTATATAAGATAAAGCATAGTCAAGTGACATCTTGGTGGATTCGTCCAATAACATAGTTTTAGAATATCAAATTTTTATAATTTTTACTTATATACAATTTGAGTTATTAAGATTTAAATACGTGTCTTGGATTGCGTGAAATACAAAAATGGAGCAGTTATTAAAAAACATAGGTAGTATTCAACTAGATTGTGACGAGAATTCTACCTGCACAAAACTTACACCATAAAATTATTTAACTTCTCTTCTCAATAAAACAAAACTCATTATTTGGGATGAAAATTCTTGATTGGTAGATTGATTATGAGTCTGTCTGAATTAACCAAATCCCTATTTGATTTCAGAGGAAAAATTTATCATCTCACAGTTTGTTTTACTATGACTATTAAAAAAAAAAAAAACTCAATGTCAATTTTTAAAGAAAGTTGGGCTCTATTTTCAAAATAAGTTTTTACCCGTATAAGTGATATGTTGCAATATTTCGTGTCATTGAAAGAAAGCATTTGAAGGATTAATATGTAATTAAGATGGATTAACATAAGATACTACAAGAAATATTGTTTACAATAAAAATTATATACGACAAAAATTTGCACAATGAATATTTAATGTACGTGGTGGCAAAGTTGTTATTGATCTTGGAGATATACAATTAAATGTGACATTTCCATGATAATTATATAAAATATACGGAGGATCATATAGCGGTATTTGTTCAGAGTACTTATGCAAATATTAACTGCAGCACCTCAAATCCAGATATTTTTAAAGATTATGTTATACTAACCCATACCAATGATTGCTCATACGATCAATGATTACATCATGAAACACATCTCTACAAATGAAAATTATATATATATATATATATATATATATATATATATCAGTTCTAACAATATTTATCAAGATGGTGAAAGCATAAGTAAAGCCAATGAATTATTTTCACTGGAATATCTAAATACAATCAATTATTCTAGATTACCGAAAAATATAGTTGAATGAGGGTTGCATAGTCATGCTTCTTAGGAATATAGATCCATCAAATAAATTATGTAATGGAAGTAGGTTGATCGCAGAACCATATAATGAAGGTTAAATTAATTTTCAAGAAACCATGAAAATAGAAAATTCTTGATTGATATAATGATTATGAGTCTATCTGATTTAACCAAATTCCCCATTCGATTTCAGATGAGAAAATTCTCACTCGCGGTTTGTTTTGCTAGATTATAAACAAAAAGTCAATGTCAATCTTTTAAAAATGTTGGACTTTATCTTCCAAAACCAGTTTTTAGCCATTAAAAGTTATGTTGCAATATTTCGTGTCACTAGCAAGATGTGACTCAAAGTATTAATATTCAATTAAGAATGATTAACTCAACATATCACAAGAAATGTTTACAATGAAATTTATATATGACAAAAAAATTGCAAAATTGATACTTGATGTAGGTGATGGTAAAGCTGTTATGGATTTCGGAGATGTACAATCAGATGAGACATTTCAGGATGATTTCTTATAAACTTGACGGGTGATCCAATAACGACAATTTTCTAGATTACATATACAAATATAAACTGCACCACTTCGAATACAGACATTTTTTAGGATAGTGTTATACCAGCCCTTACCAATAAGATTTTCAACAATGAAATTTTCAGCAAATTGTGGGTGAATTTTTCATATTATGCTTAATACTTATATTTAAATTTTATTTTATTTTAATTTAAATTTCAAATTAAATAAAAATATTATTTTAATAATTATTTTTATTGATATGTTAGGTTTATACCGGACAAGGCATAGAAGCTAAAGAAGATGATATAATATGATTTCTTTTTGTTAGTTTTAATAATATTTAAATTAAATTATCATATACTCATCTTTCGAATCTATTTAAAACTATTACATGTTTTTATTACTCAAAATATAATTTATTATTAATTTATATAAATATAAATATTATATAAATATATAAATATGCCCGTCAAATCTCGACGGGTATTTTGCTAGTTAGAATAATACTATTAGCCGTGCCAAGCTTTGTGGAAAGAATTAAAAGGGTACTCTTTTTTCTCTCTTTTTATATGCAATAATGAAGGAGATAAACGACACGGAATATATAGGGAGCGGATTGTAAATAGTAATGTCGGGAGATGAATCCTTGGCATGTCGGGAGATGAATCCATACCAGCTCCTTTCCTAACCCTTGGCATGGCCTCCACCGTCTTCTAGTCCCTTTGTTTATTCTTTGCACTGTTGAGATATTACATGCAGGGTAAATGTGGTGTGGAAGTAAGTTTTGATGAGGTGTCATCTCGATTCATCATTTGAGTGCTGCTCACCATTTGTTGAAAGATACGGCCTAGCATTTTGGTTTGATGCTGATGCTATTCGAGAGCAGGCTTTTGGCTTCATGCTATTTACACTATTGTTGCTTCCGTGGGATCGCTCCGCAGATTGATCAAGTTATGTGTAGCTATTGTTGTAGCGAGGTTTGTGCAGTGATTCCGTTTTGGGAAGAAGACTGGAAAATCTTATTTCTTCGAAGCGGCTATTGTGAGGGAGGAGTTGTGGTAACTTTTTTAAAGTAGGGATTATGTTTGTTTTCGCCCTGACTCTTATTGATTTGGTCATGGGCTTTGGTCGTTGTATGGGAGTTTGAGAATGGACAATTGTTGTACTTGAACTATTCGATTTATGTCAAGGATTACTTTCTTTCAAAAAAAAAAAAAAAATGTCGGGAGATGAATAAGACTGGGGAAGATGACAATTTAATTTTAAGAAATAAGAGGATAAGAGGATGAGGCGATTAAACAATACTACTATGGGGATGTTTGGGAGTCAGCGGATCCGCTAGCAGATAGCAGATTTGGAAAGAGAACTGTGAGACAATATGCTCTTCCAATATACTATATGCTGGTCAATATGCTGTCATCCAAACAGCCCCTATATACTACTAGTACGCGTACTATTAATATAGGATCCTACGTATAATAGTAGGGTTTGTACGGATTATACGTTGATATGCGTATGTTAGTTGGGATTTGAAATGATTTGAACACTGAGATTCTTGGTTTGTTTGCTACGTTGGATATACCCTTCCCCGCCCCCCCTAACCCCCCCCCCCCCCCCCCCCCCTCCACATCATTTCGTTCCATTTTCCTCTGCCCGAGCTAGGGGTGTTAATGAGCCAGGGTAGTTCGCGAACAGTTCGAGTTCAGATCGGTCAAAACTCGAATAGGCTCGACTCAAGTTCGAGTTCAACTCGAATAATTTACAAACCAAGCCAAACACCTTTGAGTTTGGCTCGAAAAGTTCGCGAACAGGCTCGTGTTTAATTAACTTAGAATAAAAGTCTCATATTCTACATATCATTTGAATGTAATGTACTTATAATGTATATATATGTTTAGACTTTAAAATACATAAAGTAAATATAGAGTCTATGACTACATTTCTCACATGCCTACCATATGCAATTAATGCATCTCCTTTTAAAGGGTTACGGAATGAAGGAGTATTTATTTATTACTAAATATATTTATTTTATACATATATTTATTTATTAGTAAATATAGAAGTTATATAAAATATTAAAGGTTAAAGTGTGTATGGATCAAACATGATATATTTATTGGGACATGTGGAATAATTTTTAAAATTATTTAAATATGTAGATTAAATAAATAATATAAATGTATGCAATATATTAAATATAAATTCTTTTATAAATTATGTGAGAATGAAGATAATGATACTGTTCGAGCTCGGCTCGATTTGGTCAAAGCTCGATCAACGCTCGGCTTGAAGTAGCTCGGTCAATGTTTGCAAAGCTCGGCTCGAATTCTTACGAGCTCAAGCCGAGCTTACCACTATTCGGTCTCGGCTCGGCTCGTTAACACCCCTAGTCCGAGCTCACATATGCACCTTAAATACTTCCATCTTATTCAAATGTTCATTACACACATTTTTCACAAAATTTAATGCACATTTTAAATTATTAAAAACTCAAGTTTGGTACAAGTAAAAAGTATAAAAGTTTGATATTTAAAAACTATACGACGAGACGAATTTAACAATGTCCGACTTGACTATATTTTAACTTGTATAACAATAATAAAACTTTAAGTAAAAGTCTGTGTGAATAGTAAGTAACACTTAACCAAATGTAAAGAACATATCGATCAATACGGAGATAGTATTATGTGCATTTTGTACATCATGGTTCATGCATGGATGTACTCCCTATAGTAGTAGTATAGTATGCCTAATTATTTGTACTATTGAACAATTATTATATTATGTTCATCCTTGAAAAAAAAAAAAATAACAAAGAAATTAACTGCAGTGATTTTTTCTTTTTACTGTATTTCATTCATGTAATTATTGTATTACTCCCTTCATTTTCATTTTTATTTAGTTATTTTTCTAGAATAAAATATATTCCATAATAAGTATCATTTTAGATATTTATATTATATTTTTTTTAACATGACACTTTAATTCACATAAATGCTATTCTTAGATATTTATTACCAAGAGATTTGTTGTAAGGATAAAAATAAAAATTTATGAATCAAATAAAAAAATTCGTAATTATTTAAATTGAGTTGAAAGAATCAATTTTTTTTTTAGAATAAAGATTTTATTACCACAACAACATCATACACAATCTTTCCACCACCATGTTACTTCTCTTCCTATCGTCACACCATTTAGTTTCACATAAAAGTGCGGCATACAACAGCCAAAAGCCTAAAAACAGTAAGAAAACAAGCACAAAACCTACTGTAGCAGCAAGCTACTAGAAACTCAGACAGCATTTCATCTTGTAGAAGCGACTTGAGACGACCCAACATAGACGTCCCATGAGAGCATCCACGGATATTATATTAATCAAATCTTACTAAAGAAGGAAAGGGATATTATATTCTGGCATATGACTCTTATGTTGATAGTACGTAGCTCGTCGCAGACACGGAGAGCACGGGATATGGAGTGTTACGAAATGTTAAGGGGTATTGGATCGAGAGCTTTGTGTAGTAATCTTAACATCTAGCCGAGCTGGCGAGCTCTATTTTATTTGAAATGGATTCAAACAATTTGATATGTAATGCATGCAGTTTTTTTGAGCTTTTAACCCTATTTTTAAACAGTCATTATGAATGAATGATGGGCGAGATCACTCAAGTTCTTTAATTTGAATACTTTTCAATAGTGACACGTGTTCAATTGGTCTTTCTTGGTGGGATCAAGAACTAGAGTAGGGCCTTAAACTATCTTTATCTTTAACCATGACCACCCCAACCACCCGACCATTTAATTATCTCATTATTTAATTAATTTCTCTCTCCTTCAACTCATTAATATCCATCCCAACCCAACCACCCCAATTTTATATACTTTATCAATAACCACCCAACCATCCAACCACAATATTATACTATATAATTATTTTAATTGATATAATTTTAAATTATATTGAAATATAAGAAAAGTAATGTATCACAAATATAAAATATTTATCTTATTTATAAAGAATAAAAATCTTAAATATTAATATATTTTTAATTTATTTTTATTTTATAAAATTTAAAAATGGGTTAAGTATATCAAAATTGATATATTGTGTATGATAAAAATATAGCAAGAGTGGTCTCTATTTGTAGAGAATGAAAAATTATAAAATTTGATATATTTTTTATTTATATTTATTTATTTATATAAAAGATATAATTATTTTATTATGTAAAATTAAAAGAATCACTTGATCAATGGAATGGAGACAAGTGTCTCAATCCCATTGGCCAAATGAAAGAGACTAAGACCATCCCTATCCATGATCTTTAAGACTACCTCCATCAATGACCATTCCCACCCAACCTAACCACCACATCATCAATTATTTAAAAAAAAAAAAAAGAAAAATTTGATGGTGGTTGGGTTTGGATGGTTGGCCTTGCCCAACATTGAGACCATCACTTAAGACTATCTATATCCATAACTACTCCAACCACTCAACCATCTCATTATTTAATTAATTTATCTCTCATCCAACTCATCAATATCCATCCCAACCTAACCACCCAAATTTTACATACTTTATCAATAACCACCCAACCATCCAACCACAATACTATATATAATTATTTTAATTTATACAATTTTAAATTATGTTGAAATATAAAAAAAATTAATGTATCAAAAATATAAATATTTTAGTCTTACTTGTAAAGAATAAAAATCTAAAATTTTAATATATTTTTTTATTTATTTTTTATTTTCTGTGAATTTTAAAATGGATTAAATATATCAAAATTGATATATTATGTATTTTAAATAAAAAAAATATAGCAAGAGTGGTCTCTATTTATAGAGGATGAAAAATTATAAAATTTGGTATACTTTTTATTTTTATTTTAATATATACAAATATAATGATTTTAATGAGATTTGATTAAAATTTTAGTTGACCAATGGGAAGGAGACAAATGTCTCCATCCCAATGGCCGAGGGAGGGGAGACCTTGGGGTTGGAATTGTTTTTTGGTCGACCACCTCAAGGTTGGGTCTTATGATTTTTGAATTTTTTTTTATTACTTAATGACATGGAGGGAAGACCATTGGGGATCTTGTCATGGATGGAGATGGTCTTAGTCACTTTTAGGGGCATCCCCAACATTGTTTGTACAAAATGAAATTTACTTAAACCCTAGCAAAAGAATAGAAACTTAATCTTACACTAATAATTTGAAACTAACATAGAAAATCCATTTCAAATAAATAAATCATCGAGAAGACATGTGAAATGTATCGACCATTTCAAAAATAAAAGTATCCGACCAATGTCTAGTTAAGTATTTATTCATGTATGCATGTCTGCATTTTTTTTCCCATTGTTTTTTGTTTAAATTTCTTGATAAGAAATTGAAGGAGAGGATTGATGACACACATCATATGACCCGTGAAAACTATATATTACTACAACTTATAAGTTCACAACTTATATGCTCGTATATATATATACTAGTTAGCGTAGCTGTGCGATGCACAGCGTACTGAGGGCGTACAACTGCCGATGGAGAAAAAAGAAATAATTGTAGATAAGTGTACGTGGGTTTCTTATATGATACTTCCTCCGTTCCTTTTTATTTGACACGGTAGGAGTTTTGTCACTGTTCATTGAGTAATTTTGTTCGACTTTTTTATATAGTTATTTAGGACAAAAAATAGTCAAGTGAGATCTTGTTAGATTCGTCTGATCGTATAGATTTAGAATATCAAAGTTTCATATTTTTTACTTGTACGCAATTTGAGTTATTAGATTGAAAATGTGTATTGGATTGCGTGAAATGTGGGTCCATGGCAATTAAAAAGGAACGGGGAAGTACTTATTATGTTTAAAGGGAAGTACGCAGGGCTGAAGAAGTTAAATTCAGAGTCATTACATTAAGAGTATAAGAACACATGGAAATTGAATAACTTTTTCTTTGGTATTTTTTTTTCAGATTGAAGTGGGTGCTTATAATTTCCTTGGGATTTAGAGTTATCGAAAACCTTACACTAACTACCATCTCTTATATTTAATCTCCTACAAAATATAGTTGTTGTCTATTTGTTCGGACTTGTATTTTAATAGCGGCCCATGGAAGGAAAAAAAGCATTTTTAGATAAGCTAGTGATTAGATTTTGAGGAAAAAAATGTGTGGGTGTATTATTATTATTATTATTATTATTATTATTATTATTATTATTATTATTATTATTATTATTATTATTATTATTATTGTTATTGGGTTTATTTTCTTTTTCTTTATATTATACTCACTTTTCTCCTATTATATTAGGATCTAATATTTACACATACACAAAAAAGCCACAAGCAGGATACAAAACTAAAATTTTGAAACATTAAGTGTTTGTTCAAATCGAATGATAGAGAAACAGATAAATTAATGGGATTAACAAGAAACTTGTCCAAAATAACAGAGAAATTGCCAATATGGAACATTTCATCAGTAATAACATAAAACATCATCAGTACCAATCTAAATATGTACGATATATATTTCTAGACAAATCAAGAAAGCAGATGAAAGTATGAAGAAGACGATTGGGAAGATAGAAATTTTATTTTCTTACAGAGATGCACACAAGACCTAAGTGTCGAATGATGGATGCGACAAAAATAAAAATAAATATTCAATGAGTAATCAAATAAGCACCAAATTAGAGGATTAATGCATATGATCTTTCTAAACATAATTTCATTTCAAGTTTTCAATAACAAACTCATCAGCAAAGGAGCAAGCTATCTAAAAGGTGTGGGCATAAAAAGATACAACTTATAGAAATAAATGGCATGGTTCCCAGCATAAAAAGGCTACCTTTGAACATAATCCACAAGGGAAAGCTCAATTAGGTCTTTAAAAGCCATAAAGTCCTCAACTGATAATTGTAACTCCTGCAGAAGGAAACAAAATGAATCATGCTCAATGTTTTAACAAGGGTAAAAAAGAATGGGATAAGAAAAGCTATTGAATGACTAATTTAGTGGAACAGAAGAATTCCTTCGAACATCTAAATTGATGAAATCTCATGAGAGTGAAAATCCATAGTCCAGATAAACTGGAAGATTCAAAATGCAATGGCTCATGAGCTTGAACACATGGGAACAATTGTTTTCTAATTAGGCAAGTTTTTACAATTGCTTACACAATAAACAGTCAATTATAAATAAGGGGGATTTCATTCAATATGCATTTTTGGCACGAAAATATAACCGATTTCATTCATTTTATTGGAAATTTAGTTCTTTGGGGTAACTATATCTTCCAACTTCAGATACCTTAGATGTTAAGATTGGAGCCAGTGATGCTGATGATTTCATTGATTGTATGTCAAAAAGCCATGATTTCTCTCGCATACCTTAGATGTAAGAGTGGAGCCGGTGATGCTGATGAAATTAGCCCAAGCCTCTGTTGCAAGAGCCTTTGCAAGAAGGGTTTTCCTGTGCAGGGTTGAAAAAGAAAAATATGTTTACCATTTGGAGGGGCAAAAGAAATGGACAATATTCACATAATACATATACAAGTTACCCGCAACAAATTTCCATGAGAGAAAAGCTCAGGCCTTTTGCACTGGGAGAATCACAAGTTCATTGAGTGCCTTCTTTACATCTTCAAGGGCACCAACATCATCGAAGACACCAATCTCACCTGGTGGAACAACTGCTGAAACAAAGTTGGTCTCATACTCATCCGTAGCGAGATTCTGTAAATTAGACTCGGCTTAGAACAAGAACATAAATGAAACTGAAAGTATCTTCTAAATTAATTAGAGAAGAAAACCTGCAGACTCTGTGAAGGCTTCTTGGACGCTGTTTCCTGATCCTTCATTCTCAAAATTGCAACTTCAAGGCTGCACATAAAGTTGGTGTTGTCAATGTGAAGAAAATAAAAATCATTACATAACAAAGGCATATATATAAATTACCTTTCACGGGGTAGCTGCAATCGATCCCCTTAACTAAAGGGACAAGACAAGAGGACAAGTAATGATTTTTGGCTCATCCAACCACTTTCTCAGCTTCTGTAATCATCAGCAATAATCTTAAAAGACTGAATTCATATACAATCATTATTACGATACAATTATTTCACAGTTTATAATAGTCCCTTGATTGAGTACTGGTTTTTACAGTGATGTAATTAGCATAATGCACTTTATAAATATTTATACACAAAAGTTGAAGACACAAGTATTCTTACTCTCTTTTGTCAAAACCACACCATCTGTACTTACATGCAACATGTCAATGCATGATAAGCCAATGTTCCTCAAGAACCAGAAACCAATAAATAGTTTTAGTAGAAAGAAACGAAGTCCATCCCCAAAACAAAGCCAGCATGCTTAACACATTATCAGATTATGTAGCTATAGGTTTTCAATCATTAAACAAAGAAGGACAAAATGACATCACAACAATTTGCAGATATACCTTGTGAATTTCAATCAAATTGCTTCGAGATGTCACTACCCTCCTGTCTTCATCAATTTATTTATTGAATAACCTTAAGAGATCTTCCTCCTGCAATGATGAAGCAACATCATCAATTGAACACATTTCACCAAATTAACTCATAAACACAACTTGTTAACAAATATAACTGCATATGGGTTTTTTAAAGTTCCATTTTCTTGAATTTGATATTTGATCAATATTTCTTGACTGCATTAGGATGTGGCATTCTTATGAAGTCAAGAAATTGATCAAATGAAAAATGGAATAAGCATCAATTAAACATTAAAAATATAGCAGCAAACCTTAGAAAGATATTTCATAAATAAGTGCTGATTTTAGAAAACTTACCTTTGGGGGATATAAACTCATCACATTAGTGAAAAGTTTATGTATTTCATCCTTTCATTATGTTTATTGGCTTTCAATCCCTCTGTAAATCTCTTCAATGGCAGAGGCTGAAAAATGAAATATTTTGGACACATATAAGTAGCATAGTCCCAGAAACAAACACTATTAAAAAAGAAAAACACCAAGAAACGGTAACCAATAAGTTTCAAGTACTCCAATCACAATAGGTTTCTGGCCTGAAAAAAAAGGAGAAAAAGAAAAAAAGAAGAAGTTTACTCTATATTTCATTTACCCAGCAAAAAAATATTGAATGTAGATAACAATGTCAGTAAAAAAAAATCCTGGTTAAATCCGAATACATTGGCAGTAAAAGTCTGGGTTTCAATTACAAAACTTTTAGGTCAGAGATTTTAATATATATATATATATATATATATATATATATATATTTGTTGCTCAACATTTAGCTACCAAACAAAGAACCATTAAAGGTGTCATACACCATTAGCACGGAGAATTTGGGGAAAAAATATGCATAGGATCCAAATTAAATATCATTGTACAGCAGAGCATTCAGTTAAGTCACATAATATCCCAAAGTAATGTTTTTGAATGAACATAAAAGGTTCCATAGCTCAAAAGCATTACCAGCTTAGCAATTCGACCCAAATGTGGAAGTATCATTGTCTGCAGAGAATCACAACCACAAAGTTAGACATGCAGAAGTATCTCACCATCTGAGCATTCACCATTCAGATAAGAAAACAACATATTCTATTGAATTAACAGCCATCCCTGCTGCACACAAAGGACAAGCAAATTAAAAGGATTTTGGTTAAACAAACTTACAAATTTCTCCTTTTCTTTTAATCCACTTTCCACTTGGTTTTGTCCACAAATCAAAACCATAGGGCCTGATAGTTGGTCAAACATCTCTTTCACCTTGTTAACAAACTCTTTCATATTTGACTTTGAAACTGCCTTAGACAACCACTGGGAAAAATGTGGAAAATAAACAATGATAGGTTGCCGAGACTCCAACACCTGCATCGTCATAGGAGAACATGGTTATATAATGTACAGGAACACAAATACGAAAATTTGCATAGACAAAAGTACTACCTCACGAAGCACTTCCATTGCAACATAGCAGTCATGCAGTTGAGCATCACGGTCATGCTCGATATCCTTCACTGCAAATTATAAAGGAAAACAAGGTTATATTATCCGGGTTTATAGTTCAAAAAGATACCAAGTGTTAAGCAAACGTTCCCAGGCCTAAGCATTAAAGATACTATCATAAACTTAAGATGACGAATTGGGCTTCTTCACGCTCTAACAAAAGCAAAATATGGTTTGAGAGGTGAGACAAGTGCAATTAGCATCCAAGACTCTATGCTCTTCCAGCTAGGCTTCTACAACCACTATTTTCAATAAAGAGACGCACTGATATGCAAAACGTCTTCAAAACCACTGTTTTACAAATTGGTCTGCCATAACATAATATGGATGCAAATTTAGCTCCAATTCTTATGTGTGTAATGCATACCATTAAGCCAATAAACTGATGGATTTGAATCAGTTTCCACACTTATATTATCCTCCAATTCTTCCTGACTCTTTCCACTACTATCATAAACAACAGCGACTTGTTCACCATTAACTTCATCCACCTCTCCCTGTTGACCATTAGATAGTGTCCTGAAAGAAAGTAAATTAAATGTAATAACTGCACATTTTGTATGAGATTACAAACACATAGAAAATGAAGATTATATTAGTAAATATGTAACAGATGAAGATAAAAAGGCATCAACTTAATCCATAACATTGCAGCATTCAGAGATTTAGGCATCTAACTTCACAAGAGAGCTTAAACAGAATCAAATAAAATGAGACAATGAAAGGTGGAGAAAACAAACCCACATTAACTAAACCACATGAAAATATAGACTTTATGTCATGAAGCATTACATAGCACAATCAACATTCCAAATAGTGGATTCAATTCAACTCCTATTCAGGAATCAGAATAGTGAAGGGTGATATAAAAATAATAATAATAAAAAAATAAAAATAAAAAATCCAAGCACAGTCTCGAGAAAACACAAGCTGTTCTATGCATGTAAACAACTTACCAACCCACCTGCCACGAATAATAGTATAAGCATTTGTTGGACCATCAGATGTTGGTATCTTCCCCAATACAATCCTGTTAGGAATTGGATACTTCAATTTCAACGATTTTGAAGTTGTAATATGTGTCCCCAGATCTCAATAAAAGAACAAAAGATGATAATAAAGATCTCGTAAGGAAAAAATTAAACAATGAATAAGTAAATCAGCATCATACCAGTAAAACCCCATCTAATGCTCTAGGAATTCGCGAAGGAAAAAATTAGCAAGTCTAGCAGCTTTCGCGAAATGCTCTGGCATGGAAGCAATATTCGGCATGATGCTGAAAAATAACAACCAAACTTAAACTTTCAAAACACACTTTGAAACCAAGGAGCAGGTATCGCTCAATAATTGGGGAAAAACTGAAAAATAGTAACACTTACAATCATCAATCATTTCCTACAGTTTTAAAGCGCATTCAAATTACATAAGAAACAACATAGTTCTTAAGAAAGAGCTGAGATGAACTAATAGAATTATTAAGCATTCACACATAAGCACAGTTCATTAATTAACCAAATTAGATATTCAAGGTAATGAACTTTCTTACAAACCAAGGGGGATGGTCAGTGAAATCAAACAATCCATAGCAGCCACAAACGGTTGCCCATAATTTCCACTATTTTAAAAAATGAGGAAACTTAGAGTGCAAATCATTTCCCCCAAACGTGAGCTTGTAGCTTACAGAACCTCTTACCAAATCAAGAAATAGTGCATTCATTTGTCTCTCAATCAATGACAACATTGGCAGCAACTGCAGTTGCATTTGTACCTGGTTCTCTCGCTGCAGCAACAATGATCTCTGTATCCATGCTCTGCGCTAACATTCTCAGATAAGCCATTTCAGACAGTGAGCTAAGTGTATTCTTGAACATGAAAGCATGGTGTAAACTACTTGCCTTGATGGAGGAAAAGATCTTTTCCAGGTCTCTGGCAAAAGCCTTGGAGTCTACATTGTTCCCTGTAGCACCCATGTTGGTTAATGAATAGGCCATGGAATCATAATCTTCAGTTGATAATGATGCCAGGAACTGTTCCATGGCAGTCCAGGTTTTGGGAGAAATTCGTCCAACAATTCCTGCTCATTCATACCAAAGGAAGGAAAAAATAAAGCAAGTGAGAATTGGAACGAAGGACCATAAAATTTGCATTCTGTAATTCCTGGACAAACCTCAGTACAAGAAGTGTTTCAAAAGCAAAAGGGGTTGGTGCTGGGAGAAAAATTTAAGGAGTCAATCAAGCTTTCTAAGGCAACAAAGTTAAGATACATTTGGTGTCGACTGCAATAAGGTATTGAAATGAGGGAGATATATGTCAGTTAGGAAAAGGGGACCTATGCATATATATAAGTCTACAAGTGGTCAGAAGGGAGCTGTTAATTCCACCAACAAAACAAGGAAATAACAAAATTTGATAGGCCATAGAACTTTTGAGGGGCATGAAATCAATTTGGTGAAAAACTTGATAAGAAAAAAAATATTAACACTGGCAATAATACATTGCATAGGACAGAAGTTATTTTTAGAGGTTATGGTTGCTAGGTTTCCAGATTGCCAAGTAAGAATCATTAGGAAGAACATGAACAAAACAAATCATATAAAGCAACAATTGTGTGCAAGTGTGCAGTACATACCAAAGTCGAGGAATCCAATACGTCCATCACGCAGTAGCCACAGGTTGCCTGCATGCACATTCGCATGAAACGTTTCACATGCAAGTAAGCTACCAAACCTGCAGAATTGCATAGCCACAGGTATTTCCTATCAAATAGTTCTGATACAGCATTGTAGAAATTTGCGCAATCGTTGAATGTTTTGAGTTCTAGCAGACATTTAAGGCAGTTATAAGACTATTTTCTGGATTTGGAACGAATGAGTTTATGGAATCTAAGTCCGTGAGAGGAACCCACATAGCCTTTCCATTGTAAGAACCCGTTTGCCACTGTATTGCTGGTATACTTCTGGAGCGGTAGCCTGCATTGATTGTCCCATATTTTCCAAATATCTTCGGAAAGACTCAATATTCCTTGCTTCTTTCCCAAAATCAACTTCTTCAAGCATTGACTCCTTAATGAGTTTGACAATAGAAACCTATGATAAAAATCTGTGTGCATTAGAAGTTTTGTATGATCTGTATTTAGTTAGATAGCATACTCACAGATGCCTCAGAGATCACGGAATTAGGAGCAAAAGGAAGGAAATAAACATAGGTCTGGTCTTCATAAGAATAAACAACTGAAGCTGTCACGTGAGGTGGGTCAATATTTCTATCTAAGTGCATACATCTTCGATCGGGCCTGTGCTGCCTTCCTTCGCTTGTTTTCCAACTCAACATTCTGCAAAAGTAGGATAAAGTCATGCAGAGAAACGAAACAGAATGGAATTATGTTTTCTGATAACCAATCAGGTGTGCAGAATATAACATTTATCCAAAAGAGGTTAATGAAACAATGATCTTCCTAAAGAAGAAATTTTGTTCGTATCCACTCACACAATACCAGAGACAAAAAACAGTACATCAGAAAATAGAGCGTCAGAAAATATACCTTGTTAAAAAGGCGCTGCACGCGCTCTCTAGATGACTTGTTTTCGTCGTTATCCATCAAAGCAGTCATTTTCCATTAAAGAAAACCTTGAAAAAATCAAGACCACAGTATGCAACCTCAGCGCTAACATACATCTAATTCAACAGAAATTTCTGCAGATAATTCATAATTAGCAACAAAGGAAAAGGATGATACTAACGACAATCAGTCAGCATACAATACTTCATTTCAAATTGACAACACGGTTTACCATACATCTTTGTTAGAGTTGACAGAAAAGAGAGTTCCAGACTTACATAAATCGTTAAAAATTTACTTGGACTCTTAACTCATAACGTATAAAAATTATCTTGTTCAGTTTTAAATGGTCAAACCCACAAATCCTTAATGTGACTATGACTCTTATAAAAAGGGTTTCCAAATGGCATCAGCTTACTGATCACGACCCTTTAGGTGATTGCAAGCATAGCCATCTCGAGAATATAAAAGCTGTAATGCAGCACGTATCCAAAATTATCACACCCATTCGTAATAAATAATCTAATCCAAACAAACACCCACAAAAAACCTTATTGATTTCCAAAACCACAAACATGCTGGGAAAACAGGAGTTCTCATCAAGCCAACCACGAAAAAGGAGGGGCACAAGGGCAAAAGTAAATCGATCAACAAGAACCAAAATTGAAACCTACAATCATCTCAATCGACCAAAATATACCAGAAACCTAAATAATCATCTCACACAACTTCTTGATTCGGATAAAAAAGAGAAACAACAAAAATTGATGAGTTTGACCACACCATTACCCACAAGTCAATCAATTTAACCCCAAAATCAAAAGGGCTTCATACATTGAACACATAAGAACGGAATATTGTAAGTCCACGACCAAACTAACACAAAACAAAATCCAAAACCTAATCTTCCAATAATAGGCGAAAACCCAAAAACGAGCAGTACCGCGACCAAAAGCACGAACCCATCAAATAAACACCACCGGATCTGTAAAGATCCCACCAAAACCACACATGATTACCGCAACTGAATGCCCCGCCCCGCCCCCCCCCCCCCCCCCCCCCCCCCCCCCAAAAAAAAAAAAAAGAGAAAGAAATTCACATGGAACAAGGAGAAAAGAGTTACGGACACAGCGTCGACAAGGTGGAGACGCCAGTAGGCACGGGCAGCCGAGAACGAGTTTCCAAAGGAGCAGCTGCAACGCGCGGCACGTCGGAAGAAGGCGGCAACAACGAGACACTGAGAATGGGGAAAAAACACTGTGAAACCCCAACTTTCCCCACGCAGAACTGAAACAACCGCAAGACCGAAGGCGAAAGGCAAGGGGTGCGAAGGGGGCCACCGAGAGAAAGAAGAGCGAGCAGCGGCGCCAAGGAAGCCGGATATTGGGAGTTCAGGAGGAGGCAGCAGCGGCGCGGGAAGGAAATCCGCAAGAGGGGGATTTCTCTGAGTGAAACTGGAACGAGAACGAGTGAAACTCGAACGAAGAAAAGCAGAATAGTGTATAATGGGGAGAAATTCGATGTTGGGAGGAAGATTTCAGATCCAACGATCAGATATGAAATTGAATCCGGATCCGACGGCTGACAATCAAATTAGAGGTTGGCAAAATTTTTTACAAACTCTCTTATAATATAGAAGACTAGTTAAATACCTGTGCGATGCACAGTGTACAAGGGATGTACAACTGCCTATGGAGAAAGAAAAAATAATTATAGGTAAGTGTATGTGAGTTCCTATCTACAACAATTTGTTTCCAAAGAAACAATCCCAGGGATTATGAATGAACATGAAACAGGATAATAAACTATGCAATTATATGGAAAGTGCACCACACCAATGAGATGCCATCATTGCCTGCTTACTTTATTATAATCTTTAAGCCACTTTTCCTCATCACAAGCAGAAACCCATCTGCCTATCTTTTCCATTATCTCTTTACAGGTAAATGCTTCCTCTTTGGCTTTCAATATTTGGGCTTCAATGTTTGCCAACAGTTCACATGGATCCACCAAACCTGTAAAAAAACAGTTACAACCTTTGAGAAGACATATGGGAGTGAAGGAGGAGAGGGAGGCAGAGAGTTAATTACCAGAATCCACCAAGGCATTTGTTTTCTCAGCATCAGTACTTGGATCAGCTTGGATATGTGTCTTTGAGCATACATACCCTAATTCAGCTCTCTTCTTCATAACAAGCTCTTTTAATCTTGCTGCTTTCAGTTTTGTGAGTCTTTCAACCTCTGCAGAGACGTACATCAATTAATTATCGGCAAAAAAAAGAAACAGTATATATGCTTGCAAAAAAAAATGTGTACAAAATGAAGTTTGTGTGTAGATAAAAGCACCTATGTGGCTATATGGGAAGTCAAATTTCCCAAAATAAATAAAACCAATTTGAAAATGAATTTGTTGTTCCTTCGCAGATAACAGAGTTAGAATTAGTAGAAATTTACCATGCGAGAAGAAAGTAAGGTCCAGAACCAAGACAACTACATACCGTGAAATATGCGGGGATTTTGGGAACTGAAATTCAGAACTGCTGAGGAGGTTCACCCTATCATAGTCAAAATTGTTCAATGAGAATGTGAATTCATGAAAATGCAGACCAACTAACAAAAATAGCTTGACAGAATCACCATGGACAAAACATTTCCTTAATTAGCTCGGTCATTTTTCCATACCTTCTCTTTCTCATGACTGCCAATTAGAAGAAGTCCTCCGTTCAATGCTATACTTGTTATCACAACCTGAATTACAACAAAGACCGTAAACAGTAAATTACATATATGGCTGTTGTAGGTCTATTTGCCATTATATTTGCAAAAGAAGTGCAAGAAATTATGCAACATTGTAGTATATCAAACCTTTGATGGTCCAGCTGCATGAAGAATTTTGCAAGCTTCCCTACCATCTTGCTCAGTCAAATCCTGGCAAATTCAGTAAATAAAGAGGAATAATGAGCCAAGATCACTTATAATATGGAGAAATTAAGTTTCCCATTTTGTAGCTCTGCTTCATTATAGTACCACCTCCGTCCCTTATTCCTGCTTCACTATGCTGTGAGTTAAATGATATACCTTATGCTGACATAAGCATGTCGGAAAGATCAGTGTTGCGATAAATGGTATTTTTAAGATGAACAAATACTTGAAACCTGTTAACAGTTCGACTTCAAATTGATTTGGAGTTAACATAGAAGTAACGGGGACAACCTGATTATAAGGGGCAATTACCAATTTTATCAGCAGAGTTGGTAACACACTTGACACTTACAATATAGAGAAATTAAGTTTCCCATTTTGTAGCTCTCTTTCATTATACTTCTCATTCTCAACTTTGAGACCATTGATGGAAGCATAATAGGTGCAACACATTATTAGCAACATAATTTAGTTCCATTCACATAATTAGAGTGTGTCAAAATTTATGGCGTAAGGCAAAATAAAGCATAAAAACAATCATGGGACCTTGTTCTTTTAGTATAAGTCGAAAACGCCTTCAACCATCAAAACCAATAAACAGATCATATAACCAAAGCAATGTTCTTTCATGGACCATATTACCACTACCAGAGTTACATAACTGACAATGTGCTCAAGGTATGCATATGATAAATGGCAATAATGATATGAAGTTTCCTGTAAAACAACAAAAGATTTGATAAAAGTGGTTCCCTGAATATAAAACCCACTAAGAAAATTTAAAATTTTTTGGATTGTAACCAGAAGTCATATGTCAAGTTGTCAACCGATATAGCATGTTATCAGTGATTGCTGAAATGTATGAAATAACTTGGTCATGTGACCTATAACCCAGTCAAAAAGTGACTTTAATTCTTTTTGGCATTTGGAAGTTCAACTTAATAGCAATTAAACCAACAACCCACATGACCAAGTCTCATAACCAACCACACCAATTAATGTTCAACTATTTTAGTTCGTCAAAAAAAAAAAACATATGTAAAAAAATAGAGGGGGAATAAAAAGGGTACCTTCTCTTTATATACAACAACCAACTCTTGAGGCACATAGAGCTTTCCTTCATCCCCTAACACTGGATCACACACTGAAAGAAAATTCAGTTAAAAACCCTTTGCACTCAGGCGGTGATCAATAACTCTAAGTGCACCAGCTGCACCAACATCCTCAAGAACTGCAAGTACCTGCAAAACAGGAATTGGATATAAAAATTCAAATCATCTTCTTGGAATGAGAATATCATGACCAAGATACAGGTCTAGGTACTGTTTAAGTGATAAAATTACATAGGGTAGGCCAGGCTAGATCAACCCTCTATAGCACGAACAACAAAACATTCAGCAACAAGAGGAGTAGTTTCAGGGGAAACTATGAAGGAATAAGTCATATTTTAAAATAAAACTCAATAATTGTACACTAATGTATGGAATCCACCAAATAAAATAAAGAAACATATTGATTCTTTGAAATGAAAATCCCTCAGCTTCTTCCGACACCTAATTGGCACGAAGAAGCTTCTTGCGACTTGCTAAAGAAGCTTGTCCATAACTTTCATTTCGAAGTAGCTTAACTCATCAGTGCTCCTACACTTTACTCTTTACATTATAGAAATCATATATTCGTATCATTTTGAAATTTTTCAGAGTAACAATTTTTATGAAAAATCTATGGAAGTATTTATCTGAGCATCTACACTAATAGGTGTTTCCATCACATGCCGATTAGTGATGGTACAAACGAAAACCAACCATATAGGAAACAAATATTGTCATGAATGTAAAAGTGAAGTCATACTACCATCGGAAGACTCAAACCATCGAAAGAGAGATTGACAAATCGGGGAAAACCCAACCCTATAATGTGCAAATGGGATTTTTTAATCTGACGGTCACAATTCCAATTGGCTTTCTGATCCAACAGTGGAGATTTAAACTCCGATTTGGAAAAATTTGGATCTGCTCTCTTGGATACCACTGAAATGAATTAGTAAAATCATGAACATGTTTTTGAGTTTGTGAGAGAGACTACATTATCGATATTGAATCCCAACATTATTTGCTCTTTGGAATGCTTTCTCGGTGCCTATATAATAATGGGGCGACTTCATTTGCAGCGGAAAGAACACGTGAGTCTACTGGCACAACTTCCATTTCTCATATAATCATTGGTCTAGTCTATATGTTGAGATGCAGTATACCTAATTAAACAAGATACAACACATACCGACCAGAGACATTCAAGTTGAGTATCATAAATTGCAATTTGGCTTTCGTGTACAACCAATACATGAGATTGATTGTTATGGAACTGCACTCTGGTTTCCCCAAGCAGGGGAGCAGTATGGCCAGGAGGTGCCTATATCGTGCGCGATTTCTTCTTCTCCCATCCATCTATGCTCCACACACATAGCTGCAGTCAACACCATACAGTAACTGCATTGGTATAAATTTGATTGCAAACCAATCATCAAAACCCAACATAATAAAAAATGGTGTGTGCGCATGCCAGTTTGCCAAATACAATAAAAAGCATTACTGTCAAAACTTTGGCTTGCGTGTGCATCAGCCCCAGATAACACCAATATGTTCAAACTCTGAGAAAATGCAAGTCTGAGATTCGCTTTTGGTGACCCTTGAGGTTGGTTTTAACCTAGTGTTCACATATTAGTTCCAGTATTCAACCAAAAACATTAGTAGGAATCATTATCTGCTTATCACTACCAGACTATCAGGGAAATATATTCATGGGTGAGATTTTTATCAATGGAGAACATGAAATTATTATAATAGAATCATATATCTCAGAGACCTCACCTGTTAAGGATTATACCAAACTTGTGATTCAGTTCTACAGAATAAGATTTACAAAACAACAATCCCCCCATTGATCGCAAATTAGTTATTATGTCCTAGGAATGAAATCCAGTTCCAAGTCTAGTTCAGGGATTAAAATTATACCTCATCAACCCTCACGCTGTAAATCTGAATTATGGAGTCCTCCATCCCAATAGCAATTACAATATTATATTGAGGATGAAATGCCAGATATGTTGCCGCACGAGGTGGGGGCATGAAAGTTGTCGTGACCTGACAAGAATCAACACATCTCAGATTTTCACGAAGCACATACTTCACAAAATAGCAACACAACCATCAGATATGATCAAAAATGAAAGGAAAAGGGATCAGGGAAGTGGTACTGAATCTTGAAGGTCATCATGTTAACCAGAGACACCTTTCCACCTGAAGCAGACATGACAAAAGAATCATTTTTAGACAAGGCAATGCATGCAACAGTGTCTTCGGTGGGTTTGGCATCATTCAAGTCATTAGACATGAGAGCACCATTGGTAGGTTGCCACAGTTGCAGGACACTGGAGGCAGATGAATGAAAGTGCATGTTAAGCCACACAGATCAATGTAAGATACTATCCAACAAAAATTCATGTGGAAGAAAATGAACTCTTTAACTATGACCTTTCCAGATGGGTTTCGGTCATTGGTGAGAGAAGCACATATGTAGTTGATCAAAAGGGTATAAAAGAAACATAAAAAAGGGTATAAAACTCCACCAAAGCTGTTGCAATCCCAGAAGCTGTTGCAAGATACTATCCAACAAAAATTGGAAAGAACCAAAGCTATTGCAATCCCAGAGCCCACCGAGTATAGCAACCTTCTTTATCTTCCTCGGCTTCAATCCCATATCAGTGACCCCGGGTACTTGGCATCAAAACCGATGTATAAGTGAGTCCATTTACTTAAGCCAAACACTTTACAGAAGTCAAAGTGAAAAAGAACATAATGCAGCTGATGATGAAGAAATTATTAATGGCCTCCAACAATTCCATTTGGCATTTTTTGCATTAAGAATGTCTATAATCATGGACAAGCAATTTGTTCACAAAAGTAAAATCCAAATTGCAAGAATACTATTTAATTCAGCTCATTGCAAGATTGGACAGTCACAAACCATACTTGACAGAGGTGAACCAAAAAGTAATACGGCATGAAAAGAATTAGATCTCCTTTAATCCCAAATCTCATATAAGTGGTTAATATACAGAATGCAAATTTGTTCACAATTTTAATATAATTATTATTACTAAACTAACCCCAAAATTAAAAACAACTAAACCTAAATTGGAGATGTAAAGATTAGCAAGCAAAAAATCTCAAAAGCAAATCAAAAGGCGTTTCTCAATATGGTGTTCAGCGGAGACGTGAGGAAGAACAAGTGGCAGCGATGGCGCACGCGCAGAGGGGTGGTGGCACTGACGAGAGACAGACTTTACTTTTACAGTGGGTTGGAAATTTCCCACCCATGGACAAGTCTATTCTCCATTCCAAAATTCCAACATAAGAGAGGGAGTATGTCACATCCTTAAACATAAACAAATTTCCAAGTTTTGAGCTACTATGGCCAAAATTAATATTCATGATGGAATTGGGAATCACACAATAAAACAAAATAAACCTCACTAATTCATTTTCCGTTGATTTCGGATCAACTCGAGCACAAGAAAAAAAGGTCATGGAAACACACTGTCAAAATTGGTAAACATGTTAGCTCTTAGATGATATAGGAGTATAATTTTTATATAAGTCGTCATGTAGCATAGAAATTAAAAGTTCAAGCAATTCTGATGGCCCCTTGGATTTAAACCACAAAATATAAGGGAACTATACATACAAGCAGATTTTTCACCGCAGTTGATGAGTATATTGCTTTAGGGTTCTTCAATCTTGGGCCAAAGAAATACAATACCAAGACCAGTTTAGAAATTGTTGACAAGGATTGGATCATTCTCATGAAATTAGGAAGTCACCTTGAGCCTTGAGTCTTTGACAAATAATGGTTCTTGATGCGGGAAATAAGGGAAAACATCCCAAAACAGGGAAAAACCAGCAGCCCCATGGGTACATACCTGCAAAAAAAAATTTAATGGCTTCTCAAGCTGTTCATATGAAATCTCTCATGGCATAACCAAAACATGTTTATGCTGCTCAAAAGGATTTCACGCCCTTTCAGATAAAGGAAGAAAAAATGTGCTCCTGACGAAGCACTTAACATGTTTGGTCAACAGAAGATGTTAAGGAGAGAGACATACATTGTGTGTGGAAGCAAAAGATTCAAGCTAAAAACCAGAAGTTAGAAGGTTAGGATGTACCACAAAGGAGCGTACGGAGAAGCCAAGTCCAGAAAAGCGTATGGACTGCTGTTGCAAGAAAGAATTCTTCAGGGTGAATATAGAATTATTTGATTGTTATACAGCTGCTAAAAAGCATGGATGATAATTTTATAATGAACATGAATAGAGTACCTCACTGATACACAAGCATGGATAATCCACTGGAAAATGACGAATATGCTTGTCCATAGAATAAAATACGCTACACGGAAGAAGGGGAATCTCTGGACAAAGTCGATAATTTCATTAGGCACAAATCCAACAGAATTGAGAGAATATAGTTATTCAGAGACTACCAAGCGATTTAAAATGGCATCGCCAAGGAGAAACACAGCATTGACGGAATGCATACAAGCTGCAAGCTGCAGACAGTAAACAGTAACTTAATCAATGAATAAACGAATATGTTAAGAGTTTAGACTTAGCTGTGAAAAACGACCATTGATGGAAGATGATTCATTAGATTTGATTTAATGGTCAAGATAAGTTAGAGAATAGACTATCATTTCATTCAATAAAGTATCCCTACGTTTAATTTCTGCATATCAAGCAGGCTATAAGGATCCGTAACTGTTCTTGACAAAATATATCTGAGAGCATGTATAACTTAAAAGATTGAAAAGTGGGGCATTGGGGCAAGGCAACGTTGACCATATTTATAATGGAAAATATTATTCCCTTCTTACTTAAAATTCTATGCAATTGTGCTAATTCTTGCTATGCCCTTCATATCTCCATATTAAGAGAGCTGCAAACACCATACCTACTGAGACCCATATTGCACACAACAATACCCTCCAGTTCAACCAATAGCTTGCGGTAGTTCAATCAGTTTCCATGAGAAGCCACCGAGTTCCATTAACCAAGAACCCTAATAAAAAATCAGTCAGGTCATACTCTTCAAACCATTAATCGTCTGTCTCTAAAACATTACATCATGTTGCAACTCAGGAAATAGACAATGACCCAGAATTCAATAACAAGGAAATGTATATACCTTAAAAGAGCCCATGGAAAAAAAAAAGAAAAAAAAAAAGAAAAGGAAAATTACTGTTGTCAGCTCGTCAAATAGAACTGCCATATATCTAAAACATTTGTTTCCATATTCCATGAATAGTCACCATTGGTTCTTTGGCAAGTAATAAACTCTGATAGTTAATTAAGATATAGAACACTATAAGGTACAGAGTTAGATACTAAAAGCAGGAGAAAAAGGAAGTGTAACTAATGTTTTAGATACTAATGAAAATCCAATCATTAAATTCAATACCATAAGACCAGCAAATGGCACATCCCTTGCAAGTGTGGATAAGTATCTGCAGAATAGTAGAGCAAAATGGTCAATACTCAAGGACAATACAAATCAACTGTAGTTTGACATAGGTGGAACAGAATTGAGTCCAAAGAAAATGAAACCAACAAATAAATGATGAAACAAATTAAGATAGCTTTAATTAAATGGACAAATAAACTACTCTCTCAATGGAAGGATCATAAAATAGTTCTTAAAATTTTGCACTCCTAAACATATGTTTGGATATGAATGAAAAGGGCCTGCAAGGGAAATATCAGTCAGGCAACCCTGAATGTGGCACTGTAATGCCAGGAAGCATTAAAATGTAAACAAGCTTATATTTAGTATCATACTTTCTCAATATCTATGTGTATAATTTTTAGATGGATTATCTAGCGTCTTTCCTCAGCAAATTGGACAGTAAGACTAAATATTATACCCTGCATACAGTCCCTTAAGCCCTTCTTCCTTCCATATTGAACATCCAGCCTGAAACATTCCTGAGTAATATCCATACACTGTCAAGCCATTCCTTGCCACAGAACCTTCGTTAGCCACAACAGACGGCCAATACTTCTTGGAGCCCTGAACCTGCATGCGTTGCTTCATCACTTCACATGGAACATATATAAAAGAGCCAAGTGTATCTCTTGCCCATATATCAACAGCAGATATAAATATGAGTCAATCGAAAAATACTATACTTGAACAATTGCAATGTAATTTCATGAATTACCTATTGCTCCAGAAATGAAATGTGCCCAGTGATCACCTAAGTTGGGATGTGTCTCTTCCATCCATTTCTTTGTGGACTCTATCACACCAAAGTATGTGGCACCAGTCGCCAAGATCCTATTATTCCTGGCGTTACTCCCCTGTAAAAGCCTATTAAATAATTACCATCTTAAATAACAAAGTGCATAATAGCAATAGATAGACAGGAAGTAATCAAACAAATATCCTAAATATGACCAGAAAATAACAAATGAAATAAAGAAAGATCATTCACCAGTCACCCCATCTGCAGTCCAGACAGCTCGAACCAATTGCATCAAACTCTTATGTTTCTAAAATCAGAACAAAAAAAAAAGCACAATAATTTCACCATGAAACACCCAAATACAAAAATATTCTATCAGAAATCATCTCTCGACCGATTAAACGTTTCAACCTAATTTCTACAAATTTGGAAAAACGAACCTCCCGTTCACTGAAAATGGCCTGGCTTTGCATGCGCGTTTTGACTGTATCAACAGGATGCATCATCCCCTCTCCGAAAGCGCCGGCTATTGGATTTTTGATCGAATGGTCGGCAAGTGTCTGACGGACAGCGGCGGCAAGTGCCTCACGGACGGAGGCGCTATCGCCGGACGCGGGAGAGGAACCCTAAAAAGATCGATGGAGATGAAGCTAAATCCAGCCCAAAATCAAAACCCAAAAAAGATTGACGGCACTCGGTTCCTTCGCTGCTGTCCCTCCTCTCCACGTATGGTGTGTTCGCGATTGAATCGGTGGCAGACGAATGCCGGCGACAAGGTCGGCACTTTCACGGGAAAACCCCCACTCGGACAAGCTATACAAGCGATTGGGGATGAACGATGGCGGAAGAAATTGCGAGTATGAAGTGCGCAGGGAGATGAATTAGGGCTGAGGAAATACGAAAAGAGATGAGATGAGAGAATGAGGAAAAGAACGAGGAGAAGAAATATAAAATCCATTAAGAAATCAACGGCTAGGATACAAAATTGAATTTATGATCCAATGGTTGAAAATTCAATTGGAAGATAGTGCCAGATTCGGCTCTCCCGTTTATAGTATACTAGTTTCGAACCTGTGCGATGCACAGTGTAAAAGGGATGTACAACTGCTTATGGAGGAAGAAAAAGAATTATAGGTAAGTATATGTAAGTTTTATCAACAACAATTTGTTTCCGGAGAATTGTTTTGTAAATAAGAAGATAAGATTATTGAAAGAATAGAGGATTTACCTTTGCTTGAGAGAATAGTGAATAGTAAATGAAACAGTGTTGATATATAGAGGAACATAACCAACAGTTAAAGCATAAGTTATGATCAGTGGAATGTGAAGTTCAGATTTGATAAGCATAAGTTATAGTTAAATATTCTTGAGAAATTATTGGATTATTAAACATAGCAGTTAGGATGAGCTGGAGAATGTATAAAAGCATTTTATTGTTATCTATTGGTCTTCACATTTTTCTTGTTATCCAATTGTGTGTGTGGAGAGTGTATAAAATCATTATGTATAAATGGCAGATATTAGGCAGTTAGGAGTAAAACCAATATATACACATTCAATGTAGTAATGGTCTCAAAACAAAACAATGAGTACCTAAGACATTGAGCCAACTATGCAGATAAGTGGTTATTTCAAACACTCCAATGATTTCAACAAATTGCCAATATTGGATGTAGACAAAATTGGTAAGTTTAATGTCCAACGCAGTAACAGATAGAAAGTTTCTAAATACAGATGGATTATGTAAAATTATCCTTTTTAATGGACTATGTAAAGTTCCTAGAACTAATTACTTGAATGAAATGTGAATAAATCGGGCAATGTAAGACATTTTCTGTTTTAAAGGCACATTGTAACTCACCACTGATGTAACAAATTTGTTGTGTGTCTGCAATGTCCTTTCAACCTGTATAATAGACATTCAATACACATTGTAGATGGTAATGGGATGGAGCATGCTCCTTATGTTTGGTGCTTATGCGTAATTAATTGCCATTTTTTAATCAGTAAAAATAATACTTGAATGCCAGAACAATAACAAAATAAGGAAGGCAAAAGCACAGGACAACCAGTAATTATGAATGGCAAGAGTAATGTCTGTTCGAAGTTGTAGGATGAGATACTGAAACATAGAACTGAAAGCGGAAAAGGGGGGAAAGAGGCAAGGATAACAAGCAGCAAGGCTTCATAATGGAACACAGCTAGGCCGGATAGTTTGAATCGCGTACATCAGCTTGTATAAGGAAATCACGGCGTTCAGGTCCGTACATGTTGGAGACGATGGTAAATTTCCAAATTTCTTTCTTTGCCATATGGCAGTGGGTGAAGAATCGGGGCCAACCAGTTGTTAGCTTTAACGAGTCACTGCAGCCTCGGCGGCGTTCATGTGTGTACGTGACTTTTATTTCAAATGATCTGGAAGCATTACCGAACCTCATGTACAGTGTGGGCCTTGAATCTAGACGGTGGCGATGCCAAAACTTAAGAGGAATAACCTGTGACAATAAGGAACTATGTTATTTTGTATATGTGTAAGAAAACTGACTGTGTAAATCTAGGATTTATATGAGAATGGGCTTACCAAAGTTTTCTTGTGAGCTTCTTTAATTTCAACATCAAAGGTAGCAGGGTCGTCATCATCAGATTCATCAGAGCTAATGACGATGATGGTATCCGAGTCGCTGTCTGAGGCCATAAGAATGGTAGTTGATGCACCTAGGACAAAAGGCATGTGATAGTATATAAGTGAATGTAATGTAATATTAGTTTTACTCCAGTGTAACAGTCATGCCACTTACAAAGAAATTACTTCAGCAGACAAAAGACATGCAGGTGAGCACCAGAAGGACCCAAGCTCTACTTAACAAGAAACATGCTAAAACATCTTCAAAGCATTATCAACAGAGTATTTAAATGAATTAACTAAACAAGAGCAAACTATGTTTCCTAGAAAATCCAAGTAAAAATCATTAGTTGCTCCTAGATTGCACAGTCACTTTTATTTTCACAAGCAACAAAAACTTCAAACATATGATTATATCCAAAACTATTAAGAACACTATGAAGAAGTACAGGGTCTATTGCAAGAAATCCAGCCAATTCATAAAAAGAGCAAGAAAAAGAAAATAAACACAAAACCTTTTTAGCAACAGAATCAATCTAGGATCAATTCTACATCAAACAACCGAATTGGGTTTATACAATCCCCAAACGCGCTAAACGTCTAACCACCTAATTAGGCAAAAACCAGGGCAATTGGCACTCAACTGCAAATAATTTAGAATTCATCAGAGCAGGAAATAAAAAAAGTAGACAGTTGGTGTAAGTGTTGGTTGGTAGAGGAGTAGCAATGAGTATCTGAATTAGCATTTAGCAAAACATACTTTCAGAAGAGTAACAATCTTGGCGTATTGAAGCAATTTGGCAAACATAACACACCCTCACCTTCTAATCATATAGTACAGAACTACAGGTTATTTCCAAATCAGATATGATATTTTCAGAGAGTAAAGGGCTCTACCCCTAATGTAAATTTTCTATACTAATCTTTCTCTATATATTCATGCAGAGTTTGAAGAGCCACATCAAGTATATAATGTTTGCAATAAAGACAACAAAGGAAGTACTGTTAAAACACAGTCGACCTGCATTAAAGGCTCTAAGGAAAAAAGGTATCACAATCAGTAATTTTACATTTTTAAAAAGTAATTTCAAAGCAAATAATTCATTTCAAAGTAAAAAAGTATAGAATGATCATGTAAGGCAACTGCTGATTCTGTTGATACTCTATAACATCAGAAGCTAACAGGGTAGCAAAATTATATAGGAAAAAAGGTTGTATTCCTAGTCGTACGAAGTGGAAACATGGGAAAGGACTAAACATGGAATTCCATGATGCTAATCTTTAAAAAAATTAAAGAGACATTAGAAGTCATTTTGGGAGTTGGATTACATGATACCATATGAGGAAAACTTGAAAGTGAAAAGGAGGGGAGAAGAAAGGAGTACCTAGAATTGATAGCAACGCAAAGAAGCGAGCAGAAGAGTGCGAATGAGTTTGATGGACCTGGGAGAGTCTATTAATTGGCGTTTTATGGCAGGCAGTAGAGGCAGCTGTTGATAAGTGTGAATTGGGGTTCACGGGTGGGATGCTGAATAAGTGGGACGTAAAGACTGATAGAAGAACGTGGCAGTGCAGAGATTTAGGGACTGTCAAGGGTATTCACGGACTTGGTTGATAAGAGGAAGAGATTTCGGTTTGTTTTGTAGTGTATGAACGCATTGATTCAGACTTGATTCAAAAGTGAATGTAGGAAGGAGCAGGCATTTTGGTAAACAGTTAGAAGGCATATGCGGATAGGGTAAAGTGTTCTACCATTGGCGCGAATCGGACAAGTGCTAAACCTTTTGCGGATATAATCAAATGAAGGATATCTCTAAATAAAACTGCCAAATCAATAATTCAACGCACAAAACAAAATCAACAAAACACGTTCGAACAAAAAATATAGCCTACACCAAAATTGTGATGAAATCATGTCCAAAGGAAGGGAAGCAAAATTAAATTAAAAAACTGAGAGGACACATTATATCAAACAGTTTGCAGGCATTCACAAAATAACAAAGAAGACAGTAGCTACGATTGAAACCAGCAACTACGATTGACAGAAAAGGAAAATAAAGGGAAAAGAAACCAGTACCTACGATTGATGGCCACGCAAATCACCGAGCAGAGGAGGGCGAACCAGGCGGATGGACGGGAGGGAGGCGATTAAGTGGCGTTTTATGCCAGGCGGTGGGGACGTCTGGGAATCACTGTCACCTGCAATTCACGGGCGAGATGGGTTAATAGGTGGGACGTAAGGATTAATGGAAGGGCGCGGCAGTGGAGGGATTCCGAGACTGCGGAAAATGTTGTGGGGTGTGGGCGAGAGAGGAAGGCAATGTGGCTTGTTTTGTAGCATATGGACACATTTATTCAGATTTGATTCTAAAGTGAATAAGTTTGTTTTGGCTTATTGGGCCTTGAGAAATGGATTTGTTGATTAGTAAGTTTCATACATTTTTTTTTTTTACTTTATTGTACAAAATTTAGAGGGTTAGCAAGCTATTACATGGTTAATTGCAGGCTAGCAGTTCTTATTAAAACATATCAGTAAGCTATGTATATTATGAAAATTCGAGGAAATATTATTGACAATAATAATATTAAAAAAATTCTCAAATTATTGACAATACACTATAATACAATAACTCGTACTAAATAACAGTATATAATGTAATAAAATACTGTGTACTGAACGTTCCAATGTAATAAGTAACATCTTAAAGTTTGCATTAAACACAAAGTCTAAGTCAAATAATAAATATAATTAAAGAGCAAATCTGACAATTATAAATTAAGCACAAGTAAAAATTGTGGAAAAATTTATCAATTCAAATAGTGTACAAGTAATACAAGATTTTAAAACTGAAAAATCAAACAATGCAAGTGAATATTGTTGAATGTCTAATTTTTATATTATTGTAATGATATATTTTTAAAAATAATCAGGTTCGGAGTTGTTAGATTTGACAATGGATATTGCAAGAATTATTTCATCAAATAGATGATATCCAAGAATGTTTGGACGAGTGACTCAAGCACTATGGATTTAAATTAATTTTATAAAATTAATGATTAGTTCATAAAAAGAACAACAATTAAAATTGTAAATATAGCACGGACTAAATTATAAGTTCTAAGTGATGAAACCAGAGAGGAAAAGTATAAATAATAATTTTTTTAAATTTTAAAGATAATAGTCAAAAGATGCAACATATTAGGTAGCAAAGAGATATTTTTACAACCTTAATAATGTAAAATGTATTGTATTTTTTTTAGTAACAATGGCAAAAAAATTTTTGGTACAGCGTTTTAGACATAATACGTTGTTATGATGAAGCAAAGGGGATGGTTGATACGAAAGATATTTTTCATATTATAAATTATTTAATTTTGGGTTAATATTGTTGCAAGCATATATTTTGAAAGAATAATCATGTTAGGGGTTCTTTTATTTAAAGCAGAAAAAAATACGTGATTAGTTGGCTAGTTGTAAATAGATTGAGTAGTAACAAGTGGAAAGAATAGGTGTAGTAGAAGAACATCTTCTAGTAACAAGCAAACATAGCACATTTCCACATGCACCTCAGTAGGATATTTTGTTCACATTATTAGTTTTGTCGGCAATCCTATACATGTGAGTCAAGTGACTCAATATAAATATGTGCATAAGCTTTCATACATGTTGTGCTTAAAACAGGTTTTCAAGTATGGAGTTTTTTGTGCAGCTAGGTGAAGGATTTGAGAGATATCTGGTATGATACAACTCATCAATGCGTATGTAGCACACATTACAGCAATTAGTAATAGTTATACTATTGAATTGCGATATTCTATTTTTCGTTTTTGCAGCGTCTGCCAAGAGTGATATTTAATTGTATTCAAGAAGATGATATACCATCAGTAATTGGAAGTTGTGGGAATGATAAAGTACCTCAGAGACAGGTAGCCCAAATGAAAATCCTCATAATGGTGCTTTAACAGCCTCAGCTGATCCAAGAAGTGGAGCTCCTGAATTAACAAAAAAGAAAAAAAAAACAGAAGAAAAAGAAATCCTGTGTTAGGGAATGCCTTAAAGTTGTATAGCTTGGCTGTTAGTCAAACAAAGTAGACAAGTATACCAACAACAAAGTAGGCATGTATGTGTTCGTCGAGCCATTTGACATACTGTTTTGGTGCAATTTCTACTTTCAACCACTCTAAGAAGTATCTGAATACATTGTTGCCTAAAGAGTGAGCAAAAACTATTGATGGCCCACGATGAAGTTTAAGAGCAATTTCAAAAGTAAGCCTGCAAAAACCGAAGCATGTTTAATGAAACATATCTCATTAGCACATCTCAAAAGCCACACACACTCAGACACCACATGGTACACAAAGTTTAACTAAGAAAGTAAGACCTGACACTGAAATGTAGGTTTAAAAGTTCAAACAATTTTATAAGCAATTTAGAATATGCATACTTTAGATTATGAAAATAAAGATCCCGCTCCTCAAGTTTCCCAGGTGAAATCCCCAATCATATGGAACTGCAATTATAGAATTGACCTCAATACCAAATTCAATGCACCACCGAACCCAATCTGTCCATACTGAAGACAGGGACCTGCAAAGTGTAGATGTTTATGACACTATCAACTTAATGTTAGCAGATAAGGGGGTAGTAAAGATATATGGCATGATTGCAGAAACATTTTCATTGAATTACATCTAAAAAATGCCTTGAAGTCAAAGAATGGCACAAAAAATTCTTCAAAAGCATACCCGTAATATAACCAGGATCAAGCTCTGTGATTGCTGAAAGACCACTGTCAGGTCGTGACTTGCAATCGGGATGATCTGTTTGATTGTAAGGATCTAGCAGCATGCACTTTAGCCAGCAATTAACCGCAGACAAAAGCTGTAACAATGTGAAGCCTTCAATTAGTTTCACTCAAGAAAAGTCAATGCATTAACATTCAATTATAGACCCACACATGCTAAATCTTATCTCATGTTGTGAGATTAGTTTACATAGTTCCCATCCGGGACATGTCTCCATATGATCAATACCAAATTTATCATTTCAGTTTACATATTACAACTATCTTATTACATTTAAGTAGATCCATTCTACCTTTCATATTTCTGCATAAGTTATTCGATTCGTCTAATTTTAAAATGGTTTCATTTTTCACAATCCTCATTTTTCTCCAAATTAGGTTTTCTTTAGTTTTAAATTGATCAACATAAATCTCAATGTCTCAGTTTTAATGCAATGGCATAGATACTTATCAGAATAAGAGAACTTTGTGAGAACAAATAAATAACTTAATGCAGTAAAGGTAAACCTGTTTGGTGTAAGAACCAGCAAGGAAGAAGTTCTTTACAGGTGTCTTCTGGTTAGGTCTGAATGGATCTTTACTGGGTTCTTCACGATATAGCGACTGTGCAATCTTCACAACAGATGACCATGTAACTTGTAGGCCACGGGATGATAATATCAACAACTTTTCAGATTCAAGAAATAATAGAATTTAAGGTTGGAAAGAAGAGCATTCTTTTTATAATCATCATCACTTGTTTGATTTTCTTGATTTCACCTACATTAACTCCAACCGGTACTTTCTAGATTTAAGAATGTACGATGTTGTTGCAGATGAACACAACCAACACGGTAATTTTGTAGCCCAATGAAAATCTTAATTTTGAAAAGAATTGCAAATAAAATCACAATCCAACCTGATCTTATTTATTTTGGAAGCTACATAATAAAAATGAGCATGCTCACCTGCTTTGGCACTCGTTCCACAATTTCATCGTTTGAAAGAGGCATGTAAGGATCCCCAGGTGTAATTACACACCTACAGATAAGCAAATAACCAAGGTTTGAGCGAAAGTATCTAAACAAATATAGTCTAAACAACATTTCCGTAGAGTGCCACTCTAGCTGGGAAAACAACATTAGCTTAAAACATCAAAAAATTTAAAAGTAAATTTACTGAAGCAATGATCCTCGGCCCTCAAGGTAATAGTCCTGGGGTGATGTGACTGCAATGCAAAACATGAAAAATCAGCATCCGGAGTGTGGAGCAGATTATCCAGACCCACAGCTTGGTTCAATTGCCTGACAAACAGGACGGGTTAAAATTAGCAAGTTCAACTCTCTACAGTAAATAATGAAGCACCATGGATGTAACTATAACTGTGTTGCAGAAACTCACCGTGAAAGTTCAATGTCTCTTAACTCCGTAACCTAGCCATTATACCGCAACTGCACCGTGATAACAGGTACTCCGACAAGCTTATATATATTATCAAAGAATTCCATATCCCTCCAACTTTGTGGCAATAATTTTTTAATGCCAGGGACATCGCATGCTGTGCTCACATTGAATTCTAGATCAGCGCAATTATGGGGGCAGTAAGAAAGGAAATATTGCAATTACATTAAATACACACCTGCTACATACCAGTCGGCATGTATGATTTGCTTCTGAGTAGCCTAAAAATAAGAGGTAGAGTTAATAATCCTCTGGGCAAATTATATTATAGACACACTTAAATGCAAACAGACAACAATCTCAATCCAACATGAATCGGCTCCAGGATAGAGTGCTCCATACATATAAAATAGTTATTCTAAACTCTCCCTTCGAACGAATCCACTAATAGTCAACTCATTGGCTTACACATTGAATTTAGAAAGTAAAAATTTTAGAAAACGGAAGACTCATCAGATCCACAAAGATTAGCAAGAAAGATTTGTCCAAAGGAAAATTGATTGCAACTACCAAGGGTGACATATATACAAGATATTGTCCTTTAGCAGAGTTTTATTTTGAGAGAGATAAATAACCTGCTATGCAATTCAGTTATTACAGAAATGGTGCTGGGACGGTGAATAAGAGGCCTAGTTACTAAATTCTCAACTTCCGTTTCATTATATGGTCGGGATCGAATGGCGCAATTGTCCTAACTCCAAATGTAGCTACAGTTTCCAAGTGCAAAATCATGTCCAAAAACTGCACTACGGTCCAAAATAATGTTAAAAGATTAAAAGAAATTATCATTTACAAAGTGAGTGTTCGGTGCATTACACAAATTCAACACTAAAACTACAATTTACCATATGGACTAACCTGCCTGCAAATCTCATTAAAACGAAAAGGGAGTCACCGTACATGTGGATAGACAGATCCATCAATGAACAAAATTCATGCAGATTACCAAAAACTGGCAACAAAATCCTCTCCCAAGATGACTCCAATAGTGCAAAAAATTTCCATCTGTAGTTGAAGTTTACTTGGACAATGTAGCGCATTCTGATCTGGTCCACGTTGTATACTATGTACTCGTTGTAAAGCAAAGAACCCTGTCACCATTTAAGTCACACCCAACTTTTCAGCCCAGGTTCGTGCCAAAATTATGAGTTTACAGAAGGGATATAAATATATTAGATGATGACATATAATTTCTTTTATCTGGCAAAAAAGGCCAAAAAACAAAAATGCACAACATAACCTTAGGACCGGAATGCTCTTTTGGTTTTCCCAAGGGAACAGAACACCATCTTCAAGAGTCTGAGTTTCTGACGGATCTGGAGCTGTTGCACCAACTCCCTTTGTGCTGAAAATATCAACCAAAAAGTGATCATCATCTTTAAGTTGAAAGAGGATGGATTCATTATCCTTTATTACACATCCAAGTAAATTAATATCATTAAATCAAATTGAATACAACAGGTCATCAAACCTAAGCTTCCCAGCAGGTAGCTTGTCAGCATTGTAATTAGCTGTTAGCAGCTCAGCCATGTCTCCCAAAGAAACCTGCAAATTTATAATAGCATTTCCCAGATGGTATTACTATTATAACTCAGTCATTTAACCATAGTGCACTTTTCATGTGAGGCTCTGAGGGCCATCGCACAGCAATAAAAGCATAAATAGAGAAAATTAGAAACACAATACATTACCTCACATAAAAGCAACACACCAGAAGATGCAGATCGAGTTGAACAGCAATAATTGGCACTTTTTGAGAACATGTCAGCAAAATAAACACCTTTACCAAACATGTAGCCTGTTACAGGTGCTTCAGGAGGAGCAATACGCAACCCTAACAATTTTTCAGGTCAGCAAATATAATACTCCATACTACATGAATAGGATATTAGGTTTCACATTAAAAAAAATTAAAAAATTGCTATAGAATGAAAGCTAACCTTGGGATAAAATTCCAGTCCAGTTGGTGAGTCGGGAGCCATGCCACCAAAGCATTCTGTTTTTGGTCCTCGAAAACTGTGATTGCAAAATGGGAACTTTAGAGGAAATATTTTGGTCTAGAAGCATAGGAGAAGTTCAGTCAGTAAGCACAATTCACCTTCTCAAACCGTTCTGCTTCGCCCTCTCTCGACACCCTAAATATCTGGATGATATCAACATCATAACTTGAATGGGTCTTCGCATGAGTATTTTTTGTATACTTCTCAATCTGAAAAAGATAATATTGAAGGATTGGTTTGAGAAATAAACAATGCACTTGAAAAGGACATATTCAAAGATAACTAACCAAAACATTCTATGTCAATATCAGCATACAATTTACTTGTTCAAAGACAGAACTGCGTGGCATCTTTGACTTCTAAATAGTAGTTATAAACCAAAAAACAAATAATGCCTAAACGAAGGAATAATGGATTCGCATAGAAGATAGAAAACTACCATGGAGAATTCCTGTGAATGAACTTCAACTGGTGCAAGTTCACAATGAAGCCGTCTATAATGAGAATATAAAGGATCCTAAAAACCAGTCAGAGTGTCAAAACTGCATCCCTTGCAAGAAATAAAAATAATGTCTAAATTCTATAGTTGAAACATACAAAATGAAAGATAAGAAAATCAAACATATGATAGTAATTACAGGCTATGCTTTACATCCCTAAAATAAATTTAGAGGAGAAATAAAAAGAAGTGACATCTAGATTCTAGGTATTATTATCAATTGAATAAAAGCAGGGTTGTCCTGGGTTGAAAACCATCATAAAATAGTGACACTCCAGAAAGAAACAATTAGTTACAATTTAAAAGGGAAACAGTGAAAAGAGGGGTTAGTTTCAATAAAGTAGCCAATAAAAGTTTCTACTGAAACACTGAAAGGCAGGTTTATTAAATTCAAAGCAAGCACATACCTCTACATCCATGTCATCCTCAATCAACTTCATTGCAACTTCAATTTCACCCAGTGCTTCAACCTATATAAACATGATAGTCAAGACTCAAGATTTACAAAATTAAAAGCAGGGAAGCTTAAATCTTCATGAACATAAACTAATGCATGAATCTAAATATTTTGTTCTGGTGGCTATTGCATGTCAACATTGAGTAAGACTATTCAAACTAAAGAAGCAACAAAGGACAAAATAATGAAAAATACAGTTCCCTCCACCCGCTGTGCAACTCTTCATACATTTCATCTTTCCCTCCACCCCCTAAAACAACCAAGTAATTAGCTTTCCCAGAGCAACAAGAAATGTCAACAAACAACATAAATGGGTAGAAAAGGGGAAAAATACAGTACATAAAATACAACACAGTTTCCATCAAAAAAAGAAAATTACTTCGGAATCTGAAATAATAAGAACAATGAGAGAAACAACCACATAGTCATTGAATGGTAAAACTAATCAAATCCAGACAAAAGACGCCATCAAATTTTTAACAAGATGTAATGTTGCATACAAATTTTTCAAAAGGTTTGTCAAGAGCTTAAAAATAGACATCAAAGTACACTATGAAAATAAAATCAAAGTCGAAACATTAATATCTAATACCCCATTCCATGATTAAAAACATAATCCAGCATAAAGCTTTGAGATATGTCACCATCACTATGGCCGTCCATCTTTATTTCCATTCCTCTGCAAGAATAAATCAAGTCAGATAAAGTTGGGTAACAAATATGGTGTATCAAGTATCAACGAAAAGCAAAAAATGCCAATTTTACAAATTCAACACAAATTGCCAATTTTGTTAGCACCAAATGTGAAACCAATGACCTAATATCATCTAATACCATAATGTCAGGAACCGTGATCATACCACATATTTGGAGAGTAACCACCTCCACTACCACGGGCCGCATTACCCCTTAAAGACGAAGAAGGTTGACCACTCTGCACATTTGGATGCATATATTGCAACCCCATAAGCATTGCATTACTCCCGACTTCGGCAGTAGCTGGAGCACCATATGCACCTAACCCCAAGCCATGCATTGGTCCACCCAACATCCCATAATACCCTCCCATCAATGCCCCAAAGTTCGCACCCGGAACCATCTCCCCACCAAACAAAGGATTCACCATTCTTGCTTGCTGCCCCAACAAAGCCATATTCTGCACCTGCTGTGCAGCCGCTACTGCAGCCAGCATCTGCGGCTGCACTGGCTGCAGTGCCGTCGTTATAGATGCTACGCCGCTAGCTACCTTATTCTTTCCCTCAGAGTCTGCAAATATAAAAGAATCATTATTACATATCAAGAAATAAAATTATTATTAGTGATGGATGGATGAATCATCATCGCACAGTACATACTACTCCCTGTGATCTTCCATATATTTTCAGAATATGAGAACAAAATCTCTATGACTCCTCAAACAACATTGCCATTATTAAACTAAAAGCAACCAGTATCCACCATACCCTTCACAGCATGTGCGGAAATCAAAATTCACAAATTCCTCAATTGTGAAAGACCTTGGACTCACCCACTGTCACTTTCTGAAGCACAGAATCCATGATTACAAGAGCTGCCACAGAATGTAACAATCCTGATGAAAACAAAAACTGAAAATTAAAAACCAAATATAAAAATACAGGGAAAATAATCACTTCATCTAGCAGAGAATCCATAATAACAGAGGAAAAGTGTTAAAATCCTAACAGAGATTGAAAAGGGGCTTGGCTTTTAGCAAATAAGCCCCAAAATAGCATACATCGTTGGTGGAGTTTTTCCAATATTTTCCAAAATAGAGACTATACAACACAAAATCAGGATAAAGGGGTGGAAGTTTGTTCAGGGAATTGACACAAATAATAAAGCCACACTGTTTTCCATGGTGAGAAAGCCAGAATCCGCATCTTTGCCTAAACATCAAAAACATCAGGATCCTGGAATTGATTAATCAATTTAGAAGGCACTGATGGAATTTGAGGGCAATTAATTCACAAATCGAGTGTGCAGCACAAAACCTCATGGATCAACTAAATCTAATAAACTCTAAAAAAGAAAGGGCGAAGGGGAAAAAAAAAAGGAAGATCCCACTCCGACAAATTAAGGAGACTTACTATGTAAACACACCTTGAGAGAATCTCTTGTTTTATGAAGAAACTTACATCCTACTACCTCCCTTATATAACCGCAGGGCAGTGGCGTGAGGCATAAAGGTGGAGGCAAAGTCATGGACCGGCGCACGTTAGCTGTTTTACAAAAAACAAAGAAATAATTATGATGAGGTGGAAGCATCTCATATGAATTATCTTTAGTGGGTGCAAATTAAAATTAAACCCAATGATTAACATAATGTGGCTTTCTAATACTAATGACTTTCCACTCTCACTGAAGAGGTCATACACAATGTCAATAAAGAGAGTTTCTTAATTGATTTACAGTGAAAAAGCTGAAATATTTCCTCCTGCTATTTTGTTAAATTTTAGATACCTAAAAACATGATTAATAAATGGTAATCGCATTGTCCACACAGAACATACAATTGGAATTAAAATAAATTCTCTCAAATTTCCACAAAGAAGTGAAGATATCAAGTAACTTTTATTATAGTACCACTGTAATTACATCCAGTAACTATTTTCCAACATGATCCCCACCATCAAATGCTTCTAAATATCCAGGCTTCCTTTTAGCTTTTCTTTAAATTGAAGCAGTTTTGCTATACTTTGACCATAATTTTACACCTAATGAACTAATTAAACCACCATATCATTAATAATTCTAACTGACAAGGCTCTGTATACCAAAAGGATATACCACAAATTCTATCTTCATTAAGAATTAGAATTGCCAAAGACCAACTTGTGCATCCTCTGATCCCGAATTAAATGAAACAGGAGACAATCAGATTTTTATGACAAAATACTAACAAATATGCTTCTGGTTCATTTTATGACAAAATCAGAGTAAGTCAAAACCAACCTCTTAGTTATCTTTAATGAACTTTTTGATTGCAAAGAAACGGATGGAGATTCAACAACATCGCGATTAAACCCTAAATCCCCAAAGTTCAAGATTAAACCTCATGCTCACGAAACTCAATTAATCTAAGCACATAAAACCAACAATTAAACCTAAAATCCCCAAAATTCAAGAACACTTAAGCAAGGAAAACACCACCACAACCTCATGGTCACAAAACTGAATTAATCTAAGCCAATAAAACCAACAATTAAACAATTAAATGTAAAATCCCAAAAATTGAAGAACACCTAAGCACGGAAAACACCATCACCACCGCCACTGAACAGAGTGTCAGCCACCACTACCAAGTCCGGGCATCAGGAGCACGATGGAAGCCTGGACACCGGCGCTGCCCAGCGGCTTGCTAATCCCCAATGACTCAGAGCGACGCGACGGCGCCCCCCACCACAGGGCGGCGACGCCCCCATCACGGCGCCCCAATGTGAACCCGGCAAGCCCCTCGCCCCCGTGAATCTCTACCCCCTTCTGTACTTTGATGGCAGCGTCAAAATCCCACGGCAGACGCAGTGCAAATTACATGCAGGGGCGACGCACGTAGAAGAAAGGATTGATGGAACACGAGCAAGGGCGAGCGGCGCCGGAAGAGGGACGGGCAAGACGGACAAGGAAGTGTTCTGGATCGGACCAAAAAGAGCAAAAACAAAAATTACAACACAGATTTACAATTACCAGAGAGAAGCCAGCAAATATCTTACAACAATCGAATAGGCTGGCGAGAACACGATCCGACAAATACAAATCTCTGGAAAAGAACCGCAGTGAGGCGATGGAGAAATACGACAATGAAGACTGGAGGCAACTAAAATCAACACGATTCAGATTAGGGTGGAGTAAGAGAAAATTAGGGAAATAGGACGAGGAAGAAGACAGCTGAGTGGAAGATAGGTGGCAAGAGAAGAAGTGGCCACGTGAATCTATCCCAGCAACACAGCACCTCAATCCAACGGTCAAGATTTAAATCAGAGTGTGAATCCAAGGGCTGAGAATCAAATGGAGATTAAGTTCTCCCTCTTATAATAGTAGATAGATAATAGATATATAGTGTATTGTATAGTAGTATTTATTTATACAAGTGTTTGAATTATTTAGACAATTTCTTGGGGTAACTTTAGGCGGAATAGGTTCGGATCCTGACGTCTTTATTTCCTGACGTGTTCTTCTCTTACATATATAGTGCTATTAACCTTGTTACCCACATGGCAGTGTATTTTCTTAATTTCCTTACCTTATTAGTAATTAATAATTGTTATTAAAGATGGGATGTTACACATAAATTGTTCCGGTAATCGTGGAAGTGATGGGGCTGAAACACGTGTGCTGGGACAAGGATTTTGTCCGGATATTTTTAGATTTTATGCATTTTTAATTTATTATGCAGATTGTGTGGGGCTGTGTTGACAAATTTTATTCAGTGGACCACATTTGGACCCATTTTCAATCATCCATTCTGTAGTGTAATAACATCCAAAAAAGATCGATAGAATGTGCAACACCCCTGCCAGTGTCATTTCCGAAGAAAAACCCCTCCGTCGAAAGTGAGCGTCGAAAGGGAGCGGTTTCTTCACCGAACTTCCACCTCCGGCGAATGTGAGCGGTTTCTTCAGCGAAATTTCCGAATCGGCGTCGATTGACGACTTTTATCCAACATTTTCATCGGCTCTCTGTGGGAGTTTGATTTCTCGAAGCAGCCTGACTTCCCCTTTGTGTGTATTCTTCGTTTTTGCATCGGATTCTCCCGATTTTTCGACTGTGTAAGTTAATTTTGCACTCAATTGGAATTCGAAGTCGCAGGTTTGATTGCATTTCATAATTGCTTGTGTTCTTCTAACTCGATATAGTGGCGATTGTTCGTTATTTTCGTTCGCCGTCGATTACCAATATTTTTTAAACTTTTTAACCCGAACGTGATCTATTTAAACACTGCTCGATTTTAATAGTTATGTGGCTATAGGAAGTTAGGGTTTCCTGTGATTTTTTATGCTATTTTTCCAATCTGATTTTGATCCGGCTTTGTGTGTAAGAGGATGTGCGTTATGTGGACTTCCTATTTCAAATGTGGGATTTTCGAGTTCGTGGTATTAGGTATGGTGGCAGTAAATGTTATGAATGATACCCTGTTGTTTTCCCTGTTTTTGTCATAGATAATGTGGTTATTGTTTTTGATTTTTTCTTCAAGGGGCGGTGTTATTGTAATTGTTTTATTAAGATTCACAACATTTTTTGTGAATTCTCGCCTATTATAATGCTGTCTAAAAAATGATTTATGTGATTACGATGCAGGATGGATAAGTTAATGGCAAGGGCAAGGGCGACGCAGCTGGCGTGCGTCCCTAGATTAGTTTGTGAGGTTAATCAGAAGATGGCTGAGAATCGTGCAGACGGAAGGTGGGATTTCATTGACGATTCTTGCTTCAGAGGGATGCTGCATATAAAAGGGAAGCACGTTCCTGTCGTACCTATGGTTCACCTGATGGAGGCGTGGGACCACGATGCAAAATGTTTCCGATTCAATGATGGCCGGATATTAGAGTTAACTCCCGAGCGTATAGCTGCTGTTTATGGCCTGACACATGGCCACGGCAGACATTTAATAACAACTGAGAATATTACAGAGGACGATCCATTTTGTGAGCAAGTAAGATCAAAGTTCAAACTCTGTGATAGGGGAAAATCTAATGTTAATTGGGATAGGTTGGCTGAACTTGTCAATTCTCCGGACTGGGAGAAGGAAATGGAGTTGATTGAGTACTGGAGGCTGTATGTCTTATTCTGCATTGGGGCTGTTCTATCACCTTTTCCCAACCGGCGTTTGAGGCTGGGCATGCTATGTGTGCTTCGTAGTAGGGAGTTGGCAGCAGACTTTAATTGGGCGTTTTTTGTTCAAGACGGCATCTTTAATATGATTTCCCCCCTCAATCGGATGGCAATGCCAAGAAGGAGCTGCGCAAACGTCTTGGCGGTGACTTCCATTGCATTATGGTATGGTAGTTGTGATTATTATTTACATAGGATGGAATCCAAATCACAGAGCAGTTCATTTTTCTTTTTGACTTTTAAATTATATGTAGCACGTCTTTTTCGACTTCATTGGGTGCAAATCTGGTGGGTCCTTCACGTGTTGCTTGAAGAGGTCGCTAACCATGGATGATTTCCAAAGGTATGTCGGACATGCCCTCCCATCAGACGAAAACGAACCACAAACTGCTGCGGCTGACGATGCACATGCGGATCAGGTAACACCCCCCTCCCACAACTTATCTTCCATGTTCTTATTACGATGCATGGTGATCTTTCGTAGTATGAAATTTGATGTCTCTGCTATCCCATAATGTTCAATTGTTCTTTTGCCCTCCGAATTGTGATTCGCATTATTCACACTTCTCCACGTGGTGACCTGCTTTGATATTTGTGAATTATTGGACAAATGTAATTGCATCGAATTAAATTTTCTATACGATCTTTCTTTAATTTGTTTAGTTGTTCAGCATCAATGATATATTCTTCTTATGAATGTGTTCTTTTGAATGCACTACTACGCTTCCTCACTGTTAGAGTATTGCATTGCTGATCTATTACACTTAACACTCAATGCTTTTTCCTTCCTCTCCTCGTGTTATGTGATAGACCAAATTATGATCTATTGGATTTTACTTATGATCTATTTGTTTGGTGTATAGGGAACTGAACCCCCCCAGACAAGCTCCCCAGGAACGGTACATGACACGGTTGTTAATCCTCACTCTGCAAAACATAAGGTTATTGTAGTAATACCTTTACTCTTACATAATTCACATATAACTGGAATGAACTCAGGATTGCATGTTCCCTTTGTAGGAAGATCTTTTTTTAACATTGTGTTGTTGGACAGCCTCCATGATATTTTCTTTTGTATATCATGTTATGTGGTATGCAATATAATGCTATCATACTTTGCTATCATTGCCCTGCTTATGTTTTCCACATATCACTCCATGCTATTTGCATAATTTGTCAGTGTTATATGATGTAGGCCATGGTGCTTTCATCCTTAAACCTCCATGATCTCAATGGCTAAGGCATCATCACTATTACTGCATTGCTTATTTATTCCACTGAAATCTTTGTGTTTTTTTCATTCTGTATCAGTGTTATAGGCTACTCTTCATAGACCAAATTATGATCTATTGGATTTTACTTATGATCTATTTGTTTGGTGTATAGGGAACTGAACCCCCCCAGACAAGCTCCCCAGGAACGGTACATGACACGGTTGTTAATCCTCACTCTGCAAAACATAAGGTTATTGTAGTAATACCTTTACTCTTACATAATTCACATATAACTGGAATAAACTCAGGATTGCATGTTCCCTTTGTAGGAAGATCTTTTTTTAACATTGTGTTGTTGGACAGCCTCCATGATATTTTCTTTTGTATATCATGTTATGTGGTATGCAATATAATGCTATCATACTTTGCTATCATTGCCCTGCTAATTTTTTCCACATATCACTCCATGCTATTTGCATAATTTGTCAGTGTTATATGATGTAGGCCATGGTGCTTTCATCCTTAAACCTCCATGATTTCAATGGCTAAGGCATCATCACTATTACTGCATTGCTTATTTATTCCACTGAAATCTTTGTGTTTTTTTCATTCTGTATCAGTGTTATAGGCTACTCTTCATAGTGCTTTCTTTCCATGATTCCATTTTCCATAGGAACATGATGCTACTGCTGTTCAACAGCGAAGGGCTTATCTGAAAGCTGAGTATGCACGCCTGCATGAACAAGTGGAAGCAATTAAAAAACGTATGACGGAAGTGGACTTGGAATTGGGATGCCTTGATGCTATTGAGGCAAGCCTTGGTGAAGTTGACGGCACTGCAGTGCAGTCTGATGGGGGTGATAGGGCTGCTACATGTGACGATGATGTTGTCCAGGTGAATGTCAACTCAGGTGTCATCCCCCAAGTCAATGCAATGTCAACCCAACAGCCCGCTGCACCCGTGGCTTTGAAGCACCCTCCTGCATTCCCCTCCCCACCAGACATGCCACCATCACAGCCTAGTTGGGATCTATTAGGCTCACCAATCATCATTGCCAGGGAAATACTAGAGGTTAGGATGTTTGATGGGTGATTTCTTCATTTTTCTATTGTTTTGCTATACGGGCTATGTGGTATGATTTCATTTTTTGCATTCCATTTAATACTTAGCTTCTGTACACAGCAACACGAAGCCTCTAGCTACAAACCTTACCCACCTGACCTGCACACCAGTTCGCAGCCAAATTGGGATCTTTTAGGGTCACCAATCATCATTCCCAGTGAATCGTTGGAGGTAAGGTGTTAATCGGATGCTTTCTTCATATATATTGCGAAAACATATAACTCATTTCTGATGTGCCCCCACATTGTCATAATCGTCTTCATTTTTCTTATATACAGCAACACAAGGCCAGAAGCGACAACCCTTCCACACCGGCCTGCCACCCTCCTACTTCACGGTCCAATAGGGTGCTTGTAGCCTCTCACTTGCAGTTCTTTATGATGTTATTTGATTTGAATTACTGATACATTTATTATTATTATTTTACACAGCAACGGAATGCCTGCAGTGACGACGACTTTGTTGACCCTCTACCACCATCACTTGTCGAGAAAAAACCTAATGAGAACACACTCAAGAGGCCACCTTCACCACCTACTCTTGCCTCCAACAAGGCCAAACGTGATCGCAGGCCTTCAAAGGCAGTACTGTCACCGTCATATGATAACCCGCGTGAGCTGCAACGGTGGTCATCACTATCGGCATTAGAGAAGAAAATTGTGCCATGGTTATTCAAGAGGAAAAATGCACCAGGTATTTTGTTCAATTAGAAAAGATGATACAGTTCACAGACTATATAATTTATTTGTTCAGATTTTATATTCTTCTGCTGGTATTTTGATCATGAACCTTTCAACACAATGAATCTCCTCTTCATTTCGTCGTTCATGTAGGCGAAACTATATATGACGATGGCTATATCAGATTCTGGAAGGAGCATGTCGAGCTTGTTGGACCTGGTATGGATATACCAGAGTTATTTATTGATGCTTTCATCCAAGTGGCAAACCGGTGGTCGTTTGCAAACATTGGTGCCACAATCCTGTTTGCTGATGCTGCTTTCTTCCCCTCCACGATTACGGTATTCCAATCCTTGTAATATTTCATATATATGTCCAATTATTCTATTCACATTTACCCACCTTTATATTATCACTGAAGACATATTGCGGTATGGAGGCACGTGGAGATCGGATACCACGGGACGGGGCTGCATTAATCACTTCCTGGACCAAAACACTTACCAAATGCTTTCCAATGGACGACTGGACGCTATGCTTCGATGCAAAGTTGGTACGTTCTGTTATGTCTACACCCATCACCTTCATATTTCCATACTTCAAGTTTATATTGTGCTATATGAGTATGACCATATGGATGACCAATTTAGACTGAAATCTATTATGCCTTTCTGTTCTTTGGTATGTGCTATCTGAAGTGATTTTACCGCATATATTTTGTGATAATGTAGTGCTGTTACCATTCATTTCAGATGCTATTTTGCATCTACATTTTTGCTCCAACACCATCCTCTGTATGATGCATTATTTTAATTTGCTAAAGACTATATTTTTTTGTGCTAGATATTCTTCCCCTATTGTCGTGACCACCACTGGGTCCTTTTTGTTGCCGACTCTGAGAGGAAGAAGCTCTGGTATTTTAACAGCCGCATCCGCCAGCCCGGCTTTGATGTCGACAAGTTGGTTATCAAGCGTGTGCTCCATTGCTTGAGGATTGTCGCGGAGGAGTATGGCAGCACAGCCTGGTCGGTCCCATTTGAAATTGTGACCAGCTTCCACGCGACTCAGCCTGATGGACATGCGTGCGGGCTTTTTATTTTGTTCTACATGAGATACTTCCGGGGTCATATCCGGAATGATATGCTCATAGAAATTCGCAAACAGCCGGTCGTGGATGCCCTGCGTGCAAAGTTTGCATCCTATGTTGTTCTTGACACGAACAACCGGTGTTTGAACAATGTCAGGGTGTTGGCAGGTGCTCCCCCGCCTAGTGAAGATGCTGTTGGAGAGGACGCCATTCCCATTTGTGCTGTTGCTCCCTTAATTCAGCGAGGCGATTGTGATCGTGGGAAGGGGAAGCAGAAAATTTAATTTGGCTGCACAACAGGCCTTCTTCTCATCCATTTGAAATAATTGTTAGACCCAACTGTGGCATAACATTATTTTTGTGTGTTCGGCTTTTAGTACTCCAGGCATATTTAATCCTTTTTGGACACGATTTTCACATATTACTTAATAGTACTGAATTCCTCATATCACCCCATCTTGAGAATGGGTTTATTCTGGTATGGATATAGAATGTGCCCTTATATGTTCTATTTCTGTCGTAATCTGCTAGTCCAATGCCTGACGACTGCTCCAACATCGGATCAGTGTTTTTTTCCCATATTTCATACGTAATCTTATTTCTTTTTTGTTCATTTACTCCTGAATGTTGATACCTTTTCCATTGATTTTATCATGAACTCTTTAACACTATGATATTTCATTTCGCATATCATGATACAATCCCTGCAGATAAGTGCTACATTATAGTCTATATCATGTTCCATTCATTCAGGTTACCCTAACACTATATTATAAACCAACCAGGCACTACCAATTATATTCACATTGCCTTCATAAGGGTTGAGTTATGCGCTGCTTGCCATGTAATCCAAACAAAGCCACACTTACAAGTAAATTCTTTTCATTCCTCCAGACAATTGTTGAATTTTTTCCCCACATTAGAGTCATTAAAGACAAATTAGAGTTATCATATATTTCATGCCTATTCTAATTCGAACAACAACACAGTAGAGTCCTTGATATGTAAAACTTCCATTCCCATTCTAACCAAATAGACATTTTATTAAAACTCCCGCAAATCACATCATCCACGTTCATTATAAACAACATTCATATGCGCATACAAAGACATTATCACTGGCCACCTAAAAATCCATCAAACAATTATCTGAACCCACACATTTTATGGCACAATTACACTCTTTGTGAAATGACGTCTGCTGCTTGGTTTCTCTTCTTTTTCCCCTTTTTGATTTCCCCACGAACAACTTCGGATATGGATTTCCTTCTTTTTTTCGGTCCGAACCTTCGAGGTTTCGCCTTCAACGTCAATCCCTCGTCCGCGCATGATCCCCCACTTCCTGTTTTATCTACATCAGCTCATGCAAATCATATCCTCTTCGGGAGTTGATACTCATTATTATAATAATTATTCAGCAGAACAAATATATATATTTATATATATATATATATATATATATAACATATGCATACCTTCGTGTCGTGCAGCCTCAATGCGCTTGGCTTTTTCATCGCATAGGAACACGTTCAAATGCTCTATAAACCTGTTAGTTGTTTCATTATCGCGTGTTATCACTTCTCTAGCTGCTGCCATTGCGGTGCTTATTAACGCATCACGCTCATCCTGTGTCGACATTGCATTCACCTCACTACTCGAGCATCCTCTGTCACAACCGCCCGCTCTCATGCACCAACGGTCAAGTATATATTTACCAGGTACTGTCCTATATTGTGTCTGTCCGGATCCCCCCACAATTACCATAACCCTTATGGCATGCCTGCATAGCACCCCGCAGTTCTCAAATTTGCAGCATGTACAAGTAATAGTGCCAACACCCTGGTTCACCATCACCGTATGTTTACTGTTCATAACCTTCACCTTATTCGGGTTGGTGACTATGTACACACGGGTACCTAAAAACGCCATTGACTCCTCTTCCCTTATCTCAAACTTGAAAGACATATCGTACTCTTTGCAAAAAATATTGAACACCGAGGGAGTATAAGACGTCGCCACCGACCCCACCAGCGAATTCCACGGATGACGTGCTGCCATATTCTTGTCCAATGCCTTGAATTGTAGTTCAACCTCCTCAGCCCTCCTCCCTTCTATTGCACGTTCGAAATGTATAAAGAATTGGGCTATGTTGTCATCAACTTGTAGGTGCCTGCACCCCGCAATAGTGCACATAATTATAATAGCATCAATGACATAGGAACATAACATAATCTTCACTGTTTGGCAGCACACCATATAGCATATCATCACATTCTATTTGATAAATCAACAACATAGCAGTAACAGATCACAGTACCACAATACTCACAGCATCATTGTTTTACTCACATATTCAGGAAACACAACATGAACACTATTGCCCTTTTATCCGATCTCCCTTCACAGCATTAATTCAATGAAGAATCTCAGAAACATATTAGTGTTGTCAAAACAATCCAAACAGGGTGTCATCAGCCGCACCATGTAATAAAACGATTTAAACATCCAAGCCAATCCGATTTAGATGTGCATACCGTTTTAGGCTTGCGTTGGTCGACTCGCTTATTTGGGTCGTGCGCATACCAGCTGTGAATTGTCGCCGTCTCCATGCTGAGGACCATTGCTTTCGCAGTGTGTAAATTCCATCTAGCCACCTATGTGTCCCCCCACAAAAGCATTCATCAATCATCACCTTCCAATTTTGTTCAAAATCATCCGCATTCATGACCTTGTACACCAAAATATGGAACAACTCACCAAACCTGTTATTATCAATAAGCAACAACACATATGTGAAGATTCAAATACGCCCCTTTTTATTTTCCTTCTTAATAAAGCTTACCTCTTTGTGTACATCTTGCTCAGGTTCTTCTTCGCATTTTCGAGTATGTGCCACGTGCATAAACCATGGTAGGTATTCGGCAGCTTTTCCCGGATCGCAGCCGCCATGGCAGGATCCTGGTCCGTCATTATCGTACGTGGGTGAACACCTGATACTCATGAGCCCATATTATTTTTAATTCAACACAAATCAATTATGATGACATCATTTATTTTAGTTTTCAACCAGTAAAACAACAAGCTTGGGACCTTGCAACAACCATACTAATTAAATCAAGAACCATAAATTTTATTCAACTGAAATCGAAATGCTGTGATCTTAATTACCTTCCATGCACTCCAGGAAAGACGTTAACAACCACGTAAATGTCGCTTTTGTTTCATCCAGGAGGAGTGCCGCCCCAAGCACGCAACAACGTCTATGTTGATTAAACCCAACTATTAGAGCTGCATTAGACATTGTAAACCCAAGTCATTAACCAGTTAAAACACAGAAATCACATTCCTCTACCATATTATACATTCCCGGGATCAATACCAAGTGGTCGTGCATCTTTATTCGTGTTGAATGTCGTGTCCATCGCCACTGCATCCCCATACATCTTATAATCGTCCCTCATCTTTGAATCTGCCCAGAAAATACTACATATTTGTTTCTCATCGTCAACTTGCATGCTATGATAGAAATTTCGATCCGATCGTTCCTTATCCTTGAAATATTGCAACAAAGCATGGCATTCGCCCATTCTAACATTGATGCTACGCCTACGGTTCATCATGTTCTTCAGGTCGGATTTCAGGAACCCAACCTTATCGCTCCCACCCGCCATTTCTCTTATCAGCCCGTACGAATCTCCGATTGACAACCCTGCCTTATCACCCATCCTCGCTATGAGCTCATGATGCTGTCGAATCCTACGGTTAGATCTCAAGACGTGGGCCGTGGTCCTATCTTGCATTTGGTGTGTATGGACATCATGGAACTGGTTAACAACATAAACCTTACGCTTAAGATCATATATGAATCCAATCCGAGCAGGGCAGCCAACACGTGTGTCGTCCAATATCCGCACCTTGCTTTGACTTGATTCACCCTGATATGATTCATTCGTCGGGTTCTTGTTCCTTGGATTAACCTTGCTGTTATTCTTATATCCTTCCTTGCTACAACAATATAGCATCCACCGCACCAAAGACTTGTCCTTTGGCGCACATTTTTCATATTGTCTGCGCACCGAAAACCCTCGCCTGTGTGCAAAATTGCAATATGCATTGAAGACGTCTCTCACACTTTTAAATTGCCAATCCTCAAATTCCTTGATATCTGTAAATTTTGAGAATACATCATCACGTAGGTTTTAAAAGAACATCATCAAAACCTTCCCAAACATTCAACAATGTTATCGAGCATCGGCATCCACTTAGAACGTAATGATAAATCACATTATTACAGCCATCAGAACACTTTGTTAATCAAATGTTACCTGTGAACACTGGCGCTAATAGGATGTTTCCGGCGTCCGTCGTAGACCTATCATCCGTCCTACTTGTTGACAGCGATTCAGCCCACACATCATTCCCTTCATCCACGTCGTCCTCAACACTTCCGAATACCCCGTAAGGTCGAGCATCACAGACCCCTAAATCATCATCGCAGTTCTCTTCTGCCGTACACTCGTCCCCCTGTAGGAAGTATTCGTCTGATATAGCATCACACGCGTCGTCACCATCTTCCTGTGGCACAGAGTTCAGATCTATCATCTTCTTTCTTGGTGTCCACTCGAGTAGGCTGATGTTTTTTCCGTGATGCAATTGTATCCGTCCCATTCCATAGTTGGTTCATCATAGAATTGGAAGTTACATATCATTCACAAATTAAGGGATTTAATTTCGGTTATGAAATATCCACCTACCATGTTTAATACTACGCTGACAAAGGAATGTTCTGCATTAATTTTGGACGCGTATCACTTCTTCCCCTAAGCCAGAACACGTCTTGATTTCCAGACTATGAAGCATCCGCATAGTAACTTAATCGACTTTAGGCAGTCAATAATATTCATTCTGACTGCGTATGAAATGGAGTACACATGAGTAATGGATTTTTTATGTTTAAATTTATTGAAAGGGCAACCTGACATTCTTTGGTAATTGGTTTCTTTCCCCAACAGAAATTCCCCTTATTTATAACCTTGATCAAGAAACAAGTTTGAGTGCATTCTTTTTTTTTTTTGGCTTTCATTTAGGTGAATTAAATACTACTACTAACTTATGCCTCGTAGTATTTTAATTTTGATTTGGAGAAAGGGTGTGTAGACTGGATCATTAAATAATTCACAACAAAGGTGATTGTTTCAGAAGGGCAACAGGTTCCTGTTCCATTCAAATTTAGTAATGAAGCTGGCATGGTATAGTAGGATCTAATTGATTATTTTGATTAATTATATAATAAATGTAAAACCATAATGTTAGTTATTAAAAGAAAATAATTCCAACCTCACTCTTTGCAGAACTAGGAGTGAAGCATGACAAATTTCTTTTCTTTTTTTTTTTCATTTTCTAAAAAAAAGAGCCGAAGCTAGGAATCAAGTTACAAAAGAAAAACCAAAAAATAAAAGGAAGAGCAACAATAATTAAAGACAGGGAAACACAGGCCAGAAGCATCTGCCACCAAATCCCCAAGAACAAAATTCGGAGAATAGCCCACATTGTATAGAAATCTTCCTTCGACGCACCATATAGCAAGCCGGTCAGCAACGATATTACCTCTCTCAACACATGATAAATGTTACAGCCCAACAATTTTTTTTTTTGGTGGGTATAAAAAATGACAAGTAAATTTGGTTTACTTGATTTAAATGCAACCAAAAAAAAAAAAAAAAAAAGGAAAAGTGGTTCAGGTCAGGTGGCCCAAATTTTAGGCCCTGCCCGATCATAGACTAAGACGAGCATTTCCTTTGTTACCAGAGCCTTGTATGGACTTCGGACAGTGAAAACTGAAAATAGACTGATTCATTTTATTCTATTGCTATTTGCTAGTTTTAACAACTACTCAATTAATTACGATGATGAAAACACAGTTGTTTAAAGAATATAATTAAACTTAAAAGATCTTAGCTAATTTATCATCATCTTTACTAAATAAATACACATGTAGTAATTTTGTTTAAACTTGAACTTCAGTAAATTAATGACCCTAAAGTGAAATTCAACGGTTGCAAGAGGAGGTTTTGGTGGAGATTGATAATACAGAGAATGTAGGAAAAGTTAGAGAAGATGACCCAGGTGATATGTTCCAATTCTGTTTTGGACAATTCCAATTTTGAACATATAAAGGGGAGTGACATGGCTTAATCTTATATAGTCAAACAACTCAAAATCTACCTATATATTTTAATGTATATACACAGACACATACTATATATATATATACACACACACATAATATATAGTAATGATATTTGGGAGTCAACAGATCCGCTAGCAGATAGCAGATTATCTCATAATTCTCTCTCCGAATTCGCTATCCGCTAACTCCTAGACATCCCCATAATTCATAAACTAAAGGATAAAGACTAGACCAAGTGTTCAAGTTCCATAACTTCCAATCTTTAGGTTTGATTCCCCACCACTCATATATTCATCCCCTTTGGCTTTTGTCTCTTTGTAAATTTGTATGACATGAGCCCCATCACCTATTTTTTAGCATGTATAGGTTTGTTCAGGAAAAAAATAATTCATATACTAAACTAAAATTACATAAATGTATATTATAGAACTATACACTTATTCGATTTCAAAATCACCTCACTTAACTATTTTTTCTCATATAATTTAAGATAAACTTGAGTCAAAATTGAATTATAATAATATCACAATATCAAACAAGACACAATAAATAAGACAGAGGGAGTATTAATTAAGAATAATAATATCAAGCTCATTATTACTCATATGCCATAATGCTAAAAAGTAAAACATAAATTAGGTTGAATAAATTTATTTCTCCAACATTATCCACCTTAGTAATTTTTTAAAAAAATTGCTATTATAAACCCAAGGTAATATTATGATCCAGTTCCTTAGTAATTAGAGAGGTAAGTTTAGTGGTTGAAAGTGAATAATACCGGTATGGTAGCTGTTCTATCCGACAAATGAAAAAATAAAACTCCAATAATTCCAAGATTATGAGCTCCATTATTATTGGCATCATTCATTTCCTTATCAAAAGTTGTATTATTATTAGTCCCAAGTCTCAACTTTTTTTTAAGTTTTATTTAGGGATGCATAGGTTTTCTTCATCAGCACCTCAAAGCTCAAACTTACAAACTAGCGCATGCTTGCTATGATTTATCCTACCAATGCATTTTTCCTTTGGGTCGCTTGAGGTTTCTGCAAATATCCTTTGATCATTATAAAAAAGGAGACACAAAAACATGAGAGAAACACTGCCTTCAACAATCCACACAAAAACATCAAAAAATAAGGTGAATAATTATAACTATAGGCAGAAATTGTAGTCATAACTGGACGGGGGAGAATTCAATCACTACAAGAAAAAAATTATTTGCCGAGGAACTTTTCCGAGGACTAGTACAAGGCAATCTAAAGTTTCCGAGGAGTTGTCCTCCCTCCGCCGTCCACGCCCGAAGTCTCGTCGTACAAATCTGCACGTGGACAATTCCGAGGACCGATTTTACCGTGTACAATTGCGAGGACAAGTACAAGCTATTCTCCCGGTTCTTAACCGGTTCTCCAAAGACATTCTGGGAGTATTAGTCCTCGGAAATGGTCGTCCGAATTTTACCGTGGACTAGTCCTTGCTAATGTACTAGGAATAGTCCGGTCCAAATCCGGTCTAATCAATGTTTGTTCCGTGGACTAGTCGTCCTTTTCGTCCTCGGGATAATCTCGGATGATTTCACCTCGCCTTTGTCCACGGAAAAAGCCTCTCCGTAACGGTCAAATATTTTGAATTTTCCGAGGACTAGTCCAAGGAAATGTCCTCGGTAAAGAAAATCAACATTCCCTGCAGAATTTGTTTCAGCTCCTCCACAGCTACCTGTGACAGCAACAACAAGAATACCAACAAATAAATTTTGAGCATTCCCTAAATATGAACGAACACGCATCTCTTGTGCAATATCAAAAACTTTAACAATATCCAACATTAAACCACAAATCACCCAACGCCTTAGTTTCAAAATGAAAAATATCAATCTAAGTTAAACAGAGTGATAAACGACGACAACAAACGAACACATAAATGAGTACCAAATCTCTCATATACAACCATCAACAAAATGTCAGTAAACATGCATGTCTAAGTCATCGTAGCAGCATCATCACCATCGGGGCCGTCATTTGGTCCTCTGTGTCCTCGCCATCTATATACCTCTTCTTCAAGGGTCCTCATACGCTGAAGCATAGCCTGGAATTCAGGGTCATCCGTGACCCGTAGGGCAGGCTGTGCAGGTGGAGGTGGAGGGTATGGTGGAGCTGGACGGCGGGAAGTCTTGCGAGCTCCTGGGAGAGAAACATCATCCGCTAAGGACCCGATCCCATAAATACGTTGTTGGTGGGTTTTCCCACCACTAACATCAAAGTACACAGCATTGGGATCCACCTTTCCCTGCGATGCCATCTTCTGTGTGGCTGCCTGAAAATCTCTCTATTACATAGATTGATAATTACATATGAATTAGTCAGAATTTTTATTAGCAAACAAGTACTAACCTTTTTAAGGCTTGACAAAACTAACATAACATACCTCCAGATGCTCTGCTTTCTTAGTCACATAGGTCTTGTCTCTCTTCTTATGGGTCTTTTGGAACACATCGAAGTGTGTGGCCGATTTGCCCTCTTTGACCTACTTGATTATGATATGTAATTGTTATACATTATATTACTAACGAAGACACATTAGATTATATCATTGAAAGGAAATGTAATAAACAAAATACATTGGTTGGACACTAATTTCATTACCAGTTTATCCGCTACCTCACTGTGAGAGCATGATCCTGCAGTGTGGGTAGGTAGTGCTGGTGCTGTTGGATCACCGCCGTGTCGATTTCTTTTGTTGCGGGCATACAACGCCTTCTTCTTCTCGGAAGCCCAAACACGGCACCACGATGTCCAGTGCTCATCACTCTGGCCAGGTAGCTTCTTACCTCTCTTTCTCCTCTCACACATGAAATCAGTATACCGGACTTGTAGTTTCGAGGCCCATCGTTGCCTAACCTGGGAATAATACTGAGGCTCGAAAACCACTTGTCTCTGCAACATACAAAATTAATACTACACATCAACATTGATATATCTTTGATGAAGCTAATGGCATAAAATTGATACAAGGTAGTCGATTTAATAGATTGCTATTGCGTACCAGGAACTCCCTCCAGTAAAGGTCAAGCAGATGCTCACTTAGGGAGTTGAAATCAGCCCCAGTGCCGTCAAAAAATTCCTTAAAAGGTTTGGTTAGGCATCGCGTGGCTTTATTGGTCCACACGATCCTATTTTTGAAAAATTATTACACAACATGAATGAGTAACCATCGAACGTTAAGATAAAAATATAACATCATTGGACAAGTACCTGCCCTCGCGAGCCGCTAGGCGCAAACGAGGATGCACACCCCCATTGGCGTCAGTGTAAATCTCTAGACCATCCCCATCAGGCTGGTCTGCTGGGGACTCAACATGGACATCTTCAGCACCTATAAATACAATCATCGAAACATACATGTTAGTATGACATACATTAAGCTTTGTATAAGATTGTGAAAACACCAACCTAAATCATCATCCGGGGCCTCTGTACTATCAGGATCAGTGTGCTCATCAGGTTGTGTTGCCTCTCCCAGGTCAACTGATTCTGTATTATATATGGAACACACAAACAACATATGTATACAACCCTTGTCACATCAAATGCGTATTAATTGATTAAATTTTAAATGCACCTGGAACAAATGAAGAAGTAGAAGACTCGCCCTGCACCGACTGTCTACTCTGTGACTTAGCCCGCCATGATCTCATCATCATATCAAGTCCCTTGGGATTCTTGGGATTTTTGTCTGACATCCTGCACAATTTTTGATAAAATATATCATAAAATGGAATTGAATATTTTGGGGTGTATGTATGTGTAAAATACTGGTTTGGGAAGATGGATTCTGCAATTTTGCAGCATCAACAAGTGAGGGAAACCCCAATAATAATAATAATAATGAATGTGGTGGATCATCATCATCTTCTTCTCATGTGTATGAGTATCATCAGCAGCTGCACTATCATCATCACCAGCAGCAGGGACTTGAGCCTGAGCTCTTCTTCAAAATGTCCCATGAAATTTACAACTATGGTGAAGGGTAAGTGTGTCATATATATGTAGTACTATTATTATTCAGTTTATTAAAAAAAAGGAAAAGGAAAACTGAATTAGGAAAAATGATGCACTATGTGTTGAATTGATCACTGTTTACCTATAAATACTGCAGCAGCAGCAGCACCCCTTTTTCCTGTTTTTTCTTGATTTCATGAAATCTGAAGTGCTAATAATTATTGGGGTTTCTTTCTTTCTTTCATTTTTTTATTTGTTTTTGGAAAAAGAAAAGAAAGAAGAATGGATCTAATTAGTTTATGTGCTTATTAATTAGCAGCTTTATGTGCTAATTAGTTTGCTAATAAATATTGATTAATTCTAAATTCCTCACACTCCCTCCCCATTTCGTTTCCTAACTGATTATTGATTAAAAATGTTCTTGACACCAAGCAGCACCCCAGGACTTGGGAAGCCCAGTTTCAGTCTGGTATTAAGGTACTTGTCTAGATACTCCACCAAATTTATTATTTATGATATACTATAAAGACAGTGAATTAATTAACCATACAACAACAAAAACATATATACCAGACAATTGCTTTGATTGTTGTAAGAGAAGGTGTCATTCAACTAGGAGCTGTCATTCAATATAAATAAATGAGGAAAGGTGTTCCAGTACGTCATAACATTTACAAATCCTATTTAATTTCACATATCGAACTCTGCATCGTCTGGCATAGATCCTTCAGATGTGTCACTATCGGTCATGAACTCTGACTCTGTGTTGTCTTCATCATTTTGTTCAGGCATATCTTCATCATCATTTGCAGTGGTTTCCTCCTCCTCCTCCTGCATTTCCACAAACAAGCCTCGCCCATCAACTAAAGGGATATCACCATCGAGAGGTACATGAATTGAGGTAGTTGGAGCATTGTCCTGTTGAAAGGCATCCGTCTCTATTGTGTCTGGTGTAACTTTTTGTACCCAACCCCTAGGTTTGATTTTGTAAGCTACCAACCAATCAGAAGGTTGAGCTCTTACTGTTGGGTAAGGAATGTAACAAACTTGCGTTGCTTGGGATGCAAGAATAAATGGTTCATATTGGTTGAACTTTCTCCGATGGTGAACCTCAACGAGGCTGAATCTATCATGCACTCTAGTACCAGCAGGTGTTGGATCATACCAATCACACTTTAGCATGACACATCTTTTAATCGGTAATGCAGGATACTGAACTACGATTATTTCTTGAATGCGGCCATAGAAATCACCATATTTGCTGCTGATGCAAACCCCACTGTTATATGTCGATTTGTTTGCTTTATGTGCTCCCTCAACCTCGAAACGATATCCGTTAACGAAATACAAGGGATAACTGATTATTGAGAGCAGGGGAGACATTGCTACATCACGTATCATCTCATTTTCAATGTCATTTTGTTGCACCTAATAGCAAAGCGAAACGAGTATTACATTTGGATCAGTATAGTTCGTCTTAAGGTGATACATATGGTAAAAACTTACATAATCTCTAAGCCATGAAGCAAAACCGTTTAAGGCTTGTTCCTCGATAGATTCATTTAAAGCATTCGGCTGCTCATCCCGTAAGTGTTCTTCGAATTTTCTGTCGATTGTAACATTGTGTTAAGTATATATGTGTATGTGAATAGTATATTCAAATAAATGGGATTCATGACATACTCAAGCAACGGGTTTAACTCAGGTGTGTTAAGCAATATGTACTTATGCGCTGCAGTTGCCTCCTCGTTAGTCATTTGTCTTCGTTTTGCATGTCCTTGCAAACGTCCCATATTAGAGAATACACTCAGAACATTCGAGTCGCTTGAAATTCCTTCATCATTGCGTGGGACGTTCCGTGCTTGTGTGAAAACATGACTTTCAAAATAGTATGAGCAGAAAATCGATGCCTCACGAACAAGGTATGCATTACAAATTGACCCTTCGACACGAGCTTTGTTCTTCACCGTCTTCTTTAAACGGTGCAAGTATCTACATATCAACAAATATTTGGAATAGATGAGAACTGGTAAATATTTCAATGCTTAATAGGGCTAAATGAAATTGTACCTTTCGAATGGGTACATCCATCTGTATTGGACTGGGCCTGCTACCCGTGCCTCATATGGCAAATGGATAGGTAAGTGCTCCATGCTGTCGAAGAAAGCTGGAGGGAATATCATCTCTAACTTACAAAGAATAACAGGAATGTCCTGCTCAAGTTTCTCCATGGCAGCTGTGTCAATGTTCTTAGCTGTCAAAGCTGTGAAGAAATTGCTAAGCTCAGCGAGAGCTTCCCATATATGTTTTTCTAACAACCCTCGTACTGCAACTGGCAACAATCGCTGAATAAACACGTGACAGTCGTGGCTTTTCATCCAAAACATTCTTAGTTTGTTCATATCAACACACCTGCTCAGGTTTGATGTATACCCATCGGGGAACTTAACACCGTTAAGCCACTTAAGAAGTGCTTGTTTTTGGGGCTTCGATAATGTGTATGCAGCCATTGGATACTTACCGGTTCTCACATCCCGACGAAGATCAGGCCTGTTGCAAAGCACTTCCATGTCCGCTCGCGCCTTTGCATTATCTTTTGTCTTCCCTTCAACATCCATGATTGTGTTAAACACATTCTCAAACACATTCTTCTCAATGTGCATAACATCGAGATTATGGCGAACCAGAAGAGTTTTCCAATAGGGCAAATCCCAAAACAAACTTCGTTTCCGCCATCCACAGTATTTGCTACTCTCAGCATTCTCGTTGATGGCCCCATCTTCTGTCACCTTAAGTAAACCGAACTCCTCAATATGCTGCAAAACCTCAACCCCTGTGCGCATGGCTGGTGCAGGTCTTCTCTCATCTCTACCCTTAAGGAATTTTGTCTTGTTCCTGCGGAATGGATGGTCAGAAGGCAGAAAACGGCGGTGACAGTCGAACCATGACTGTTTTCCGCCATTTTTTAATCGTATAGCCTCGGTATCGTCCATACATATGGGGCACGCAGTCTTACCAGCGGTGCCCCATCCAGACATCATAGCATAGGCTGGAAGATCACCGATTGTCCATAGTAGCGCAGCCCGCAAATTGAAATTTGTTTTCGTGGAGACATCATACGTTTGTACACCAACATCCCACAATTCAAGCAATTCAGCTATTAATGGTTGAAGATAGACATCTATTTGTTGTTTGGGATTTCTAGGGCCTGGCACGAGTACAGTGAGGAACATATATTCCTCTTTCATGCACATATTTGGAGGAAGATTATACGGTGTCAGTATCACTGGCCAGCATGAATATTGTGCTCCTGATTGGCCGAATGGTTGAAAACCATCAGTACACAAACCTAACCGCACATTGCGTGGATCACGTGCAAAATCGACATGTAGCTCATTGAAATGTTTCCATGCCCCCGCATCACTTGGATGGCACATGTCCGGACTCTCCGAATGGTGGTGACCGTGGTGCCAGGTCATAAATGGAGCTGTCTTCTCAGACATGAATAGTCTCTTGAGGCGATTTTTCAAAGGGAAGTAAAACATGTATTTTATTGGATGTTTCTTCCCACGTAGAGTTTTGAAGCGAGGTGACTGACATATGCGACATGATTCAAGAGATGCGTCCTCACCCGTGTACAACATACAACTATGTTGGCAACAGTCAATCTTCTCAACGGGTAACCCGAGGCCCTCAACCAATTTCTTAGTTTGATAGAAATTCTCGATCATGGCATTCTCCTCGGGCAAACAATCCTTTATTAACTGACATATGGCGTCGAAGCACCGCTCGGACAAGTTGTGTTCAGCTTTGATATTCAGTAATCGCGCAACCACGGACAATTGTGTCATCTTCTCACAACCATCCCACAACTTCTTGTCCGCAGCATCCAGCATTGAAAAGAACTTTTTATCCTCGCCATTCGGCAACTCGACCACGACTTCGTCTGCGAGATCATTGTGTATGCCAAAATCAGGTCCGGCGGCATCAAAGACCATTTGAACATATGGGTTTGACACATCAGCAGAGTCAACCACTGGATTCCGTCGTCTTCTCCTACCGGCTCTTAAGTCTGATGGGGCGTCATCACCAGTGAATGGATATGCTTCCCCATGGTGATACCAAGTTTCATATCCCGGAGTAAACCCTTCCTCAACAAATGCATCCTAACTGTTTCCACAGGGTTTCGTCTCACATGCTTGCATTGTTTGCATGGACATCTAATTTCCCCATCTGAGCGGTCCAACGTAGGGTGCCTGAGACAGTGGTCAATGAATGCATTGACACCATTCATAAACTCATCGGAAACATATCCATTTTCATCGTATTTCTTATACATCCACGAGCGCCCCACACTTGATGTTGACATAATATATTATTTCCTATAATTATACACATCAGCAATGTGCACGAGTGTACAAGTTCCATAAGGCATTGATATAGATATCAAATAGAACATATAGGGTTACTATAAGCATACACATATATACACACACAATCCTATACTATACTAATGCAGGGGCAAGAATTTATGTACAGATGCGGGTGTTAAGTTCCGTTTTGTGCTATCACAACCCATGCCCCATTTAGTGTGTATTTTAATCTTTTCTTGTCAGTGCCACAAAGCAGCTATGCAACTCTAATCTATCTCGAAGTGTTCAACAGCTTCACTTACTGCGATCCCCGGCACCCAGCACAATGTATATCAGCTTAATGACGTAAAGAAGTTACCTGTGTGTTGGCTGTCTTGTCTTTGTCATGTGATCTGAATCAATTGGATCTTCTCCTGCACAAATTAATACAGTTTCAGACATTCCTAAGCCTCTAGGATGTGCTGGGGAAATTAGATGGGTAGAATGTTACCAAATTGTCAGTTGAATTTTCCGAGGGAAGCCAATGCATTAGAGTGCCAAGCCGTAGCAGAGCAGGCATCAATTTGAATAGGATGGGAGTTGTCACCTGTGGAGAATTTTGTTCACACGCTATTTAAGAACAAGTGAAATATGGAGATGGTCTCAAGGAATTGGAGACTTTTGGGTTTAGGAACTTACAAGGCTGAATGCTGTTGTCCCGAGAAGAAGAAGGTACATCTTACCCTAAAACAAATTGTTGACAAAATTAAGGGTCAGAAGAAAATTAAAGTAACTTTGCCTGGTAACTTCCCCGAAAATAGATAATTAAAATAACCTCGACGAGATGCAAATTTGTTGCACGGCTTAAGAGAACAAATGCAAATTCTCCAATTTGTGCCAACGATATTCCAACCTGAGATTGGAGGAAGATTGGACAAATCCATTCATTTATGTGCTTTAACACCTGAAGGATGTTGAACATTCTAGAGAAAGTGTCTTACAATGATTGATGTCTTGACGCTGTAGCCAAAGGCCTTTGTAATGCCCGCAGCAACAGCTGTCTTAATTACGACAACCAGAATTACTGAGGTAAGTAATATGTCTACATGTGCCCATAGGAATTGAACGTTTATGAGCATCCCAATACTAGAAAGGAATAGAGCTGCAAAGAAGTTACGAATTGGTTCCACCTGCAAGAAAAAATGCCTGGAATATATTATTAAGTGACCAACGACAATTCCCTTTGGCACCCAAGGAATACAGCTATCTTACCACAAAAGTTGCTTTAAGAATCATTATGCCAAGGATGATGTAAGAATGAACAAAAGCTAAAACAAAAAAGGAGAACAGCTAGTTTTGCAGTACCTTTTTCAGGGTATGATGTGCAAATTCCGTAGTGGATATCATGACCCCAGCCACAAAGGAACCCAATTCAAGACTTGAGCCTAGTTTATCACTGCACTGAAATAGGGAAATCAATAAGATAACTATCGAAAATGCTGAGTTCAGATTAGGGCTGAGCAAAAACTCCGGAAACAGGAAAAACCGAATCGAACCAAATGGAAATTTAAAATTTGGGGTTTGAACTTCTTTTTTTTTGGGGGGGGGGGGGGGGGTGGGGGTGGTTAAGACCGAACCAAATCGAAACGGAAAAAAGTGAACAAACTCTACTTCTTTTATGAGTATGAGGCGAAGGTCTCACAATTTCATCCCTGGAGTCAAATTTATAATATTAATATAATAATTAAAATTTAATACTTCCCCCGTCTCATTACTTTTGTTACATTGGCCTTCAACACACATGTCGAGGCACATTTTCAATGGTTAATAACTTAAATTGTGTACAACGAAAAATTATAAAAAGTTGATTGTCTAAAACTACAAGATTAGACGAATCTAACAAGATCTCACTTGACTATATTTTTTCTTACATAGCTATACTAAAAATTTGAATTAAAGTTAAACAGTGAATAGTGTAAAAAAACCATCCGTAACAAAAATGTTGAGACGAAGGTAGTATTATAGTATGTGATATATATTACATTAAAAATAAAACCCTACTTTTATACTCTTGTGAAATGTGGAATAATGTTGTCTGTTTTACAGCTATTGCTGCTTGCTGCAGTATTGTCCCAGGAGCCCTAGATTGGTGAATTGCCTCTGTGGTGAAAGAGATATGCAAAATTGTGGTGTTAGATACACGTTTTCAGCATTTTGTGGACACTTTAGTATGACCATCGTTTATTTGGAACTTCTGTACCTATTTGAAAAACATTTTAATGTTTGGAACTTTTAGTTTGTTGGATGTTATATTTTGGTTTTCAGATTATTATTTTTTTATGAAATTTTGGTTTTTAGGTTTGGTTTAGTTTTCGTTTTTTCTGTTATTCAATTAGATATTTAGATTTTAGTAAAATTTCAGTTTTTCAGATTGGTTCAGTTTTGAGCAAAACCGAACCAAAGTACCTTGCTGCTGAGAGCATGCCAACCAATATAGCACTTATGGTTCCAAATAGAGGTTAGCAGAAACAATGTCGTGTCATTTACTTTTACTTTGCTAGGTAAATGTAGCCAAATTACAATTCAGTTTTTAGCCATTTGGTAACTCAATGAAACATAGAATTACTGGTTTGACAATAACACTACTCATCAATCACTAAAAAGTATCGAAATGAGAAATGAGGGAATGCATGATTGTTAACTTGTCACTACACATCCATCACTAAAAAGTATAGAAACGAGAAATGAGGGAATGCATGATTGTTAAATTGTCCTTACCCAAGCTGACATCAGACAGAAGGCCACGACAGCCAGTTGATAGAGCTCATTTGTCTAAATAATAAAAACAAAGTTCTGTGAATAAACAGTTCTGTGTATTAAAGAAAGGGTGCAAAACACTTAAGAATGGAACAATGTGGGATGTTTAACTCTTTATGAGCATACAGCTGAAAATAAACAACTCATATCTAAACCACGCATCAATTCGCTTAAACAGCTGTGATTTAATACGAAGACAAAAGTAAATTGGGAAATGCAAAACAAATGCTACCAAAAGGACTTTATGTCTCACAACTCACAAGATCTAATATATGAGTGAAAGATACTGATGACAAAGAATGACCTTCATTTGAGGACTTCATTATTCCCCAACTCTCAAACAAATTGGTTTTATACGGTTTAGAGATATGAAATTGTGAGTACAAGTTATTAACTTTTAGAAAGATGAATGGCATGAAATTTCAAAAAGAGGCTTGCGATGGGATTTTGATGATGATAAGAGCAGTTTCGCATAAAAATAAACACCTACGTAAGCATATAGATAAAATTCAAAATGTTGTGATTGACTAACTTGGGATGATAATCGCATCATCAACTTTAAAAACCAAGGAACAAAAGACCAAGTCATTACAGAAGCCACACCAAGGTATGTTGACAGGGTGAATAATCTGGAAGCAACAACAAAATCAGGTTAAGTATATGACAAAAGAAAGTGCAGATATGTCATAAAGAGAAAAAATTAAGGCTTACAATTTTCCCATTGAGAAAATTCCTAGCAGAAAGCCACTGCTACCTCTTAGAACAGGGAGCAGAGCGAATAACAAGCCCACAGCACAATCCTAGAAAGATCCATATTCATTCAGTGGAGCTAAAAGAAAAGCCGATCCGGGTATTTTGGGCAGTAAATTGACAAATTTAGTAAATTGAACTCAAAGTACCTGAAAAATTAGGGTTCCAATTGTCACTTGACCATGAAGAGAATTGTTAATGTTCTGTTCAACCAAAAATTTCACTACCTATGAAGAAAAAGACCAAAAGTTAGAAAAGCAACTACTGTCTACTTCACCGAGAAAGAAAGAAAAATAAGCTTATTTTTAAATATATACATACAACTGCAGTTGATGACATTGAAAGGAAACAACCAACAAACACGCCTTCTGAAATCTTTGCTCCACATAACTGCAGTAACTACAACATATGAAAACCGCCATATGATACAATTAGCATGCATTCAGGATATTAGAGTCATACCAATGCAACTGTGCCACACAAGAAAATAAGAATGAATATCTGAAGCAATCCACCAAGAACAGCAACAGCACCCACAGCTTTAAGCTGCATTAGTACCATGTATTAGTATATTCTAGAGAAGAAAGTTAGAAGGATTGAATTTCTTAAGGTGAGGCAAAAAGTTAGAAGGATTGAATTTCTTAATTGAACTCAAAGTACCTGAAAAATTAGGGTTCCAATTGTCACTTGACCATGAAGAGAATTGTTAATGTTCTGTTCAACCAAAAATTTCACTACCTATGAAGAAAAAGACCAAAAGTTAGAAAAACAACTACTGTCTACTTCACCGAGAAAGAAAGAAAAATAAGCTTATTTTTAAATATATACATACAACTGCAGTTGATGACATTGAAAGGAAACAACCAACAAACACGCCTTCTGAAATCTTTGCTCCACATAACTGCAGTAACCACAACATATGAAAACCGCCATATGATACAATTAGCATGCATTCAGGATATTAGAGTCATACCAATGCAACTGTGCCACACAAGAAAATAAGAATGAATATCTGAAGCAATCCACCAAGAACAGCAACAACACCCACATCTTTAAGCTGCATTAGTACCATGTATTAGTATATTCTAGAGAAGAAAGTTAGAAGGATTGAATTTCTTAAGGTGAGGCAAAAAGAATTAAAATCCGTACCTTTGACAAAGAGAATTCCAGACCCAAGGCAAAAAGAAGAAAGACAACACCAAACTGAGCAACAGTCTCAACCTGTAATATGGATGGGACTGATGATTCTAACTACATCAAAATTGCTGTAAAATAATGATAAATGATAAATATGAAATAGCCCTACTTCGGACTATAGAAGGATACAATCAATAGTTCAATACTACTAGTTTAGTGAAAAAGTATCAATCTATCTGATTATCTATGTTCTCTACCATGACATTATGCAAGGAAAAATGGATCACATATATATACTAGTTGAAGACCTGTGCGATGCACAGCGTAAAAAGGATGTACAACTGCCTATGGAAAAAGAAAAAATAATTATACATAAGTGTATGTGAGTTTCTATCTACAACAATTTGTTTCAAGAGAATTTGTTTCCTAATTACAAGATAAAATTATTGTACAGATAGAGCAATAATGATTTAGTATCAAATAAATTATTTGTTTTCAGTCATATGTTTCCCATGTCAATACTAACTACTTGTGAATACAGTAATGGAAATGAGCTATATACGTGTAGGGAATGTAAGACTGGTAAGGAAACAGTGACAGAAACGTACAAATCACCACAGAAGGTATGTTGAAAGGCGGCGAAAAAATGGTACCTGAATGGTCCCATTGCCATTCCAAACTTTGTAATTGCACTGTCAATTTTATAGACATCTACACCACGTTCAACAAGTATAAGAGCAGATTGAGTGTAGGGAAAGAACATCCTCTGCAAAGCCAGTGCAATTTCCAACCACAACTGGGGTCTTCTTGATTTTCTTTCCAGGATCCAACAAGTTAACAATTGTTTGAGGGGAGGTCTGCTGGGTGCGAACGAGTTCCAGAAGTGGCATGATATGAGCCGGACTACCGGAAATCAAAAAAGAAGGTTAGCTAACAAGATAAAAAAAAAAAGGCAAATTAACCGTGTTGGAACAATTTTACCTGAAAAAATGAGCTCCAATGATGCGATCCTGAGACCTTGTTTTTTCTCCAATTAAGTTCAGATGAATAGTCGAAGAATTGCTAGCAAGTATGCAGTGTGGAGGGCAGAATTTTTCAAGTTCAGTGAACATCTTCTGCTTCAGCTCGACGTTTTGAATGACAGCCTATTTACATGTCAAGAACAAGAAAATGCTAAAATTTTCACAACAAAGTTGGAAGAATTCAAAACAATTGATAAAATATTTCACTGTACCTCAATAACCAAGTCCACATCTCTAAAGCTTTCATAATCAAGAGAGCCTTTGAGTTATGAAAAGACTTGTTCAAACTTCTCTTTACTTATTTTCCCTTTCTTAACACGGCTTTGCAAATTAGCTGATAGACACGAGTACCAGTCAAAACGAGTGTAAATAATTCCGTGTTGTACAAAATTGATAAAGGAACCTTACAGCTCACCTGTTACTCTATCAAGCCTGGATTGTAAGAACTTCTCATTCACTTCTTTAAAGACAACAGGGAAATTGGAAAGAACCAAAGCTGTTGCAATCCCAGAGCCCACCGAGTATAGAAACCTTCTTTATCGTCCTTGGCTTCAATCCCAGATCAGTGACCCCGGGTATCAAATATATTAAGTGAAAAATTAGTTTCACTTAATAACAATAATAACAAAACAATAAATAATAGAGAAAAATAAGAGAGGGAACGAAGATAAAGACAAGAACAAACCTTTGACTACTTGACAAAAAAAGAAGAGAGGAAACAGGGATAGGAAAAAAAAAAAAAGGAAAAAGAAACTTACTGACAGTATTCAAAGAAAAACAAAATAGAGGTAGAAGGAAAGAAGAGAGTAAACAGGAACCCGCTTCGCCAGTTGGGTGTGATTTGGGACTAAACCGTGAGGAATTCCCCCGTTGTAAGCTTCTTTTTCTACTTTCTAAACTGAATATTTGTCAAAAATTTCCTAAAACCATCCACTTCCGCCATAGCGGCTGTGAAGATATTATAATATCTTTACATTTAGTTTTTTATATCTTGGTAGTTAATTATTATTGATTGTAAAATATTTCTCACTTTATTTAGGAGATTTTGTGGCCTTGTATACTCCTATATAATTGTAGGCTGGTGTATATGTTGATATATGAAATATAGAAATCCTTTTCCTATCTCTGAACATGGTATCAGAGCACCCCAGGTTAGGGTTCCTATAACCTAACCCACTACCTCCTGCTGCCACTCCACCAACTTCTTCTGCTGCAGTTCCTGATGCTACCTCTGTACCTTCGCAAAGTTCCCCTGATATTGATCTCCCAATTGCTCTTCGCAAAGGTACACGTTCTTGTACAGCCCATCCTTTATGTAATTATATGTCTCTTGATTCTCTTAGTCCTAGTTTTCGTTCGTTCGCCCTATCACTTTCCTCCACAGATATTCCTCGGTCTTACCATGAGGCTTTAGAGCATCCTGCGTGGAAACTAGCCATGGATGAGGAGATGGAAGCTCTCACATCACGTGGCACTTGGGATCTTGTCCATCCTCTGCCTGATGCGGACATTGTTGGTCGTCGTTGGGTTTTTACTATAAAGTATTTGCCCGATGGTTCGATTGATAGATACAAAGCCCGGCTTGTTGCTAAGGGATTCACTCAAACTTATGGTGTTGATTACTTTGAAACCTTTTCTCCTGTGGCTCGCCTTAACTCTATTCGCCTTCTCTTCTCCCTAGCTGTCAATGAAGGTTGGTCTATGTCACAGTTGGATGTCAAAAATGTCTTTCTTTATGGCGACTTGCAGGAAACGGTTTTCATGGCGCAACCTCCTGGCTATGTTGCTCAGGGGGAGATGGTGTGTAAGCTCAATAAAGCCATTTATGGTTTAAAACAAAGTCCACGAGCATGGTTTGACAAGTTCAGTTGTATCATGAAAGAGTTCGGCTTCCGTCAATGTATGTCTGATCATTCTATCTTTGTTCGACGTGGACCTCATGGCGTGGTCATCCTGGCTGTTTATGTGGACGATATCTTGATATCTGGAAGTGATGTTGATGGGATAGAGGAAGCTAAATCTCACTTGCAACGACACTTTGTCACTAGAGACCTAGGGCGTCCTCGTTATTTTCTTGGTATTGAGATTGCTTATAGCAAACTTGGAGTCTCATTATCTCAAAGAAAATATGCCTTAGATCTACTCAAAGAAACAGGCTTACTTGGAGCAAAACCTGCCAATTGCCCAATGGATAACAATATGCAACTATGGTCTGGTGGTGATGATGATGATGATGGTTATATGGAAGATAAAGGCAAATATAGACGACTTGTGGGGAAATTGATCTATCTTACAGTGACTAGGCCAGATCTTTCTTTTGCAGTTGGGGTGATTAGTCAATTCATGGATAAACCACGAAATATACATTGGGATGCAGCTATTAGAATCCTAAGGTATATTAAAAAGTCTCCAGGGAAAGGTCTCTTGTTCAAGAAGAATAGACATCTGGAAGTTGAAGCTTATTCTGATGCAGATTATGCTGGGTCGAAAAGTGATAGGAAATCAACTTCAGGATACTGCACTTATGTTGGAGGCAACCTTGTAACATGGAGGAGCAAGAAGCAAGTTACAGTGGCTAGGTCAAGTGCAGAGGCAGAATACAGAGCTATGGCACATACTGCTAGTGAAGTTATGTGGTTAAAGAACCTGTTGGGAGAACTAGGGTATACCTATCAAGAGGCTATTCCTATGTATTGTGATAACAAGGCAGCCATTCATATAGCCAGTAACCCAACTTTTCATGAGCGAAGTAAACACATTGAAGTTGACTGTCATTTTATTCGAGAGGCTGTGATGAATAAAAAGATCTCGACTCCTTTCACGCCCTCTTCCCAGCAAGTAGCGGATATCTTCACAAAGCCGTTGGCAGCCAAGCGCTTTAAGGAGTTGTGTGACAAGTTGGGCATAACAGATATATATGCTCCAACTTGAGGGGGAGTGTGAAGATATTATAATATCTTTACATTTAGTTTTTTATATCTTGGTAGTTAATTATTATTGATTGTAAAATATTTCTCACTTTATTTAGGAGATTTTGTGGCCTTGTATACTCCTATATAATTGTAGGCTGGTGTATATGTTGATATATGAAATATAGAAATCCTTTTCCTATCTCTGAACAGCGGCCATGGCCGCAGCCACTGCCATGGGCTCCAATGTTGTAATTCGCAATAGCACGTCAACAGCTATCATCCCCAACCTTTCTAGGTATACCAGTCTTCCAGACTTATCAACACCATGGTAGCCATGAGGATAGTGTTTTTGAACCTCTTTCCACTCTTTAAATTCAAAGTCCTGAGGACAGTATAAATGCAGTTATAATCAAAATCTCAAAAAACAACCACTGCTTGCATATCATAGAACCCATTTACAAAGAATTACCAGGTAGGATTGGTATTTCATATCCACTCATACATGTTTATAATGATTAATGTGCAAATTTATAAATCATCCAATATGTATTCCGGGAGGTAAGGCTGATATGTATCATTATAAATCAGGACAGAGTTGAAATAGGCAATCCAATGATAGTATCATGATTAATTTTTTATAATGATTTGTAAAAAAAAATGTAGATGGCTCCCACTAAGTGCCCATCCTTTGCCGATTCGCTTATGGAAAAGTAAATACATAGAGTCTCCACAAATGTTCTTCAACATGGCCTCATGGCTTCGTCAGTGATGGTTGAGTTGATATAGACATTATATACTGCAAAAAAAATCAGCTTCTAAATGCAATCAATTTACTGGAGACCACACCACAAACATTTCTTTCGAAGCCATTCAAGTCATATCTCAGCTTTTAAAGTTAAGAACATCTCCCTCGCATTACGGTTGTTAAACAGATCTAATGCAGTAAGAAAGACTTGGTTGTCAATACCTTGCAACTCGTCTAAGGCTTGGACACAATCGGTTATAGGAAATTTGCTGTTTACTTTATAACCTCAACCTCGAGCTTTGTAGCTGCAGCCATCTCCAGTATACCTCCTCTCCTACCCCTCTTTCGACTGCTAAGGTCTGCATTCTTCTCCGACTCTGATGGCAATAGTTCCTCCACCTCTACAGCTGGATGCCCAATAGAAGGATTTCAGGAAGAAACCCTTCCGCATTTTTTTTGTTTTCTTGTGTACAGATATAATAGAAACTAACAATCGGTTTGTTTTATCTGCAAATAATATCAATTAATAGTGGTATATTGTGACATCAATAATTATATGCTTTTACAAAATGTGGGGTATGTGCAACGATGGCCGGCTCACTGGTTCCTAAATTTGTAATAAAATGCCGGCCAACGCCTGCGAAGGCGTTTGGTTTGTCATGAAACTATAATATAGTTATATTGCAAAGTGTAATACGATACAACGCAAACTATATGTGAATAAAACATTATTCTTTCACAAGTGATTTCTCAGACCAGTATGAACGTGTGAGTGTAAGGAAACAACCAGTAGGTAAACCAACATAAACGTTTAAAGTATTGGATGGTGTGTGTCCGTTCCATAATAATTAATTGATGGTCTAGTGAAAGTAGGCCTAGTGATGGTCTTCAGTAATACTATATGGCAGATCATGTCAAGAAACAAGAAAATTACAAAACGAATTCATCACAGTTAAGAAATTTACCAGGCTCCGTCAAGAAGTGCTATAATGCTACCGGGTTTCTGAGATTTCCCAAAACTAACATAATTAAAAGAGAAGTTTTCAGCGAGTAACAAACCATAAGAAAGCACAAAAAACAAAATGAGCATCAACAATTACTGTTTTGCCAGCAAGTGAAAGCAAGACCAAGGCAAAAATATTTAGTGGTTGTGTGGTTCAACTACAAACCAGAGTTTAAGGATTCACCAACCAAATTGCATCTAATAAAGAAACCAAACCATATCATTAAATCATTGTATCAAACATAAGTTTGGATATGAATCTAATGATAACCAAATCCACTTATCAACATACCCTCGGAATTTTGTCCAGCGATATTAAAGATAGGAGCACATAGACCAACTCAGCTCATGAGGGCAGGATATTAATTCTATGAATAATAAAACAATTATTGTAAGAAAAGTTGAATATTCCTTAATAGGGTTCTTGGGTGAAACAACCTTTTCAATTAGATCCAAAACATCTTGATTGTCAATAAATTCTATGTAGATCGAGTCAATTTGTTCTCTCGTATACTGCTCTTAAACAAAGAGGAAAGGAGTAAGGATCACCATAAGGTAATGAATTTTTTACTCACCTGATTAAAGTGCTGCTGAAGTTTCTCATTCGTCAAGTTTATGCAAAATTGTTAAAAACTGTGGGGGAAAAAAAAATAAGGCGTGTTGAGTCCAGATTTTTTCAGATATCACATTATTACAAATAGTTATGGTCTGATAACTATGAGCAATGAAACTATGAAAGTAACTTTGAAAAACAAGGTTCGGATGTTAAAATTCAGAAGATCACTGCCATAGGTGAGATAGAAAAAGAAATAAGGAATTACAACACATAATTTGAACTAACAAATGTGGCCCTAACATATTACTGCCCTCCTTGTTACACAGGACAAGAAAACTCACAAAATAAATAAATAAAAAGACCAAAAACTGAAGGGTCAAGATAATAAGAAAGTCAACAGACATGAGCAGCAACTTATTTGTTATTATGTTTCCTTCTTTCAGACTGGCTCTACACAAATGATGGCACATGATCCTGCCAGCAATGAAGAAACGCACAGTGTACCGGTGAAGCACCTGTTACTCTTGAAACTCTCAAATCCATAAATATCCAGCACCCCAATTAAGCATTTTGAGTTGGGATCTTGGCCAATTGAACGATTGATCTTGTCCACAAGACTGTAGAGGTGAAGGAATATCAACAGGTTCCACTCAGATTCTGAACATGAAATTGTGAGGGAAAAAGGAGTTGGCTACCACTAACTTACTTATAACCCTTTCCTTGAGGATGAAACTTACCAGTCAAATAACTTTGCATAGACAATTTTGGCCAATGCATCTCTGCTGCCTGCAGCTGCCTGTGGATCCAATTCTTTTATTATTTTCTCGCCAGCAGTGACCATTACACGTCTGCAGAGTCGTCCAAAGCCTTGGCATCACACCTACAAAACCCTCAAGTTTGTAAAAGAATATTTGCATCAGCCATTTGACCTTACAAGAGAATAAACAGGATAACCATTCCAATCAATCCGAACAGAATCACTCACATGAACAACTCAGCTGCCATTCTTAAATGAAACAGAGACTTTTCGAGTTTAGGCATCGATGAATCAAATTCCTTTCCCTTCACAAATTCAATGTTTCCAAGACGAAGGATTGCAGCTACAACTCGAAATATTGCATCCTGAAAGCAAAAGAAAACCAGGCACAATTGGCAAGAGCGGTTGGAGGACATGGAGAATTTTACTTGTCACTTAACTGCAGCTTATAAAATGCTTTCAGTCTCAATCATATTTCAATGTAATTAATTAGTCCATGAGTCATCCAATCTAATTAAACCGAATAACTTTTCCATCAGCAAAAAAAATGAATAAACCAGAATCGAATTACCCACTGTATTAACTTGCGCACAGCTCAAATTTCACCGGTTCTAAAAAATCTGCACCATGAATGAACTCCCAAGCACCATGAATGATATAAGATCCAAATTAAATAGTTCAAAGAACTAACATTTGTTGTGCAGCTAAAAAAAAAAAAAAAAAATCAATCAAAACTGTACAACTAAATGACTAAGACTACATGAGGTAATTTAATTTAGCATGTGAAATAGGACTACTTTAATTTAATACAGAAGAAATTGGGTATTACCACTTAACAGGCAGTAAGCAGTTTCAAAGTAAAAGGTTTTCCTTAAACCGGAAGCAGACACCATCTCCATTATTGATATAGCCCTTGTGCCTGTACAAAATTACAGAGTATGGGGAGGGATCAAAAATGGACCTCACTCATACCAAAACGGAGCAAAAATGTTAGATCTGAGAAAACCCAAGTTTGAGGAGGTTAACTTTCACTGGACAACCGAAAAGAGCGAACCTCACTTGAGGAAATTTGATTCTGTGCACCTGGATGTTCCCACTGCCCAACATTGTTCCTGCATTGTAATAATATTTTTTACCTGAGAATAAATGCAAGAGAGAAAAAATCACTGGACCAATTTCGGTAATAAAAGTAATCATAGCAGATAAGAAACTAAAAATATTGCTAATTATAATACGGTTTTAAGCTATCTTTCTTTATATCAGACAGATCAGACAATTGTCTATCATTTAAAAAAGAAAGAATAATAATAATAATAATAATAATAATAATAATAATAATAATTTTTTTAAAACAAACTTATTCAAAGAACAAGAGCTAGTTTTAAGTAATCGGAAGATTTTTAAATATTCATGAGACATGCCTGTTCGTGCGATGGTGTACTATGATGAACAGTCATGCAGGGACGTTGGGTAGAGTTCACTTTAGGAATAGCTTGTTGTTCATTTGCTTGAGCTCAACATCTGAGAATACGTTGTCGGCCACTATTGGAGTGTGTCCTCAATGCAAATGATCAAACTGTAAATGATAACATGTAAAGTAGAGTGCACTATAAAGATATGATTAAAGAGAATGCAATAATCGGAAGAAATTTAAATACTGCTTAGACAAACCTTTTCTTGTACTGATGTAAAGGGATGTGCACTCATGTAAGGCTGTTGGCTGTTTGATGGTTCATTAATGGAGAGTTGATCGTGATAACACATGTGAGTACATAACCAAGCAGGAAAGAAGGCCATGATTGCCTTCGTTTTATAAAAAATAAGGATAAGGATGAGCAAGCATAAACAACAAGTGATTTAAGTCAGTGCCTCATCATAACGATTATATAATAAGTATATTAATTAGAACTAAGAAAAGTCACATGCTATCTTAATCAGAAAAGATGTTGATTGAAGAAACAATCAGTTCCAGCACAATATACCAGAAAGTCAATATACCAGAGGTGTCTGGAGGAGAAGGTCAATACATAACCTACAATAAAACAATCAGTTCCAGCACAATATACCATAAAGTCAATTCTTTATGCAATTATTCTTCTTTTCACTTACATGTTGAAGGAAGCAAGCCCATGGAGAAGACAAATAGGATGATAATGGATCTGAATTTCATTGCTGATGGTGAAGTGATCGAAGAGTAGAATATATTGCTGGTCTTTCTTAGACACTTAATGTGTAATAACCACTGAGATGGACAAGACGCTAAAGGCACTGCTGGTACAATATTATAGTCTGTAATACGTTCCTTCAATATGTTCCACATGGTGCCCTTTTACCAAACGCCTTGAATCCTTCTGGATTTTGAAAATCATTGCTCTCATACTCAACGGAGTCCAGATTTTTTCTTCATATATCACAAATAGAAACATAGTCAAATCATTTAAGTTAATGATAGAGAGTACCAACACTATTACATTGTTCTAATAATGCACTAAACCAAGACAACAAAGACGTACATATTAATGGAAAACAAAAACAGAGTAGATGGGTACAAAATTAAAGCCAGTTGGATAAATTAAAGGGTTTAGATGTTTAGGGTCACCTAACTGGTCAACTTCATCATCTCATTCTCCCAAAGCGAAGGAATAATAAAAGTCAACCAAGCATTTCACTTACGATGAACCATCCAAGCCAGAAAACATGTCTCCATATTTTTTCTTCTCGACTTTCTTCCCTGTTCAATAAATCGAGAAAATTTGTATAAAAAATATTGAAATAAAATAAGTTTCACTCTGTGGAAGCAAAAGATATCATAACCTACGATGAGAAGAAGAATCTGGCAGGTACTTGGCCAGTCTATATTTCTATTGACAATAACAAAATTAGGTATAGAAAACTGAGATAAACATAGATATAGTAGCATTTTGGAAATAATTTCATGGCACAAATACCTGTAAGTGGCTTTTAACAGGATAGGCTGTCAAAAGCTAGAAAAGAAAATTTCATATAAGGACATATAACAAACAGGGCTTCAGACACATGCCTGTAGTGAATTCATATCCGAAATTAGCCGAACTTGCTGGCGCAAAGCACTCAACCGAAATCCGAGACTTTCAGAATTCCACTGGCATCCAGCACCAATTATCAGGCTGCAAATCAGTACGTGTGAAATAATTAGAGATCCATACATTCTCGCCAAGGTCTTGAGGACACAAGTGCAAAGAGACTGAGGTAAATAAGAAAATGTCAGCACTGACCTTGAGGTCTCTATGATAAACGCCTCTACTGTGGCAATAATCAACAACATTGATAAGCTGGCGAAAATATTTTCTAGCTTCATCTTCCTTCGGTCTCCCTTTAGCGCCCTTTCCACACAAAAAAGAAGAAATCAACCAATTATAATTTGCACGCTGCATCTAAACAAATAGTACTCCTCATCCACTTTCAAAATCAAGGGACGAACGTAGAACATACAATTTTATCAAAAAGTCCACCACCAGTGACGAATTCCATAACAATATATATCTTTGTTTTGTTGGCCATAACCTGCAGAGAAGATATTCACTTACTGAGTAATTAGTACAATTTCCAGCTAATTCACGAATTACAATCGACATTCAAAACTTGCTATTGGAATATTAATCATAAAAGAATCAAATACTAACCTCAAACATGCAAATAACATTAGGATGATTAATTAATTTAATGGTTAAAATTTTGCGCTTAACCTGTCACGAGAACAGACGAATTAATACTTTGTACAACAATGAAATTAACTCAAAAGAAAGAGAAGAATAAACACAAGGCAAATGATAACAAGAGTCGAACCAATATTATCAGTGTGCTATTGTAATCTGAACAAGGTAATGAACTATCACTTCATTGTCCTCACAATACTGTTCTGCAAGATATCAGCTGTTCCACTGAAGAGGTAAACAGATCTGAAAATTAGAAATTAAAAAAAAAAAAAATCCAGAATAACTCATAAAACTCTTTCCCAAGTTCAGTATATAAACATATCATTGGTGAATTATTTATGACAATAATTACAATTCCTATATATTCATGGTATTTATTTCCCAAATCCAGTTTTAAACAAATGTTTTCAAATTTCACCGCTGTCAGATGCTGTATGCAGATCTCTTACTTTATTTATCAATTTTCAGATGGCATATTCTGATATATACATTCAGCTGATAGTTTTTCATGGTATTATTTACTTCTGAGTTCAGTCAAATGGCCAAATATCAAAAATGAAATTGCAATTTACAACAGACAAGGAAATTACCCATCTGTAGATATTCCAAAACCCACTTTTCCCATCGGTGACAAAGAAAAGCTCTCCTGAAATATGGAAAAGAATAAAATAATGTCAATGAAAACTTTGACCCCATGCAAGTAATTCAGTAGATTTCAGGGCACCGTTCCAATTATTTTGGGCTATTGTCAAATAAGATGCTTCGCAAATGAACGAAAAAAACTTACATCACTTTAAGGGGTTTGTTTTAGGGAAAGATGCACTCAACAAGGCAAAGGCATTCGATGAGAAGCACCAGCTCACAACAAATGCCTCAGCTACTGTTGCATCCCTTGACCGTAGGATGGGTTTGAGCCGAACGATAAGTATTGGGACTTCTCTGATGAATGAGAAGGTGAAGGAAATGGATGAAAGGTTCCAAGTATCAGAGAAAACACAATCAGCCTTAGCAGCTGCTGAACAGAAGGCGAGCATCGCAGGGTCTGCCATCATGAGCAACAGGTGGGCATCATGGGTTGCAACTGCGCTGACTGCGGTCTCCAAGGCCGCAGAGGAAGTGGGTGCCAAGATAATGGAGAAAGTCGAGAAGGCTACTGAGCGGGAAAGGAAGGGGAGTAGTGAGGACAAGGAGAAGGCCATAAAACGACAGTTTCTAATGAAGCTGCAAATAACACGGGCAATGAATCGCCCACTATTCCTGTCATTTCAGTTGATGAGAATAATCAGACTGTCCGATTGGGTCAGGTTTACTGTAACTAAATTGTGACTTCAGTATTTGCTATGCTAAAACCCCTACGCTAGTGTGTAATATGTGGCCAAATGGTACTCAAATTATTTTCCAGGAGAACAGATGGGCGGCGTATCAAACACCAGAAGAAAAATCAAGGGAAAAGAAATCCCTTTCTCTACAGTGTTTCCAGATTCTTTATCTAAATCTACAGACAGGGCCTAAAAAAAGACCCTTCAGTTATTATCATTTAAAATGAAATCAAAGGTTAGCAAAATAGTTTCTGACATCCATTTTTCAGGGGCATTTGATGACTAAATAGTTCTAATTATTCAGAGCTTGATTCATGTAAAAGCAAACCTAATGAAAAAACCGTAGGTGAATATGATTCCAGAGAACAGATCCAAGAACCTATGTTACAGAAAGAAGTTCTCGCATAAGGTTCTGTTATTAGTTAGTGCTTAGTAGGAAACTCTGGAAGCATTTCTAATCCCCAGAATGTGCGTGAATATAATCTTAGTGCTTTGTTTATGTGCATTTGTAGTCGATTAATGAAATTATACCATCATTTTTGTTTCATTCAAATGCTTTAGTAATACTTAGAATGATTAACTAAGTAGGAAGAACATCTTACATAGTTGAGAACAAATTTAATGAAAATTAAAGTTCCAGATAATATGAAGTCATAGAATGAAACATTACCTGTTATCGGGTTGATTTTCTTCTAGCCTGGTGGCTAGAGTGAGGCATGCTATACCAGCAATCTGAAGATTTCTCGTGGATTTGAAGTATCCTTTGCTGAAAATTCTGTCAAGAAGACTCACTCCTAAGAACATGGTTTCCATCTTGAGCTCCCTGTTGGATAAATCCGAGACTTTCAGAATTCCACTGATTGTTCATCTTCCCCAGTGTGTATTGTTCTAGATCTCGAGAAGAAGTCACAAAAGCAAAAACCAGATGGGTGTAGAGTGTAGACCAACTGAAGCAAAATAAATTTCGTTAATTGTCACATGTAATGGAATGAAATTGTGCATTCTATTAATAAATTCAAGGGTGCTAAGTTAATGAAATTTGCTCCATGGACTAAACTCTAAAGATCTCACAAGAAAATATAAGAATCGCAGTGCTCGAGACAAAATGATACCCGCTCTTGGATTATGCTCCGTGCCTTGACAAGCTGTGCTTCCAGATCAAGTTCTCTCTCTGTTACCTCTGAAGTGACTTCAGCACCCTTCTGTGCATCTTGAAGCTGAACCATACGATCCTTCAGATTGATACATTCAGTGATATTAGACATCATTGTCCATTATCAAGACATTGGATTGGTTCAGTGGATCAATCAACACAAGCCCTCAATTTACCTTTATGGAAGTCATCTTTGTTCGAAGACTTTCTTCAATTTGATCTCGGGCCATATGAAGAGGCAGATCAAACATGTCCTGCAAAGTATAAAAGTAGTAAAATTTCTTAGTTCTTACTACATGAATTCATAGAGATCAAAACAAGTGCTCCATCTAATATAATATTGAACAATTTGACATACCGTCCTTCCACCCAAGGGGGACTGCGACACATCACCATCTTGTTTACTATTGGCAGAAGAAGACTGCTTTCCATTTGGAGCATTCAGGAATTCACGCATATCAACCTAGAGCCAAGGTTCGGCAAAAAATGTGTTCGAATAGTTAAAACATTGAATCTGCCCAAGTAATTCAATCAATGATGATCTATGTTGTGACATGGCTACTTTTCAGTATTGCCAGTATCATATTCCAATGTGCCTCAGCCAAAATGCACAATAACAAAATAACAGAAGAGATTACCCCATGATCAACAGTTCAACACACATTACAAATGGCAGAGTATAAACTTTCCAGAAGATCATAACACAACTCAATTGATAGGAAATCAATATTTTCAAACATATTTATATATAGCACATATGGAATATATAAATAAAACTATCCACTTTGACTAAAACACATGTTAAACATGACACTAAAAGTGTCATAATTTACACAAGGTTTGCTTTGAAGAAATTGGCTGCAAGTAAAAATAACTTTTTCAAGGTCGAAACTTTTAGTATCTCCACAAATGGTGTGACAAAATTATATGCTCTTTCAGACTCTGATATTTGACCAATTTGATATTCAAGTACTCTTTAGAAGCTAAAAAACCCATGCAAAGAGAAATGCACAATTTCAGTTAACAATCAAAATAACAACAAAGTTTTTTAAATGGAATGTTGACCATTGCAACTGTTTTCCACAAGATCCCCACAGAAAATGGAACATATACAATGGGAGAAAGGGGTCAACAATTCAAAATAGTGCCAATAAAGTACCTGCATCGAGCGTAGCATTGTTCTCAAATTAGCATTCTCTGCCACCAGTTCTTGGTTTTTTTGCTTCATAAGTGTCAACCTACAAAAAGAAAACAGTAATTTGAGAAGTTGAGATTTGGTCGTGGCAATATATAAAGTATAAATGAGTCCAACATTATAACTTACGATCTTTTTGTACAAATCATTGTCAGCTTTTTTCCATTCCATGTCCCACGCTGCCTTCCTTCTTTCTGTCAAAAAAGGTCGCTAAGTAGAGAGCTTAGTACTGCACTACGAGATCCTCATAATAGTGTTTACCTGTAGCAAATTCATAATTTCCATGCCAGATCTAGATTCCTTCTTTTTCTCCATTAATACTTGATTCAACCGCTCCTGCAAGGAAATTCATGTTCATGACTTTGACATGAAATTTGTGCAGTCTTAAAGATTATACTCTGGTATTTCCCCAAAAAGCTACTAAGGTAGCTCAAAATATAACACCTGTAACTTGGTATACTCTTTTTCCTTCTTCTTCATCTCATGAATCTGTTGGGTTTTCACTTGCTGTTAATCAGATATAAGGCTAGAATTAATAACACAAACAAAAATTAGGAAGATTCATATCGTTTACAAATTGGTTCTAATGTGCGAACCTGATTACCCAAAACCATCTTCTGAAATTCATCTCGCTCCTGCTGCAACTTATCAATTTGGACCTTAAAAGCTGCAGTAGCTTTAGCTTCCTAATCATAAAATTGTAACAAATTCAGAAAAACGACAACTGCTGATTACAAGTCCAACAATGTTTTCAACATGAAAACTGGACAAACCGTTGTAGTCATTGTGCCTATTTCTCTATCTTTTGCTGATAACTGTGCTTCCAGCCTCTCAATTTTCGCTTCCAATCTTGAAATATCTGATAAGAGTCTTTACAAGTAATAAAGCATGTAAGCTGCATGAGTTTAATGCATTTGAGTTTTGACTATAGCATCTTGTCACATTCGAAGAGTATAGCACCATATCATCAGCTTAAAGCAAAAAATAACATTACTAAAACTAAAATCAAGTAGAAATAGGAAAAGAATGTAGTCTTGGACCTTATTGAGTTATTGTTTGAATACAACCTTGTCCATGAAAATCATTGCAGTCATAAGAACATACTACCCACAAACTGAACTTAACTTCACTCAAATTGGCAAAGATTCAAGAATAGGCCATTATATTAATTACGGCCAAATACCAAATAAATACGCCCATAATAGTAAATTATACAAAATCGTGACAATACATTTACATCATCACAGCGGAAATAGCCAAACAATCTACTATAAAAGCGATAGGTATGAAAAGCACTACCTCTGTCACTGCTCATTAGCTGACTCCCTGAACTCAACATCTCTCTGTCTCTGCTGCAACAAAGCATGTAGACAGTTGCAAGTCCTCGCAACCGAAACCTGTATCCGGTTTGTGTTCACAAGGATGATACAAATGTTCGTCAGACTTCCACAAAATCAGGATTCCATACAATCATCCATATAAATTCATCTCATATGAAAGGAAAAGGAACGAGTCAATTCTTATATGCATAACGATGCATCACCAAATCTATTTAAACTCTCACCATTAATAACCACAAGCTTACAGAGAATCAAATGAGGAGACAATGCTTGACAACACTGGAATCGCCAATTACAAGGAGTTTGAACAAATAGTGGCTGAAAGACAAACAAAAAGCAATAAAAATTAGTCAAATTACAACAATTGAGATAGGAATGCTACAAAATAGAAGTATTAAATACAACCAATTAAAGAATGCATGATCTTAAAAGTCTCCAAATAACCAAATTTCCAGGAAAAGGTCATTGAGTTGAAACAAGCAAATAAGGTAATTCAAGGATTTAGCCCATCACTCACTCCAACCTATCACAGCAGCTGCCAGATGCACACAAAACAACAAATGTATACGCTCCAAAAGAACCACAATAAAAATGTAAGATGAATCGAAGCACAGACCTGAAGCAGAACTAAATAACCAACTCTGGGTGATTTCGAAAATCAATGAATCTCTCTTTGATTTCATGAACAGACTATTCGAAGTTGTAGTAACACCACTACTTAAACATTTACACTGTGAATTGTTTTTCATTTTTTTTTTAAAGCTGGGATTCGTAAGCAGGATGCAACAAACACAAATTCAAATAGGCTACCTTCGCATGAAGCTTTTCAGTTTCTTTGATCATGTACTCAACCAACGAGCCATGGAATCCGCTTATAGGAAAAGCACTGGGGTCATATGTCTCTTCATTGTACGAAAACTGAGCTCTCTCCACAAGACTGAATATAATGCTATCCTCTTGCCTAATCAACGAGTTTCTGATCCCCTCCAGAGTGTAACTCTCAGTCTCGTCTACCCTCTGTTTGGGTGCCAACTTGGAAACAAAACAAATATTACATTACATTAAGGGAAAGATGAAGTGGCTCTATCACACAAATCAAACAAACAGCATACAGGAACAATATACTATATTTATGTAATATTCATGAAGAAAAGAAACAACAGCTGATGGAAACAAAATCGAAGATAGTGATTTCAATTTCGAATTTCATTATATTCAACAATTGCATTACAATGTTTGTACATCTCTAAAATGAAATTGACACATTATCAGCCGACCAATCTTTATATGGATGTACATTTGGGTTGTGTTTCCCTCAAAACCTCCAATAGGACACATCTTTACAATGTCAGTCATTCTATTCATTGCACCGATAGGGATACTCTAAGGATGACGAGTCCTCCTCCTCATGCTCCTCTGATTCTCTAAATCACCCTCCTCGTCCTCCTCTTCCTCCTCTTCCTCCTCCTCCTTCTTCTTCTTCTCCTCCCCCTCCTTCTTCTTCTTCTCTTCCTCCTCCTTCTTCTTCTCCTTCTCCTCCTCGTCCTCCTCCTCCTCTGAGGACACATCTAGATTAAGAAAGACAAGGATTTCGCCGCCTATTGTTACCACCGAACGCGAAACCAAACGCCACACAGTTTTTCGATTGAGAAGAGCGTGTGCAACTACAAAAACAGTAATAAATGCAAAAATACTGGCAAAAAAATGTAAGGCAGCTGTAGACCTCCCTTTTGTGTAGGATATCAATATACTCAGCATTGAAACCACCGTTAGAATGCCGGAACAGAATAGAAGATTTTTCTTTAGTTTCACCACTTTCTCATAATGTGTCGCCAGGGCCTCCTCTGCCTCTTCCGGAGGAGGCTTAGAACCCTTGAAGTTTGACGCCAAAAGACTGAACAAAGTATAACACGCAATAAACGCCCAAAGCTGTACTGTCCGGTTATCGAAAATCTCATCGGATTTTTCAGCTATCAATCCAACCAATAGCGCTGCCGGAAGGGGGATTACCTTCTCCATAAAGTGGATGTAGGATGCTATAAAACCTCCAGGAGCGGAGACTTCACCAGAAGAAATAGCAGTACTGGTGATACTCGCAGTTCGTGGAAAGCTGTAGAAACTCACGGGTGCTTTGGGAGGGGGACGACGGGCGGCGATGTCAGCGGCGTCGGCATGGGGGTTAGGTGGGGCTGAGAAACCGGCGGTAGGGATTAGCTTGCAGCAGCACGGAAAAGCTACTTCGGGAGCACCATCGGCGATGTCAGCGTTGGCATGGGGGTTAGGTAGGGCTGAGACACCGACGGTAGGGTGTAGCTCCATTTGAGTATTTCGCTTAGAAGCCAAACGGCAGAGAAGGCGGCAAAGGGAATTATGATGACCTGGAAATTGAAGCAGGAAGTAGAAAAGGGAAGAAACGATAACGAGAGAACAAGAAGAACCACCCAAGAACAGTTAACAAAATATGAAAAGAAAGATATTCATTCAGAAGCAAGAAGCCAAAGAAATGGTTTGAGATCAAGAAGAAAAGCGCAGCAAAAGAAATCAACCAAGGGCCGTTTGGATTGGCTTCAGAAGCCAAAAAGTAAAAGCAGAAGCAGAAGCAGAAGTCAAAAGCAAAAGCATGTAAATTTTGTGTTTGGATGGAATGTTTGAAAAGCGGCTTTTTCTATAAAATATGTTTGGATGAATAAAAATGAAAAGTGCTTTTAGAGTGTGGTAATTACCAAAAAGTACATGCTACTTAATATGATAATAAGATATATTTATAGTGTAATTTATATCAAGTAGTGGGGGTATTTAAGTCCTTGCACATTTTACGAGGTGCTTTTGGCTTCTGCTTTTGGGCTGCTTCTCCCAAAAGCACTTTTTTCGCTTTTCGAGGTGCTTTTGCTTTTTCTTAAAAGCCAAAACAAACACCTAATTTCTACTAAAAGTGCTTTTGGCAGAAGCAAAAGCCAAAAGCACCTCCGTAGAAGCCAATCCAAACGGGCTCCAAGAAAGGTTGAATTGGACCTTCCTTTGCCTTTGCCTTCTAGTGGATCCCCAGTCTGGCCCAAGGACCAACTAGGAGAGTCTATAAATAAGTCTCCAGAAACCCTAGCCTCCATAAGAAGTTCATAATTCTCTTCCAAAAGAGAGGGTGAGGGGCGGCCAAGAGGGCTTTCTTGGAGATCAAGTTTTTCTCTCCATCCGTTCGATAGATCTCTGTCCATCCGGAGTTCGTACGGGGTCGGGAACAGTCCGGAAGATTCCTAGTGTTGAATCCGTTCGTGTGCAAGGAGGGAGATCCGTTCGTTTGCCCGTTCGTGTGTTTGGAAGATTGTTCGTGGTTGCATATTGCAGATCTACGGACATTGACGAAAAGAACCAAGTTTCCAATCAGACGTTGTTGCAGATCTGCTTTGGCAAGGTAATTTTCGTAAACATCCTAGTAGATATATTATAATACCATGTATGTATGTGTTGGCATCCAATAACGATCCCTGGGCACGGACCACCCTCATAGGTGTGTTCCTACAATTGGTATCAGAGCCAGGTTTCGTGATTATTGGCTCTGCCAGAAAACACATAGTTGGTATTTAGATTATGTATTTTCTAGCATGTTCTTGGATGAAAAATAAATATAAATATAAATATAATTTATATTTATATTTATTTTATTATTTTCATGTGTTGAATGTTCCGTCGCAGTCCTATTGTTTTGTTGTAAGCGTTTTTCCCACCAGATAATAAGTGTGGGTAGATTAGGCGTTTATCATAGATCAAATGTATATAGGATTTCATGTAATTTTCATATTATGTAATGTAATGATGGAGATGGGCATGAAAAAGAGCAAACGGAGGCGATTTCACATGAAAGGAAGCGGCGGCGGCGGCGGCGGACCGGCGGCGAACCGGCGGCGGCGGCGGCGGCGGCAGAATTGGCGGCTGGGCAGACGGCGGGGCTGGTGGTGGCAGCTGCAGGGGTTGATGGAAAAACTAGGGTTTTAGCCCAATGGGCCGAAATACTAGGGTTTCCGTCGGCAGAAACTGTTTGGGCCGTAACTTTTGCCTCGGATGTCCGTTTGGGGCCCATGATACCTTTCGGAAACGTCGCGACGAGATCTACAGGCGTCATGGTAGAACCATGACCGAAAATCTCAGCGCCAAATTCGGACGTCTGACAGACTTTTTTCGCTGATCTTAAAAGTGGGACGTCCGGTGAAATTTCATCGCATTGCATGAGAGGCAGATCCAGGCATCGTTCGGCGCCCGCTCGAATATTGTAATAGTTATTTTAGGCTATTAGATAGGTTCTTGGGGCTGCACGGGATTGCTTTATTTTATTGCTCTCTTTATTTGCTTTGTGGATGTAATATTAAATTTAAATTTAAATTTATTTATAAATTTAAATTTAAATTTAAACATGCTAGAAATCACGTTTTAAGTAGCCTTAAATTATGTTGTTTTAATTCTAGTGGCATGCTAGGGCTTATGTGATTTGCATGTTAGGAGCATGTTAGGAATTTAATTATTTCTTGATGCATGCTATGGAAAAACCTACAAGTTAAATGACTAAGTCTAAATTATTGAATTTTAATTAATTCATGGGCCTCCACAATTGATCTTTATGTAAAGTGATTGTCATACGCGTGGCCCATGGGGTCTCCTCCCTAACGGATGTTGACTTTCACAAGATTACTAGATGAGATTTCTAATTAATGATTTAATTTTAAGTAAAGTGTGTGGCATACGCGTGACCCATGGGGTCTCCTCCCTAACGGATGTGCCATGCATAAGTTTACTAGAAAAATTATTTCAAGATAACTGGAGGAGATTATTTACATGCGATATGACTACCCCATCGGTCGCGTATTAATTGTGCATAATTATCCTTAAGGTTAAATTGTGGTCAAGACTTAGATGTGAATTTTAATATAACCCCCCAACGGGGTCCCTGTTTTTATTTACATGGCCAGTTTTAAAAGATCGACAATTAATAAGGATAAGTTGATGAGATAATGAAATTAGAGGCCGGGTGCCTGTTTGATAAATGCATGTGTAAACGTCCATCCTAACATGGCTTGCATATTCATTTATTGAGCTGTCGAGGAATGCATAATTTCAATGGTTTTGAGGTTTTTCATGATATTATGCTTTCATGTGAATGTGAATAAACTGCTTATACTTATGTGTTTGCATGTTTTATTTTCAGTCGTTAACATGTCGTTCAATCCACTTATGACTATTCTCACTCAAAACAAATTGACCGGTCCAAATTATTTGGACTGGAAACGAAATCTGGATATTGTCCTTGTCGCTGAAGAGTACAAATTTGTGCTCACTACTCCTGCTCCGGCGGCCCTTACTGATAGTTCCACCGAAGAGCAAAGGGAGGCTCATCGGAAGTGGCATAAGGCAAATGAGATGGCTCGTTGCTATATATTGGCCTCTATGACCAACGTACTGCAACAGCAGCATCAAGCTATGCCTACCGCTGCTGACATGATGTTGAGTCTCAAGGAGCTTTTTGGTGAGTCAGACAGGTCTGCGAGGTTTGAGGCAATGAGGAAGATTATGTCTTCTTCTATGCCAGAGGGAGGGTCAGTGCGTGAGCATGTTCTCAAGATAATGGAAAATTTGAATGAGATAGAGCTGCTCGGGGGTAGTATTGATGGTGACACCAAGATCGATATTATCTTGCACTCACTCCTAAGTCCTATGAGAACTTCCGCCTCAATGCCATCCTCACTAAGAGGAACTACACACTAGCCGAGCTTCTAGTGGACTTGGTTGCGGCAGAAGGTCTTATGGGAAGTACTCCACAGGCTCTGGTTTCTGTACAGGCTGGACCTTCTTCGTCTAAGGGCGGGAAGAAGAAAAAGCCTATTAAGAAAAAGAGCAGTGGAAATGCTGGAAGCAGTGGGAGCAAGTCGGTTGCGCCTTCTGGTGGCGTGAAGAAACCGAAAGGAAAGTGCTTCAAGTGCGGCAAGACGGGACACTGGAAAGCTGATTGTCCTCTCCTAAAGAGCAAAAATGGTACGCCTCTAGTATTAGTTGTCGAAACATGCTTTGCGGCCAGTTCTACCAGTTCATGGGTAGTAGATACTGGAGCCACTGATCATGTTTGTTGTACTTTGCAGGGCTTTCTGCAAACAAGGCAGCTGAGTGAGGGCGAGGTTACCATTCGCTTGGGAAATGCATCGCGAGTGGCGGTGGTTGCAGTGGGAGATGTGCACTTATCTTTTTCTGATTCTGTTTTAGTTTTGAAGAACGTTTTATTTGTGCCTAGTTTTCGAAAGAATTTAATTTCAGTTTCAAAACTTTATAAGGACGGATATTCAGTTGTTTTAAATGAAGATTCTTTTATTATTATGAGAAACAACAGTGTTGTCTGTTCTGGCACGATGGAAAACGATCTTTATTCTATTACTTGTGCACAACAAACTGAAACTCAAGTTCATGCATCTACATCATTAAAGAGAAAGGAACCTTCTAAAATGAATCAAACATATTTGTGGCACCTTAGACTTGGTCATGTCAATCTAAGGAGGATCCAAAGACTGGTAAGTAGTGGTTTTATGGGCTCTCTCCAAGTGGAACCATTCGCAGTCTGCGAATCCTGCCTGGAAGGCAAGATGACCTCGAGGCCCTACAAGGCCCAAGGAAATAGGGCCGATGATGTGTCAGAATTGATTCACTCTGACGTATGTGGGCCTATGTCAATTCAGGCTAGGGGTGGTTTCGAGTATTTTGTCACTTTTATTGATGATTACTCGAGATATGGATACATATACTTGATGCGCCGCAAGTCTGAATGCTTTGACAAGTTCAAAGAATTTAAAGCAGAAGTGGAGAACCGTCAAGGGAAGAGTATCAAGTCACTACGGTCTGATCGTGGTGGCGAATACCTTAGTGCTGAATTTAGGCAATACTTGTTAGAGAGTGGGATAAGATCCCAATTGACTGCACCTGGTACTCCGCAACAGAATGGTGTAGCTGAAAGAAGGAATAGGACTCTGTTAGATATGGTGAGATCGATGATGAGTTATGCCTCACTACCTATCTCGTTTTGGGGATATGCCTTGGAAACAGCGGCGTACATACTGAACTTTGTGCCTTCTAAATCAGTTCCAAAGACTCCAATGGAATTGTGGTCTGGGCGAAAGCCCAGTATGAACCACATTCGGATTTGGGGTTGCCCAGCACATGTGTAGGACAGGGAAGCTGATAAATTGGCACCTAGGACGGAAGTGCGGCTGTTTGTAGGATACCCCAAAGGAACGAGAGGGGGTTATTTCTATAGTCCTAGGGATCATAAGGTAGTGGTTAGCACCAACGCCCGGTTCCTAGAGGAAGACTATGTGAGTGAGCATAAATCCAAGAGTGAGATTATTCTCAATGAGCTAAGAGGAGACAATAGCATACCGAGTGTACAAGAAGATATACCACAAAATACTGCACAACGTGTTGACACTGATGTCACCACACATGAATCGCCTCGACGTAGTGGGAGGGTAACTCGATTACCCAGTCGTTTCTTGTTGGTGGGAGAGTCTTCAGACTCAGTTCCCAGTGATGAACAAGAACCGGATCCTTGGACCTACAAGGAGGCGATCCAGGATGTCGATGCAGAAGCTTGGCAAAATGCCATGGATTCTGAGATTGAATCCATGCATACTATGGATGTATATGACCTTAAAGACCTTCCAAATGACAAAAAGGCCATTGGGTGCAAATGGGTCTTTAGGAGGAAGAGGGGACCTGACGGGAAGGTTACTACCTTCAAAGCACGGTTGGTGGCAAAGGGTTTCACTCAGAAAGAGGGCATCGATTATGATGAAACTTTCTCACCAGTAGCCATGCTAAAGTCAATCCGGATACTCTTATCCATAGCTAGTCACATGGACTATGAAGTTTGGCAAATGGATGTAAAGACAGCTTTCCTTAACGGGAATCTGGATGAAGATATCTATATGCAGCAACCTGAAGGTTATGTGAAGAAAGGCCAAGAGCATCGTGTGTGGAAGCTAAAGAAGTCTTTATATGGACTTAAACAAGCTTCAAGGTCTTGGAACATTCGTTTTGACGAAGTGATCAAGTCCTACGGATTTGAACAATGTCCAAATGAAAGTTGTGTGTACAAGAGGTGCAACGGAAACGTGGTGGTATTCTTAGTACTATACGTAGATGATATACTTCTCATTGGAAACAATGTCAAGGTATTATCAGACGTAAAGGTATGGCTTTCTGAGCAATTTCAAATGAAGGACATGGGGGAAGCGTTGTACATTCTAGGAATGAAGGTCATTCGTGATCGGCAAAAGAGAATGTTGTGCCTTTCTCAAGCAGCCTACATTGACACTGTGATTGCTCGATTCAGCATGCAGAACTCCAAGAAAGGATTCTTACCTTTCAGACATGGAGTTCCTCTATCTAAAGAAATGTGTCCCAAGACACAAAAGGAGACAGAGGAGATGGCTAAGGTTCCTTATGCCTCGGCAGTAGGAAGCCTTATGTATGCCATGCTGTGCACGAGGCCTGATATCTGCTATGCAGTAGGCATGGTGGCGAGATATCAGTCTAACCCTGGACAAGGACATTGGATTGCGGTGAAGCATATTCTCAAGTATCTGAGAAGAACTCGGGATTATATGCTAGTTTACCAGTCAAGCAATCTAAGTTCTTTGGGTTACACAGATTCAGATTTCCAAGCTGATCGAGATGAGAGGAAGTCAACCTCGGGATATGTGTTTACCTTAGGAGGTGGAGCAATCTCATGGAGGAGCGTAAAGCAGAAATGCATCGCAGATTCTACCATGGAAGCCGAATATGTTGCGGCCTCTGAGGCAGCAAAGGAGGCTGTGTGGCTCAAGAGCTTCTTGTATGACTTAGGGGTTTCTGCGAGCATGCCTGAGCGTATCATTATCTATTGTGATAACGCTGGTGCAGTGGCAAACTCAAAAGAACCTAGAGCTCATAAAGCTAGTAAACACATAGAAAGAAAGTACCACATCATACGAGACATCGTGAGACGAGGAGACGTGGCTGTGACAAAGATTGCGTCGTTGGACAACTTGGCAGACCCTTTCACGAAGACTCTGGCAATAAAGATCTTCGAGAAACATGTAGAGGGTCTTGGTTTACGATATCTTTCAGCTAGCTAGACTTTAAGTATAAGTGGGAGACGTGTTTGTGTATACTAAAAGTTTAGCTTTAGTATAAGTGGGAGATTGATAGAGTATACAGTAAAGCAAACTTTTAGTGCGCTTTTGTATTTATTCGATTTCTATATTGACTGAAATAAATGGTTATTCACATTGTTGCTTTTGTATGGATGCTTGTATGTTTTCTACATAATTGCAAGTATGTCCAATTATCTAATATTGTAGACAACATGGTGTGTTAGGAGTCACACAGAAGATCATGTTGTCGGTTCCTTATAAGATATAAACAGTATTCACAACTGAGATAGTTTGGACATAACTATTGGTTTATGTTGTACTGGAAACTTGTAATTAGTTTATCTTGACTATTAGTTTGCAGTAGTGCGCTGCGTCGCATTGAAAGGATCACAGTTGAGATGCATTCTTCTATTCTGGCATAAGAAGAATCAAGATCTCGGCGACTCTGATTAATTCTTAACCCTAGTAGAGATAAATCTGACACGGAATATTTGTTGGTCGCTTTGATTTACCATGAGTGAGAATCCTAGTTGATTCAATATGCTTCGTATTTTGGGCGCCAATATTATTTGCATGGTGTCTATTTATTCTCACTAGGGCACTGTGTCCTGGTAATCCGGGTTGATGACGTCCCCTTAAGGAGCTCAATAAGGATCATTGTATGAACCCTGCAGGTGGATTTATTCCGTACAATGATGAGGTTTGAGTGGTACTACTTAAGGATTAAAAGAGATTAATTAATTAAATTGTCAGAAGTTTTAATTAATTAATGGACGTGCGATATCTTAAACATAGGGAATAAATTGAGTCTAATAGAAGCCCAGATTCAATCTGGATCAGGCCGGGAGTGCAACATTAATTATTTAGTGGAATTAATTAATGTTTTATAGACCAAATTATGTTCTGGGCTGAATATAAGAATTTGAGTCTGTAAAGGAGCCTGAGCCTGATACATTCTAGTGGATCCCCAGTCTGGCCCAAGGACCAACTAGGAGAGTCTATAAATAAGTCTCCAGAAACCCTAGCCTCCATAAGAAGTTCATAATTCTCTTCCAAAAGAGAGGGTGAGGGGCGGCCAAGAGGGCTTTCTTGGAGATCAAGTTTTTCTCTCCATCCGTTCGATAGATCTCTGTCCATCCGGAGTTCGTACGGGGTCGGGAACAGTCCGGAAGATTCCTAGTGTTGAATCCGTTCGTGTGCAAGGAGGGAGATCCGTTCGTTTGCCCGTTCGTGTGTTTGGAAGATTGTTCGTGGTTGCATATTGCAGATCTACGGACATAGACGAAAAGAACCAAGTTTCCAATCAGACGTTGTTGCAGATCTGCTTTGGCAAGGTAATTTTCGTAAACATCCTAGTAGATATATTATAATACCATGTATGTATGTGTTGGCATCCAATAACGATCCCTAGGCACGGACCACCCTCATAGGTGTGTTCCTACAGTCACCTGTGGAGAATTTTGTTCACACGCTATTTAAGAACAAGTGAAATATGGAGATGGTCTCAAGGAATTGGAGACTTTTGGGTTTAGGAACTTACAAGGCTGAATGCTGTTGTCCCGAGAAAAAGAAGGTACATCTTACCCTAAAACAAATTGTTGACAAAATTAAGGGTCAGAAGAAAATTAAAGTAACTTTGCCTGGTAACTTCCCCGAAAATAGATAATTAAAATAACCTCGACGAGATGCAAATTTGTTGCACGGCTTAAGAGAACAAATGCAAATTCTCCAATTTGTGCCAAGGATATTCCAACCTGAGATTGGAGGAAGATTGGACAAATCCATTCATTTATGTGCTTTAACACCTGAAGGATGTTGAACATTCTAGAGAAAGTGTCTTACAATGATTGATGTCTTGACGCTGTAGCCAAAGGCCTTTGTAATGCCCGCAGCAACAGCTGTCTTAATTACGACAACCAGAATTACTGAGGTAAGTAATATGTCTACATGTGCCCATAGGAATTGAACGTTTATGAGCATCCCAATACTAGAAAGGAATAGAGGTGCAAAGAAGTTACGAATTGGTTCCACCTGCAAGAAAAAATGCCTGGAATATATTATTAAGTGACCAACGACAATTCCCTTCGGCACCCAAGGAATACAGCTATCTTACCACAAAAGTTGCTTTAAGAATCATTATGCCAAGGATGATGTAAGAATGAACAAAAGCTAAAACAAAAAAGGAGAACAACTAGTTTTGCAGTACCTCTTTCAGGGTATGATGTGCAAATTCCGTAGTGGATATCATGACCCCAGCCACAAAGGAACCCAATTCAAGACTTGAGCCTAGTTTATCACTGCACTGAAATAGGAAAATCAATAAGATAACTATCGAAAATGCTGAGTTCAGATTAGGGCTGAGCAAAAACTCCGGAAACAGGAAAAACCGAATCGAACCAAATGGAAATTTAAAATTTGGGGTTTGAACTTTTTTTTTTTGGGGGGGGGGGGGTGGTTAAGACCGAACCAAATCGAAACGGAAAAAAGTGAACAAACTCTACTTCTTTTATGAGTATGAGGCGAAGGTCTCGCAATTTCATCCCTGGAGTCCAATTTATAATATTAATATAATAATTAAAATTTAATACTTCCTCCGTCTCATTACTTTTGTTACATTGGCCTTCGACACACATGTCGAGGCACATTTTCAATGGTTAATAACTTAAATTGTGTACAATGAAAAATTATAAAAAGTTGATTGTCTAAAACTACAAGATTAGACGAATCTAACAAGATCTCACTTGACTATGTTTTTTCTTACATAGCTACACTAAAAATTTGAATTAAAGTTAAACAGTGAATAGTGTAAAAAAACCATCCGTAACAAAAATGTTGAGACGGAGGTAGTATTATAGTATATGATATATATTACATTAAAAATAAAACCCTACTTTTATACTCTTGTGAAATGTGGAATAATGTTGTCTGTTTTACAGCTATTGCTGCTTGCTGCAGTATTGTCCCAGGAGCCCTAGATTGGTGAATTGCCTCTGTGGTGAAAGAGATATGCAAAACTGTGGTGTTAGATACACGTTTTCAGCATTTTGTGGACACTTTAGTATGACCATCGTTTATTTGGAACTTCTGTACCTATTTGAAAAACATTTTAATGTTTGGAACTTTTAGTTTGTTGGGTGTTATATTTTGGTTTTCAGATTATTATTTTTTTATGAAATTTTGGTTTTTAGGTTTGGTTTAGTTTTCGTTTTTTCTGTTATTCAATTAGATATTTAGATTTTAGTAAAATTTCAGTTTTTCAGATTGGTTCAGTTTTGAGAAAAACCGAACCAAAGTACCTTGCTGCTGAGAGCATGCCAACCAATATAGCACTTATGGTTCCAAATAGAGGTTAGCAGATACAATGTCGTGTCATTTACTTTTACTTTGCTAGGTAAATGTAGCCAAATTACAATTCAGTTTTTAGCCATTTGGTGACTCAATGAAACATAGAATTACTGGTTTGACAATAACACTACTCATCAATCACTAAAAAGTATCGAAATGAGAAATGAGGGAATGCATGATTGTTAACTTGTCACTACACATCCATCACTAAAAAGTATAGAAACGAGAAATGAGGGAATGCATGATTGTTAAATTGTCCTTACCCAAGCTGACATCAGACAGAAGGCCACGACAGCCAGTTGATAGAGCTCATTTGTCTAAATAATAAAAACAAAGTTCTGTGAATAAACAGTTCTGTGTATTAAAGAAAGGGTGCAAAACACTTAAGAATGGAACAATGTGGGATGTTTAACTCTTTATGAGCATACAGCTGAAAATAAACAACTCATATCTAAACCACGCATCAATTCGCTTAAACAGCTGTGATTTAATACGAAGACAAAAGTAAATTGGGAAATGCAAAACAAATGCTACCAAAAGGACTTTATGTCTCACAACTCACAAGATCTAATATATGAGTGAAAGATACTGATGACAAAGAATGACCTTCATTTGAGGACTTCATTATTCCCCAACTCTCAAACAAATTGGTTTTATACGGTTTAGAGATATGAAATTGTGAGTACAAGTTATTAACTTTTAGAAAGATGAATGGCATGAAATTTCAAAAAGAGGCTTGCGATGGGATTTTGATGATGATAAGAGCAGTTTCGCATAAAAATAAACACCTACGTAAGCATATAGATAAAATTCAAAATGTTGTGATTGACTAACTTGGGATGATAATCGCATCATCAACTTTAAAAACCAAGGAACAAAAGACCAAGTCATTACAGAAGCCACACCAAGGTATGTTGACAGGGTGAATAATCTGGAAGCAACAACAAAATCAGGTTAAGTATATGACAAAAGAAAGTGCAGATATGTCATAAAGAGTAAAAATTAAGGCTTACAATTTTCCCATTGAGAAAATTCCTAGCAGAAAGCCACTGCTACCTCTTAGAACAGGGAGCAGAGCGAATAACAAGCCCACAGCACAATCCTAGAAAGATCCATATTCATTCAGTGGAGCTAAAAGAAAAGCCGATCCGGGTATTTTGGGCAGTAAATTGACAAATTTAGTAAATTGAACTCAAAGTACCTGAAAAATTAGGGTTCCAATTGTCACTTGACCATGAAGAGAATTGTTAATGTTCTGTTCAACCAAAAATTTCACTACCTATGAAGAAAAAGACCAAAAGTTAGAAAAGCAACTACTGTCTACTTCACCGAGAAAGAAAGAAAAATAAGCTTATTTTTAAATATATACATACAACTGCAGTTGATGACATTGAAAGGAAACAACCAACAAACACGCCTTCTGAAATCTTTGCTCCACATAACTGCAGTAACCACAACATATGAAAACCGCCATATGATACAATTAGCACGCATTCAGGATATTAGAGTCATACCAATGCAACTGTGCCACACAAGAAAATAAGAATGAATATCTGAAGCAATCCACCAAGAACAGCAACAGCACCCACAGCTTTAAGCTGCATTAGTACTATGTATTAGTATATTCTAGAGAAGAAAGTTAGAAGGATTGAATTTCTTAAGGTGAGGCAAAAAGTTAGAAGGATTGAATTTCTTAATTGAACTCAAAGTACCTGAAAAATTAGGGTTCCAATTGTCACTTGACCATGAAGAGAATTGTTAATGTTCTGTTCAACCAAAAATTTCACTACCTATGAAGAAAAAGACCAAAAGTTAGAAAAACAACTACTGTCTACTTCACCGAGAAAGAAAGAAAAATAAGCTTATTTTTAAATATATACATACAACTGCAGTTGATGACATTGAAAGGAAACAACCAACAAACACGCCTTCTGAAATCTTTGCTCCACATAACTGCAGTAACCACAACATATGAAAACCGCCATATGATACAATTAGCATGCATTCAGGATATTAGAGTCATACCAATGCAACTGTGCCACACAAGAAAATAAGAATGAATATCTGAAGCAATCCACCAAGAACAGCAACAGCACCCACAGCTTTAAGCTGCATTAGTACCATGTATTAGTATATTCTAGAGAAGAAAGTTAGAAGGATTGAATTTCTTAAGGTGAGGCAAAAAGAATTAAAATCCGTACCTTTGACAAAGAGAATTCCAGACCCAAGGCAAAAAGAAGAAAGACAACACCAAACTGAGCAACAGTCTCAACCTGTAATATGGATGGGACTGATGATTCTAACTACATCAAAATTGCTGTAAAATAGTGATAAATGATAAATATGAAATAGCCCTACTTCGGACTATAGAAGGATACAATCAATAGTTCAATACTACTAGTTTAGTGAAAAAGTATCAATCTATCTGATTATCTATGTTCTCTACCATGACATTATGCAAGGAAAAATGGATCACATATATATACTAGTTGAAGACCTGTGCGATGCACAGCGTAAAAAGGATGTACAACTGCCTATGGAAAAAGAAAAAATAATTATACATAAGTGTATGTGAGTTTCTATCTACAACAATTTGTTTCAAGAGAATTTGTTTCCTAATTACAAGTTAAAATTATTGTACAGATAGAGCAATAATGATTTAGTATCAAATAAATTATTTGTTTTCAGTCATATGTTTCCCATGTCAATACTAACTACTTGTGAATACAGTAATGGAAATGAGCTATATACGTGTAGGGAATGTAAGACTGGTAAGGAAACAGTGACAGAAACGTACAAATCACCACAGAAGGTATGTTGAAAGGCGGCGAAAAAATGGTACCTGAATGGTCCCATTGCCATTCCAAACTTTGTAATTGCACTGTCAATTTTATAGACATCTACACCACGTTCAACAAGTATAAGAGCAGATTGAGTGTAGGGAAAGAACATCCTCTGCAAAGCCAGTGCAATTTCCAACCACAACTGGGGTCTTCTTGATTTTCTTTCCAAGATCCAACAAGTCAACAATTGTTTGAGGGGAGGTCTGCTGGGTGCGAACGAGTTCCAGAAGTGGCATGATATGAGCCGGACTACCGGAAATCAAAAAAGAAGGTTAGCTAACAAGATAAAAAAAAAAGGCAAATTAACCGTGTTGGAACAATTTTACCTGAAAAAATGAGCTCCAATGATGCGATCCTGAGACCTTGTTTTTTCTCCAATTAAGTTCAGATGAATAGTCGAAGAATTGCTAGCAAGTATGCAGTGTGGAGGGCAGAATTTTTCAAGTTCAGTGAACATCTTCTGCTTCAGCTCGACGTTTTGAATGACAGCCTATTTACATGTCAAGAACAAGAAAATGCTAAAATTTTCACAACAAAGTTGGAAGAATTCAAAACAATTGATAAAATATTTCACTGTACCTCAATAACCAAGTCCACATCTCTAAAGCTTTCATAATCAAGAGAGCCTTTGAGTTATGAAAAGACTTGTTCAAACTTCTCTTTACTCATTTTCCCTTTCTTAACACGGCTTTGCAAATTAGCTGATAGACACAAGTACCAGTCAAAACGAGTGTAAATAATTCCGTGTTGTACAAAATTGATAAAGGAACCTTACAGCTCACCTGTTACTCTATCAAGCCTGGATTGTAAGAACTTCTCATTCACTTCTTTAAAGACAACAGGGAAATTGGAAAGAACCAAAGCTGTTGCAATCCCAGAGCCCACCGAGTATAGAAACCTTCTTTATCGTCCTTGGCTTCAATCCCAGATCAGTGACCCCGGGTATCAAATATATTAAGTGAAAAATTAGTTTCACTTAATAACAATAATAACAAAACAATAAATAATAGAGAAAAATAAGAGAGGGAACGAAGATAAAGACAAGAACAAACCTTTGACTACTTGACAAAAAAAGAAGAGAGGAAACAGGGATAGGAAAAAAAAAAGGAAAAAGAAACTTACTGACAGTATTCAAAGAAAAACAAAATAGAGGTAGAAGGAAAGAAGAGAATAAACAGGAACCCGCTTCGCCAGTTGGGTGTGATTTGGGACTAAACCGTGAGGAATTCCCCCGTTGTAAGCTTCTTTTTCTACTTTCTAAACTGAATATTTGACAAAAATTTCCTAAAACCATCCACTTCCGCCATAGCGGCCATGGCCGCAGCCACTGCCATGGGCTCCAATGTTGTAATTCGCAATAGCACGTCAACAGCTATCATCCCCAACCTTTCTAGGTATACCAGTCTTCCAGACTTATCAACACCATGGTAGCCATGAGGATAGTGTTTTTGAACCTCTTTCCACTCTTTAAATTCAAAGTCCTGAGGACAGTATAAATGCAGTTATAATCAAAATCTAAAAAAACAACCACTGCTTGCATATCATAGAACCCATTTACAAAGAATTACCAGGTAGGATTGGTATTTCATATCCACTCATACATGTTTATAATGATTAATGTGCAAATTTATAAATCATCCAATATGTATTCCGGGAGGTAAGGCTGATATGTATCATTATAAATCAGGACAGAGTTGAAATAGGCAATCCAATGATAGTATCATGATTAATTTTTTATAATGATTTGTAAAAAAAAATGTAGATGGCTCCCACTAAGTGCCCATCCTTTGCCGATTCGCTTATGGAAAAGTAAATACATAGAGTCTCCACAAATGTTCTTCAACATGGCCTCATGGCTTCGTCAGTGATGGTTGAGTTGATATAGACATTATATACTGCAAAAAAAAATCAGCTTCTAAATGCAATCAATTTACTGGAGACCACACCACAAACATTTCTTTCGAAGCCATTCAAGTCATATCTCAGCTTTTAAAGTTAAGAACATCTCCCTCGCATTACGGTTGTTAAACAGATCTAATGCAGTAAGAAAGACTTGGTTGTCAATACCTTGCAACTCGTCTAAGGCTTGGACACAATCGGTTATAGGAAATTTGCTGTTTACTTTATAACCTCAACCTCGAGCTTTGTAGCTGCAGCCATCTCCAGTATACCTCCTCTCCTACCCCTCTTTCGACTGCTAAGGTCTGCATTCTTCTCCGACTCTGATGGCAATAGTTCCTCCACCTCTACAGCTGGATGCCCAATAGAAGGATTTCAGGAAGAAACCCTTCCGCATTTTTTTTGTTTTCTTGTGTACAGATATAATAGAAACTAACAATCGGTTTGTTTTATCTGCAAATAATATCAATTAATAGTGGTATATTGTGACATCAATAATTATATGCTTTTACAAAATGTGGGGTATGTGCAACGATGGCCGGCTCACTGGTTCCTAAATTTGTAATAAAATGCCGGCCAACGCCTGCGAAGGCGTTTGGTTTGTCATGAAACTATAATATAGTTATATTGCAAAGTGTAATACGATACAACGCAAACTATATGTGAATAAAACATTATTCTTTCACAAGTGATTTCTCAGACCAGTATGAACGTGTGAGTGTAAGGAAACAACCAGTAGGTAAACCAACATAAACGTTTAAAGTATTGGATGGTGTGTGTCCGTTCCATAATAATTAATTGATGGTCTAGTGAAAGTAGGCCTAGTGATGGTCTTCAGTAATACTATATGGCAGATCATGTCAAGAAACAAGAAAATTACAAAACGAATTCATCACAGTTAAGAAATTTACCAGGCTCCGTCAAGAAGTGCTATAATGCTACCGGGTTTCTGAGATTTCCCAAAACTAACATAATTAAAAGAGAAGTTTTCAGCGAGTAACAAACCATAAGAAAGCACAAAAAACAAAATGAGCATCAACAATTACTGTTTTGCCAGCAAGTGAAAGCAAGACCAAGGCAAAAATATTTAGTGGTTGTGTGGTTCAACTACAAAACCAGAGTTTAAGGATTCACCAACCAAATTGCATCTAATAAAGAAACCAAACCATATCATTAAATCATTGTATCAAACATAAGTTTGGATATGAATCTAATGATAACCAAATCCACTTATCAACATACCCTCGGAATTTTGTCCAGCGATATTAAAGATAGGAGCACATAGACCAACTCAGCTCATGAGGGCAGGATATTAATTCTATGAATAATAAAACAATTATTGTAAGAAAAGTTGAATATTCCTTAATAGGGTTCTTGGGTGAAACAACCTTTTCAATTAGATCCAAAACATCTTGATTGTCAATAAATTCTATGTAGATCGAGTCAATTTGTTCTCTCGTATACTGCTCTTAAACAAAGAGGAAAGGAGTAAGGATCACCATAAGGTAATGAATTTTTTACTCACCTGATTAAAGTGCTGCTGAAGTTTCTCATTCGTCAAGTTTATGCAAAATTGTTAAAAACTGTGGGGGAAAAAAAAATAAGGCGTGTTGAGTCCAGATTTTTTCAGATATCACATTATTACAAATAGTTATGGTCTGATAACTATGAGCAATGAAACTATGAAAGTAACTTTGAAAAACAAGGTTCGGATGTTAAAATTCAGAAGATCACTGCCATAGGTGAGATAGAAAAAGAAATAAGGAATTACAACACATAATTTGAACTAACAAATGTGGCCCTAACATATTACTGCCCTCCTTGTTACACAGGACAAGAAAACTCACAAAATAAATAAATAAAAAGACCAAAAACTGAAGGGTCAAGATAATAAGAAAGTCAACAGACATGAGCAGCAACTTATTTGTTATTATGTTTCCTTCTTTCAGACTGGCTCTACACAAATGATGGCACATGATCCTGCCAGCAATGAAGAAACGCACAGTGTACCGGTGAAGCACCTGTTACTCTTGAAACTCTCAAATCCATAAATATCCAGCACCCCAATTAAGCATTTTGAGTTGGGATCTTGGCCAATTGAACGATTGATCTTGTCCACAAGACTGTAGAGGTGAAGGAATATCAACAGGTTCCACTCAGATTCTGAACATGAAATTGTGAGGGAAAAAGGAGTTGGCTACCACTAACTTACTTATAACCCTTTCCTTGAGGATGAAACTTACCAGTCAAATAACTTTGCATAGACAATTTTGGCCAATGCATCTCTGCTGCCTGCAGCTGCCTGTGGATCCAATTCTTTTATTATTTTCTCGCCAGCAGTGACCATTACACGTCTGCAGAGTCGTCCAAAGCCTTGGCATCACACCTACAAAACCCTCAAGTTTGTAAAAGAATATTTGCATCAGCCATTTGACCTTACAAGAGAATAAACAGGATAACCATTCCAATCAATCCGAACAGAATCACTCACATGAACAACTCAGCTGCCATTCTTAAATGAAACAGAGACTTTTCGAGTTTAGGCATCGATGAATCAAATTCCTTTCCCTTCACAAATTCAATGTTTCCAAGACGAAGGATTGCAGCTACAACTCGAAATATTGCATCCTGAAAGCAAAAGAAAACCAGGCACAATTGGCAAGAGCGGTTGGAGGACATGGAGAATTTTACTTGTCACTTAACTGCAGCTTATAAAATGCTTTCAGTCTCAATCATATTTCAATGTAATTAATTAGTCCATGAGTCATCCAATCTAATTAAACCGAATAACTTTTCCATCAGCAAAAAAAATGAATAAACCAGAATCGAATTACCCACTGTATTAACTTGCGCACAGCTCAAATTTCACCGGTTCTAAAAAATCTGCACCATGAATGAACTCCCAAGCACCATGAATGATATAAGATCCAAATTAAATAGTTCAAAGAACTAACATTTGTTGTGCAGCTAAAAAAAAAAAAAAAAAAATCAATCAAAACTGTACAACTAAATGACTAAGACTACATGAGGTAATTTAATTTAGCATGTGAAATAGGACTACTTTAATTTAATACAGAAGAAATTGGGTATTACCACTTAACAGGCAGTAAGCAGTTTCAAAGTAAAAGGTTTTCCTTAAACCGGAAGCAGACACCATCTCCATTATTGATATAGCCCTTGTGCCTGTACAAAATTACAGAGTACGGGGAGGGATCAAAAATGGACCTCACTCATACCAAAACGGAGCAAAAATGTTAGATCTGAGAAAACCCAAGTTTGAGGAGGTTAACTTTCACTGGACAACCGAAAAGAGCGAACCTCACTTGAGGAAATTTGATTCTGTGCACCTGGATGTTCCCACTGCCCAACATTGTTCCTGCATTGTAATAATATTTTTTACCTGAGAATAAATGCAAGAGAGAAAAAATCACTGGACCAATTTCGGTAATAAAAGTAATCATAGCAGATAAGAAACTAAAAATATTGCTAATTATAATACGGTTTTAAGCTATCTTTCTTTATATCAGACAGATCAGACAATTGTCTATCATTTAAAAAAGAAAGAATAATAATAATAATAATAATAATAATAATAATAATAATAATTTTTTTAAAACAAACTTATTCAAAGAACAAGAGCTAGTTTTAAGTAATCGGAAGATTTTTAAATATTCATGAGACATGCCTGTTCGTGCGATGGTGTACTATGATGAACAGTCATGCAGGGACGTTGGGTAGAGTTCACTTTAGGAATAGCTTGTTGTTCATTTGCTTGAGCTCAACATCTGAGAATACGTTGTCGGCCACTATTGGAGTGTGTCCTCAATGCAAATGATCAAACTGTAAATGATAACATGTAAAGTAGAGTGCACAATAAAGATATGATTAAAGAGAATGCAATAATCGGAAGAAATTTAAATACTGCTTAGGCAAACCTTTTCTTGTACTGATGTAAAGGGATGTGCACTCATGTAAGGCTGTTGGCTGTTTGATGGTTCATTAATGGAGAGTTGATCGTGATAACACATGTAAGTACATAACCAAGCAGGAAAGAAGGCCATGATTGCCTTCGTTTTATAAAAAATAAGGATAAGGATGAGCAAGCATAAACAACAAGTGATTTAAGTCAGTGCCTCATCATAACGATTATATAATAAGTATATTAATTAGAACTAAGAAAAGTCACATGCTATCTTAATCAGAAAAGATGTTGATTGAAGAAACAATCAGTTCCAGCACAATATACCAGAAAGTCAATATACCAGAGGTGTCTGGAGGAGAAGGTCAATACATAACCTACAATAAAACAATCAGTTCCAGCACAATATACCATAAAGTCAATTCTTTATGCAATTATTCTTCTTTTCACTTACATGTTGAAGGAAGCAAGCCCATGGAGAAGACAAATAGGATGATAATGGATCTGAATTTCATTGCTGATGGTGAAGTGATCGAAGAGTAGAATATATTGCTGGTCTTTCTTAGACACTTAATGTGTAATAACCACTGAGATGGACAAGACGCTAAAGGCACTGCTGGTACAATATTATAGTCTGTAATACGTTCCTTCAATATGTTCCACATGGTGCCCTTTTACCAAACGCCTTGAATCCTTCTGGATTTTGAAAATCATTGCTCTCATACTCAACGGAGTCCAGATTTTTTCTTCATATATCACAAATAGAAACATAGTCAAATCATTTAAGTTAATGATAGAGAGTACCAACACTATTACATTGTTCTAATAATGCACTAAACCAAGACAACAAAGACGTACATATTAATGGAAAACAAAAACAGAGTAGATGGGTACAAAATTAAAGCCAGTTGGATAAATTAAAGGGTTTAGATGTTTAGGGTCACCTAACTGGTCAACTTCATCATCTCATTCTCCCAAAGCGAAGGAATAATAAAAGTCAACCAAGCATTTCACTTACGATGAACCATCCAAGCAAGAAAACATGTCTCCATATTTTTTCTTCTCGACTTTCTTCCCTGTTCAATAAATCGAGAAAATTTGTATAAAAAATATTGAAATAAAATAAGTTTCACTCTGTGGAAGCAAAAGATATCATAACCTACGATGAGAAGAAGAATCTGGCAGGTACTTGGCCAGTCTATATTTCTATTGACAATAACAAAATTAGGTATAGAAAACTGAGATAAACATAGATATAGTAGCATTTTGGAAATAATTTCATGGCACAAATACTTGTAAGTGGCTTTTAACAGGATAGGCTGTCAAAAGCTAGAAAAGTAAATTTCATATAAGGACATATAACAAACAGGGCTTCAGACACATGCCTGTAGTGAATTCATATCCGAAATTAGCCGAACTTGCTGGCGCAAAGCACTCAACCGAAATCCGAGACTTTCAGAATTCCACTGGCATCCAGCACCAATTATCAGGCTGCAAATCAGTACGTGTGAAATAATTAGAGATCCATACATTCTCGCCAAGGTCTTGAGGACACAAGTGCAAAGAGACTGAGGTAAATAAGAAAATGTCAGCACTGACCTTGAGGTCTCTATGATAAACGCCTCTACTGTGGCAATAATCAACAACATTGATAAGCTGGCGAAAATATTTTCTAGCTTCATCTTCCTTCGGTCTCCCTTTAGCGCCCTTTCCACACAAAAAAGAAGAAATCAACCAATTATAATTTGCACGCTGCATCTAAACAAATAGTACTCCTCATCCACTTTCAAAATCAAGGGACGAACGTAGAACATACAATTTTATCAAAAAGTCCACCACCAGTGACGAATTCCATAACAATATATATCTTTGTTTTGTTGGCCATAACCTGCAGAGAAGATATTCACTTACTGAGTAATTAGTACAATTTCCAGCTAATTCACGAATTACAATCGACATTCAAAACTTGCTATTGGAATATTAATCATAAAAGAATCAAATACTAACCTCAAACATGCAAATAACATTAGGATGATTAATTAATTTAATGGTTAAAATTTTGCGCTTAACCTGTCACGAGAACAGACGAATTAATACTTTGTACAACAATGAAATTAACTCAAAAGAAAGAGAAGAATAAACACAAGGCAAATGATAACAAGAGTCGAACCAATATTATCAGTGTGCTATTGTAATCTGAACAAGGTAATGAACTATCACTTCATTGTCCTCACAATACTGTTCTGCAAGATATCAGCTGTTCCACTGAAGAGGTAAACAGATCTGAAAATTAGAAATTAAAAAAAAAAAAAATCCAGAATAACTCATAAAACTCTTTCCCAAGTTCAGTATATAAACATATCATTGGTGAATTATTTATGACAATAATTACAATTCCTATATATTCATGGTATTTATTTCCCAAATCCAGTTTTAAACAAATGTTTTCAAATTTCACCGCTGTCAGATGCTGTATGCAGATCTCTTACTTTATTTATCAATTTTCAGATGGCATATTCTGATATATACATTCAGCTGATAGTTTTTCATGGTATTATTTACTTCTGAGTTCAGTCAAATGGCCAAATATCAAAAATGAAATTGCAATTTACAACAGACAAGGAAATTACCCATCTGTAGATATTCCAAAACCCACTTTTCCCATCGGTGACAAAGAAAAGCTCTCCTGAAATATGGAAAAGAATAAAATAATGTCAATGAAAACTTTGACCCCATGCAAGTAATTCAGTAGATTTCAGGGCACCGTTCCAATTATTTTGGGCTATTGTCAAATAAGATGCTTCGCAAATGAACGAAAAAAACTTACATCACTTTAAGGGGTTTGTTTTAGGGAAAGATGCACTCAACAAGGCAAAGGCATTCGATGAGAAGCACCAGCTCACAACAAATGCCTCAGCTACTGTTGCATCCCTTGACCGTAGGATGGGTTTGAGCCGAACGATAAGTATTGGGACTTCTCTGATGAATGAGAAGGTGAAGGAAATGGATGAAAGGTTCCAAGTATCAGAGAAAACACAATCAGCCTTAGCAGCTGCTGAACAGAAGGCGAGCATCGCAGGGTCTGCCATCATGAGCAACAGGTGGGCATCATGGGTTGCAACTGCGCTGACTGCGGTCTCCAAGGCCGCAGAGGAAGTGGGTGCCAAGATAATGGAGAAAGTCGAGAAGGCTACTGAGCGGGAAAGGAAGGGGAGTAGTGAGGACAAGGAGAAGGCCATAAAACGACAGTTTCTAATGAAGCTGCAAATAACACGGGCAATGAATCGCCCACTATTCCTGTCATTTCAGTTGATGAGAATAATCAGACTGTCCGATTGGGTTAGGTTTACTGTAACTAAATTGTGACTTCAGTATTTGCTATGCTAAAACCCCTACGCTAGTGTGTAATATGTGGCCAAATGGTACTCAAATTATTTTCCAGGAGAACAGATGGGCGGCGTATCAAACACCAGAAGAAAAATCAAGGGAAAAGAAATCCCTTTCTCTACAGTGTTTCCAGATTCTTTATCTAAATCTACAGACAGGGCCTAAAAAAAGACCCTTCAGTTATTATCATTTAAAATGAAATCAAAGGTTAGCAAAATAGTTTCTGACATCCATTTTTCAGGGGCATTTGATGACTAAATAGTTCTAATTATTCAGAGCTTGATTCATGTAAAAGCAAACCTAATGAAAAAACCGTAGGTGAATATGATTCCAGAGAACAGATCCAAGAACCTATGTTACAGAAAGAAGTTCTCGCATAAGGTTCTGTTATTAGTTAGTGCTTAGTAGGAAACTCTGGAAGCATTTCTAATCCCCAGAATGTGCGTGAATATAATCTTAGTGCTTTGTTTATGTGCATTTGTAGTCGATTAATGAAATTATACCATCATTTTTGTTTCATTCAAATGCTTTAGTAATATTTAGAATGATTAACTAAGTAGGAAGAACATCTTACATAGTTGAGAACAAATTTAATGAAAATTAAAGTTCCAGATAATATGAAGTCATAGAATGAAACATTACCTGTTATCGGGTTGATTTTCTTCTAGCCTGGTGGCTAGAGTGAGGCATGCTATACCAGCAATCTGAAGATTTCTCGTGGATTTGAAGTATCCTTTGCTGAAAATTCTGTCAAGAAGACTCACTCCTAAGAACATGGTTTCCATCTTGAGCTCCCTGTTGGATAAATCCGAGACTTTCAGAATTCCACTGATTGTTCATCTTCCCCAGTGTGTATTGTTCTAGATCTCGAGAAGTCACAAAAGCAAAAACCAGATGGGTGTAGAGTGTAGACCAACTGAAGCAAAATAAATTTCGTTAATTGTCACATGTAATGGAATGAAATTGTGCATTCTATTAATAAATTCAAGGGTGCTAAGTTAATGAAATTTGCTCCATGGACTAAACTCTAAAGATCTCACAAGAAAATATAAGAATCGCAGTGCTCGAGACAAAATGATACCCGCTCTTGGATTATGCTCAGTGCCTTGACAAGCTGTGCTTCCAGATCAAGTTCTCTCTCTGTTACCTCTGAAGTGACTTCAGCACCCTTCTGTGCATCTTGAAGCTGAACCATACGATCCTTCAGATTGATACATTCAGTGATATTAGACATCATTGTCCATTATCAAGACATTGGATTGGTTCAGTGGATCAATCAACACAAGCCCTCAATTTACCTTTATGGAAGTCATCTTTGTTCGAAGACTTTCTTCAATTTGATCTCGGGCCATATGAAGAGGCAGATCAAACATGTCCTGCAAAGTATAAAAGTAGTAAAATTTCTTAGTTCTTACTACATGAATTCATAGAGATCAAAACAAGTGCTCCATCTAATATAATATTGAACAATTTGACATACCGTCCTTCCACCCAAGGGGGACTGCGACACATCACCATCTTGTTTACTATTGGCAGAAGAAGACTGCTTTCCATTTGGAGCATTCAAGAATTCACGCATATCAACCTAGAGCCAAGGTTCGGCAAAAAATGTGTTCGAATAGTTAAAACATTGAATCTGCCCAAGTAATTCAATCAATGATGATCTATGTTGTGACATGGCTACTTTTCAGTATTGCCAGTATCATATTCCAATGTGCCTCAGCCAAAATGCACAATAACAAAAGAACAGAAGAGATTACCCCATGATCAACAGTTCAACACACATTACAAATGGCAGAGTATAAACTTTCCAGAAGATCATAACACAACTCAATTGATAGGAAATCAATATTTTCAAACATATTTATATATAGCACATATGGAATATATAAATAAAACTATCCACTTTGACTAAAACACATGTTAAACATGACACTAAAAGTGTCATAATTTACACAAGGTTTGCTTTGAAGAAATTGGCTGCAAGTAAAAATAACTTTTTCAAGGTCGAAACTTTTAGTATCTCCACAAATGGTGTGACAAAATTATATGCTCTTTCAGACTCTGATATTTGACCAATTTGATATTCAAGTACTCTTTAGAAGCTAAAAAACCCATGCAAAGAGAAATGCACAATTTCAGTTAACAATCAAAATAAAAACAAAGTTTTTTAAATGGAATGTTGACCATTGCAACTGTTTTCCACAAGATCCCCACAGAAAATGGAACATATACAATGGGAGAAAGGGGTCAACAATTCAAAATAGTGCCAATAAAGTACCTGCATCGAGCGTAGCATTGTTCTCAAATTAGCATTCTCTGCCACCAGTTCTTGGTTTTTTTGCTTCATAAGTGTCAACCTACAAAAAGAAAACAGTAATTTGAGAAGTTGAGATTTGGTCGTGGCAATATATAAAGTATAAATGAGTCCAACATTATAACTTACGATCTTTTTGTACAAATCATTGTCAGCTTTTTTCCATTCCATGTCCCACGCTGCCTTCCTTCTTTCTGTCAAAAAAGGTCGCTAAGTAGAGAGCTTAGTACTGCACTACGAGATCCTCATAATAGTGTTTACCTGTAGCAAATTCATAATTTCCATGCCAGATCTAGATTCCTTCTTTTTCTCCATTAATACTTGATTCAACCGCTCCTGCAAGGAAATTCATGTTCATGACTTTGACATGAAATTTGTGCAGTCTTAAAGATTATACTCTGGTATTTCCCCAAAAAGCTACTAAGGTAGCTCAAAATATAACACCTGTAACTTGGTATACTCTTTTTCCTTCTTCTTCATCTCATGAATCTGTTGGGTTTTCACTTGCTGCTAATCAGATATAAGGCTAGAATTAATAACACAAACAAAAATTAGGAAGATTCATATCGTTTACAAATTGGTTCTAATGTGCGAACCTGATTACCCAAAACCATCTTCTGAAATTCATCTCGCTCCTGCTGCAACTTATCAATTTGGACCTTAAAAGCTGCAGTAGCTTTAGCTTCCTAATCATAAAATTGTAACAAATTCAGAAAAACGACAACTGCTGATTACAAGTCCAACAATGTTTTCAACATGAAAACTGGACAAACCGTTGTAGTCATTGTCCCTATTTCTCTATCTTTTGCTGATAACTGTGCTTCCAGCCTCTCAATTTTCGCTTCCAATCTTGAAATATCTGATAAGAGTCTTTACAAGTAATAAAGCATGTAAGCTGCATGAGTTTAATGCATTTGAATTTTGACTATAGCATCTTGTCACATTCGAAGAGTATAGCACCATATCATCAGCTTAAAGCAAAAAATAACATTACTAAAACTAAAATCAAGTAGAAATAGGAAAAGAATGTAGTCTTGGACCTTATTGAGTTATTGTTTGAATACAACCTTGTCCATGAAAATCATTGCAGTCATAAGAACATACTACCCACAAACTGAACTTAACTTCACTCAAATTGGGCAAGATTCAAGAATAGGCCATTATATTAATTACGGCCAAATACCAAATAAATACGCCCATAATAGTAAATTATACAAAATCGTGACAATACATTTACATCATCACAGCGGAAATAGCCAAACAATCTACTATAAAAGCGATAGGTATGAAAAGCACTACCTCTGTCACTGCTCATTAGCTGACTCCCTGAACTCAACATCTCTCTGTCTCTGCTGCAACAAAGCATGTAGACAGTTGCAAGTCCTCGCAACCGAAACCTGTATCCGGTTTGTGTTCACAAGGATGATACAAATGTTCGTCAGACTTCCACAAAATCAGGATTCCATACAATCATCCATATAAATTCATCTCATATGAAAGGAAAAGGAACGAGTCAATTCTTATATGCATAACGATGCATCACCAAATCTATTTAAACTCTCACCATTAATAACCACAAGCTTACAGAGAATCAAATGAGGAGACAATGCTTGACAACACTGGAATCGCCAATTACAAGGAGTTTGAACAAATAGTGGCTGAAAGACAAACAAAAAGCAATAAAAATTAGTCAAATTACAACAATTGAGATAGGAATGCTACAAAATAGAAGTATTAAATACAACCAATTAAAGAATGCATGATCTTAAAAGTCTCCAAATAACCAAATTTCCAGGAAAAGGTCATTGAGTTGAAACAAGCAAATAAGGTAATTCAAGGATTTAGCCCATCACTCACTCCAACCTATCACAGCAGCTGCCAGATGCACACAAAACAACAAATGTATACGCTCCAAAAGAACCACAATAAAAATGTAAGATGAATCGAAGCACAGACCTGAAGCAGAACTAAATAACCAACTCTGGGTGATTTCGAAAATCAATGAATCTCTCTTTGATTTCATGAACAGACTATTCGAAGTTGTAGTAACACCACTACTTAAACATTTACACTGTGAATTGTTTTTCATTTTTTTTTTAAAGCTGGGATTCGTAAGCAGGATGCAACAAACACAAATTCAAATAGGCTACCTTCGCATGAAGCTTTTCAGTTTCTTTGATCATGTACTCAACCAACGAGCCATGGAATCCGCTTATAGGAAAAGCACTGGGGTCATATGTCTCTTCATTGTACGAAAACTGAGCTCTCTCCACAAGACTGAATATAATGCTATCCTCTTGCCTAATCAACGAGTTTCTGATCCCCTCCAGAGTGTAACTCTCAGTCTCGTCTACCCTCTGTTTGGGTGCCAACTTGGAAACAAAACAAATATTACATTACATTAAGGGAAAGATGAAGTGGCTCTATCACACAAATCAAACAAACAGCATACAGGAACAATATACTATATTTATGTAATATTCATGAAGAAAAGAAACAACAGCTGATGGAAACAAAATCGAAGATAGTGATTTCAATTTCGAATTTCATTATATTCAACAATTGCATTACAATGTTTGTACATCTCTAAAATGAAATTGACACATTATCAGCCGACCAATCTTTATATGGATGTACATTTGGGTTGTGTTTCCCTCAAAACCTCCAATAGGACACATCTTTACAATGTCAGTCATTCTATTCATTGCACCGATAGGGATACTCTAAGGATGACGAGTCCTCCTCCTCATGCTCCTCTGATTCTCTAAATCACCCTCCTCGTCCTCCTCTTCCTCCTCTTCCTCCTCCTCCTTCTTCTTCTTCTCCTCCCCCTCCTTCTTCTTCTTCTCTTCCTCCTCCTTCTTCTTCTCCTTCTCCTCCTCGTCCTCCTCCTCCTCTGAGGACACATCTAGATTAAGAAAGACAAGGATTTCGCCGCCTATTGTTACCACCGAACGCGAAACCAAACGCCACACAGTTTTTCGATTGAGAAGAGCGTGTGCAACTACAAAAACAGTAATAAATGCAAAAATACTGGCAAAAAAATGTAAGGCAGCTGTAGACCTCCCTTTTGTGTAGGATATCAATATACTCAGCATTGAAACCACCGTTAGAATGCCGGAACAGAATAGAAGATTTTTCTTTAGTTTCACCACTTTCTCATAATGTGTCGCCAGGGCCTCCTCTGCCTCTTCCGGAGGAGGCTTAGAACCCTTGAAGTTTGACGCCAAAAGACTGAACAAAGTATAACACGCAATAAACGCCCAAAGCTGTACTGTCCGGTTATCGAAAATCTCATCGGATTTTTCAGCTATCAATCCAACCAATAGCGCTGCCGGAAGGGGGATTACCTTCTCCATAAAGTGGATGTAGGATGCTATAAAACCTCCAGGAGCGGAGACTTCACCAGAAGAAATAGCAGTACTGGTGATACTCGCAGTTCGTGGAAAGCTGTAGAAACTCACGGGTGCTTTGGGAGGGGGACGACGGGCGGCGATGTCAGCGGCGTCGGCATGGGGGTTAGGTGGGGCTGAGAAACCGGCGGTAGGGATTAGCTTGCAGCAGCACGGAAAAGCTACTTCGGGAGCACCATCGGCGATGTCAGCGTTGGCATGGGGGTTAGGTAGGGCTGAGACACCGACGGTAGGGTGTAGCTCCATTTGAGTATTTCGCTTAGAAGCCAAACGGCAGAGAAGGCGGCAAAGGGAATTATGATGACCTGGAAATTGAAGCAGGAAGTAGAAAAGGGAAGAAACGATAACGAGAGAACAAGAAGAACCACCCAAGAACAGTTAACAAAATATGAAAAGAAAGATATTCATTCAGAAGCAAGAAGCCAAAGAAATGGTTTGAGATCAAGAAGAAAAGCGCAGCAAAAGAAATCAACCAAGGGCCGTTTGGATTGGCTTCAGAAGCCAAAAAGTAAAAGCAGAAGCAGAAGCAGAAGTCAAAAGCAAAAGCATGTAAATTTTGTGTTTGGATGGAATGTTTGAAAAGCGGCTTTTTCTATAAAATATGTTTGGATGAATAAAAATGAAAAGTGCTTTTAGAGTGTGGTAATTACCAAAAAGTACATGCTACTTAATATGATAATAAGATATATTTATAGTGTAATTTATATCAAGTAGTGGGGGTATTTAAGTCCTTGCACATTTTACGAGGTGCTTTTGGCTTCTGCTTTTGGGCTGCTTCTCCCAAAAGCACTTTTTTCGCTTTTCGAGGTGCTTTTGCTTTTTCTTAAAAGCCAAAACAAACACCTAATTTCTACTAAAAGTGCTTTTGGCAGAAGCAAAAGCCAAAAGCACCTCCGTAGAAGCCAATCCAAACGGGCTCCAAGAAAGGTTGAATTGGACCTTCCTTTGCCTCTATCAAAGGGTAAACATGATTTTTTGGTCCGTTACCTTTCAAAAATATCCAAATCGGTCCGTTAGAATTTTTTTGTCCCATATAGTCCGCTACATTTACTAATTTTATCCAATTTGGTCCTAATTACTTAATTTAGCTAAACTTGTTGACGTGGTGCAGAAGAGGATCGAATTGAACCTCCACCGTGGCAGAAGAAAATTGCATTCGATTTTCACGGGATGCTCGCCCTCTGATTTTCACGGGAATGGGGTTTTCGATTTCGATTTGGAGTTGATTCTCGACAACACTGCCGCCGTTTCCTCTGCTCTCTTGGATAAAAATTGTTTCTTCCTGGATTCTGCAAAAATTTAATCCTCAACGCTGTCTTCATCTCTCGGCGTGGCGGCAGTTTCCGACACTAATATGTCGGAGTCCTCTACTGCTACAAGCTCGAATGCTGGAGGCGCTGATTCCGAGCTCCTCCCTGTCGTTCCTCCATCTCTCGAGATCGGAAGCACCGTCGCCGGCGCAGCGGAGAAATTCGCCATGGAGGATTGAGAGAGCGTGTTGTCGGAGTCGCTGGCGGTGTCGTCCCCGACGCAAGAGCAGTCGATTCTCCAGCGGGTGATGTGGAAGACCCTTCCATGGGAAATCTGAATAAGGCCCTCCAGACTGGGCTCGCCTCCGGCGGCGCACCCGTCTCGGAGTTCGATTTCGGCACCGGATTTGGCGTCTTCGATCAATTAGGGTTTGGCAGAGACCAATTTGGGGCATCCGCAAATCCAATCTTCCCCAATTGCAACAGATCCAGCGCTGAAAAAATTGGTATTTTTTCCAATCCTTCAATTTTATCAAATACTATGAACTCTAATTTCAAATCCCTTTCCAACAATTTGGGCACAATTTCTTCTTCGCAGAAACAAAACCTCCCATCTTCAATACACAGGCAATGATGAACCAGCACCATACTCCTCCATTGTTCTTCCCCATGTCATTTCCTCAGCATCAAGACCAGAGTCTCCTCTCCATGCCTCCGGCAAAGCGGCACAACCCAGGCACCGGCGGCGGCGAAATCTCCGGCCACCAAGAATTCTTAATTGGAAGACAACAATTGCATCCCCATCAGCAACCACTCTCCCATTACCTCCAGCAATTGGGACTGAATGCAATTTTTCATATGCCACGGTGGAGGTCCAACTCGATCCTCTTATGCACCACATCAACAAGTTTAGCTTAATTAAGTAATTAGGACCAAATTGGATAAAATTAGTAAATGTAGCGGACCATATGGGGCAAAAAATTTCTAACGGACCGATTTGGATATTTTTAAAAGCTAATGGACTAAAAAATCATTTTTACCGTAAGAAAGGTTGAATCAACCAAGAAACTACGGAATAATTGCCATTTTAGTCCCTTATGTTTTCATTTTTTCCCGGATGGTCCTTGCAGAATTTTTGGCCCCTTATGGCCCTGTTGGAATACTAATCGAGGCCACAATGGTTTAAATTAGTGTAATTAGGAAAACAAGACTGACGGGGCTTCGATTAAGAGATTTAATTGCCACGTAGTTTTGCTCGATCGGACACGGTGGCAAGGGCATGGGTTAGCCGACCCGGCCTATCTGTATGTAGAGAGAATATTAGAGTTAGGCGGTGGAATTTGGCTCTCAAACTTCAGTTCGCAAAAGAAAACCCCTTTTCCCACTGAAACCCTAATCGCGAAGGAGAAACTGAGGAAATACGGGACAGTAAGCGAGAGTGATGGGGAATTTCAGGTCGATGTTGAGGCCTGAATGTGAGAACCATTGGCTCCCTTTCTGCGTATCGTCTTGTGTAGGGCTTATTTTTGGTTTTGAGAATGGACCTTCGAGTTATGAACCCAGATTTCATTTTTTTTGTCCAAACGCGTAGAAAGCAGAAATCTTGGTCAAAAGCATGTTGCATTTGCCAAAATGGCTGTCGTTTGTGGTAGATTGGGCGTATTTAATGTGTTGTGGTCCCTCTTTGTTGGTTGGTGTTGTATTCAAAGTCGATAAGAAAATGGAATGGGTCCAGTTTGCTTATTTGGCAGCTATTATTTTACTTTGCCTTTGTCATCGGTAGGAGGAAGCAAATTAGGGCAAGTTGGCTTCGGTTGTATGCTGGTAGTTCGGTAATTTGGCATGAAAATCTGTGTTTGTATCTAGCTTAGTGGATTATGTTTCCTAATTTTCTTAGTTTGTTGTGTTAATTGCATTGGGACAGAGTTTTATACGCTTATGGTTTCTTGTGTGTTGTTACAGAACCGGATAGCCACAAAGTGACCATTTCTTTCCATTTCGGGGGCAAGATAGAGAATGGAGTTTATGTTGAGGAAGGTAGTGAGGTAAAGATCTATAAGTATGATCATGTCCCTGTCTCTTTGCTAAGTGTTGGTGCCATGAGGATGTACTGTAAGAAACAGGTTCATAGCGATGAATTTAACTTATATGTGAAGGATAGGAGAGGGGTTAAATGTCTAACAGAGGATGCTCACCTGTTTGAAGCCGTTGATAAGTTAGGAAACATTAGAGAATGTTTCATATGTGTTGTTATGAAGTGTGTAGTGTTTGGAGATGTAGGTGAAATTGGGGAGGACAGTGAGGATGATGATTCTTTCAATCTTATAAGTGATTTTAGTGACTCAGATGAAGAGTATGAGTTCACTATGGGTGAGTCTGAAGAATCTGAAGACGATTGGATGGACAACGTGTTTGATAATCAAGCTGAAACTTCAACACATTCAAATGCAAGAAGGGACAGAGGTAAAGAGAGGGTTCCCAGGTTGTGGTTAGTCCTATAGAGGTGGAAGATAATAGAGGATTTGTAACACCCCGGATTTGGTAACCCAGGCCGAGGTGTCACCGCCGCATCTCCCTAGCAAGACACGGATTCCCGAGCTCGCTAAGGAGGTGCAAGGCTTATGGGTATACAAAGTTTTAAAAACATTCAACAATGAATCCGGAATTTATTAATACTTCAATCAAAGTACGATAGTAAAAATCATCATGCATGGATAAGGTAAATGCAGCGGAAAAGTAATCACGGCCAACATGGCCAAAACCTCGGGTTAAACAGTCCCGGTAAAAACAGTAATACGGTGCAGAAGGCGAAAATGTTCATAAATAGTTTTCCCCAAGTGTATGCATATGCGTCACTCGACATACTCTGTAAAAGAAAAATGACAACGGTTGTCAGTATAAAAATATACTGAGTAAGTTAATTCCTAACTAACAAATAGAAGGGGTTACATGTGTTTAAACTAAAGATTTCGCTTACCATACATAAATTTAAAATACATAATTTATTTGCAGCGGAAAACATGATAAAAAGGCTAAATTTTAAAAGCGTAATTTAGAGCATAATTTAAGATGCACAATTTTACATACATAATTTAAAAACATGATAAATGCGTTGTAAGCATGATGGAACACTCACACAAGTCTTTTACATTTTATCCCGTAGACTAAGAAGAGGACACCATACCGGGAGATCACTAACGAGGCAATCTCAACATAGGACCACTAACGAGGCAGTCCAAACGATGGGAGACCACTAACGAGGCAGTCTCAAAAAGATAATAGGACCACTAACGAGGCGATCCAAAAATACAGCGCGCGAGATCACTAACGAGGCAATCTCAGATAGTAAGGAGACCACTAACGAGGCAGTCTCAAAGATAATGATAGCATGAAGATCGGCTCAGCCTAGTGAACGGGATTTTTCGAAAGTTCGTATTTCAATGTTATCAAATGATCGATATCGCGTTTTCATAGTTCGAGTTTTCACATCCCAACTTATCTTCATATTGTTTTATGGCTCCTGACAAATTGACAATAGCTGGTAATATCATAAGTGTTTTTCTTTTGTTTGTATGCTAGGATATCTTTTGTGTTGTGATCTCAACAAAGACTCTAAATTAAAATATTGCTTTGTCCTTTTTGCTATTTTGATTCAAATATGTTCTGCCATCTGCGTGCTGAGGTTCTGTTTCGTTTTCTTATTAATTAATAGGTTCTGATGGAGCCAGCTTTAACAGCAGTGTGGCTGATCAACAGGTAGATTTGTACACGCCTTTGGTGCATTGAAATTCTCTTTTTAATTGATTGTAATCAAACCTCAAAGATATACTAGCATTCTTGATTTTAGTTATACATGTCTTGCACTTTATGAGAATATTTATGTTATACTTCTGTGGTTTGGTTTCCCTCATTATTTGATAGAAAAATCATAAAGCAATAAATTGTTGTCATGATAAGTGAGAAGTTAATCCTCACTGTCATCTGATATCTTTGTCTGTTTTTCCCGTATCTGAAATGCTGCCTTACTTTGGTGTTTGCAAAAATCCTACGTTCCTAGATTTATACTCTTTAAATCACAATTCTATTGTTTCTACTGCCAGGCTGAGCTGGAGACGGTTGCAAAAATCTCCCATGAAAAGTTAAAGAAGAATGAGAGTAAAGAAACAAAGTAAGGGGATTGTTGAAGCAGCAGAGCGAGGGAAACAATTGAGAGAGGGAAGTTATTAATTTCATTGAGAATGAATGAATGTTCGTACAGGCCAAAGAAGGCAGGCCAAAGCTATAAATAGATAACACACTACATGAGGCCCAAAACAGAAAATGAGGCCCAATAAAACATATAGTCCAACACAGTAAAGTGAAGCCCAATCTCCTAGCCAATGCCTTTGCTCAACTCCTCCTGATGCTGATCTTCATGTTGCTTATCTTCAAGACGTCTGATGCATGCTCCAACACCCACCCCGCAAGCTGAAGATTGCCAGAGCTTCAGCTTGGAACAAAAGGAGTGAAACAGTTTCGGAGGAAGACCCTTGGTAAAAATGTCAGCCAATTGTTGAGAAGATGGAACAAAAATAGGATCAATGTCCTTCTTCTTGAAGTGATCTCGAACATGATGACACTTAACATCAATGTGCTTTGACCGCTCATGATGCATGGAGTTTTTCACAAGCTGAATAGCGGATTTGTTGTCACAATAAACTGGAATCGGAGCAGGAACAGACACCTTTAATTCTGTAAGAAGGGAGTGAATCCAGAGGGCTTCAGTGGTCAAGGCACTGAGGCTTCTATACTCAGCCTCGGTTGAGCTCAGAGCCACAGCTTTTTGCTTCTTTGTCTTCCATGATATCAAAGCGTCACCAAGGAAGACACAGAAACCTGTTAAAGATTTCCTAGTAGATGGACAATTGCCCCAGTCAGCATCCGAGAAGCCCTTGAGTTCAACACAAGAGCCAGTAGGATATAACAAACCAATATGCAAGGAATTGGGAGATATTGAAGAACATGGATGACAGCTTCCCAATGATGAATGGTAGGTGAGTGCATGTGTTGACTAAGTTGTTGCACACTATAGCAAATGTCAGGGCGAGAAAATCCAAGATATAAGAGCTTTCCAACCATCTTCCTGAACAGAGAAGGATTGTCGAAGAGGGGGCCATCTGTGCCAAGTGTTTTGTTGACAGCACAGGGAGTGTGAATTTTGGAGTTACAAGGAAACTCCACTTCAGTCAGAAGATCTGAGGTATACTTTTCTTGTGAGATGAAGTAGCCAGCAGGGGTGGTCTTTATCTCCAAGCCAAGGAAATATGCTGCAGAGCCAAGGTCCTTGATAGTGAACTCCTGATGCAACCTTTGTTTAATATGACCAATCTCATTGAAGTCTGTGCCTGTTAACAAGATATCATCGACATAGACAACTAAAATTGTAAGGCCATTGGTAGTGAATTTAACAAATAGACAAGGATCACTGTAGGTGGGAGAGAAGCCTGATGAGATGAGGAATTGCTCAAGGGCAAGATACCACTGACGGGGAGCCTGCTTTAAGCCATACAAAGACTTCTTTAACAGACATCCATATCCTGAAGGAGCAGATAATCCTGGAGGACAGTGCATGAAAATTTCTTCATCTAAATTTCCATGAAGAAATGCATTGTTGATGTCAAGTTGATGTATAGGCCAACTGTAGGATGCAGCAAGAGCAATGATTAAGCGGACACTGACAGTTTTGGCCACTGGAGCAAAAGATTCATTGTAATCTTCTCCAATCCTCTGATGAAAACCTTTGGCCACCAACCTAGCTTTATACTTGTTAAGGCTGCCATCAGAGTTATATTTGATGCGGAAGACCCATTTGCATCCAATGCATTTCCTTCCTTGAGGGACTTTGATGATGTCCCATGTATGATTGTATTGCAGAGCATCAAGCTCTGCCTTAATAGCATCATCCCAATGTGGCAATCCTTTTGCTTGATCATAACTTTGAGGCACAAAGTCAATGTCAGTGGCAGATGAGCATACATAATCATTGTACTTAACTGGCCTCCTTATCTCTCTTCTAGGACGAAGTGGAATAATAGGTGCAGGTGTAGAAGCCATATCTGTGCACACAGGAGAAGGAGATTGACTCATAGAGGATGAGTCAACAGATGCAAGAGGATCACAGGATGCTCTTGTTGAATCTGTGGTTTGATGCACCTCATGAGGAGATGCAGCTGAGTTGATGGTAGTATGACTCAATGATCTGTGAGAGATCAAGGGAGAGTGCACTGGTGACAGAGGAGCAGTGGGCTCATCTGGAGAAGCTATGTGTTCTTGAACAACAGTGGGTTGTTCAAGGGAGTAGTCAGGGGTGATTATAGGTGGTGAAGGGTGAGGAGAGGTCACTGATGGAGGATTGGCATCTTTGTAAGGAAAGATGGTGTCATAGAAAGTGACATCTCTAGATACTATAACTTTCTTAGAGTCAAGCAGCAAGATTTTGAAGCCCTTTTGATGAGCAGCAGCCCCTAAGTAAACTCCTTTCATACCCCTTGGTTCTAACTTCCCTAGATGAGGAGTGGAATTTTTGACATAGCATAAACACCCAAAAGTATGAAGATGGGATAAGTCTGGAGTGGTGCCCAAAAGAACCTCACAGGGGGACTTCCAGTTTAGAGTTTTGGTAGGCAACCTATTTATGATGTAGGCTGAAGCTAACATTGCATCCCCCCAAAAGGATTTAGGAATCCCAGATGTTAAGAGGAGACTTCTAGCAACCTGAACAAGGTGTTGATGTTTTCTCTCCACTCTTCCATTTTGTTGAGGGGTGTAAATGCAAGAAGTTTGGTGAACAATTCCAAGTTTGGCAAAAAGATCATGGCATCTTTTGTTATTGAATTCAGAACCATTATCAGTCCTAAGGACTTTAATGCCACGACTGTATTGGTTTTGAACATGGGATATGAAGTAAAGAAGAGTAATATAAGTTTCAGATTTATGCCCCAATAGGTAAAGCCAGGTTGCCCTAGATGCATCATCAACAATGGTAAGCAAATATCTAGATTTGGATCTATCAAGAATGTTAAAAGGTCCCCAAATATCACAATGCACTAAGTCAAAGACATTCTCAGCTTGAGAGGAGCTATCATTGAAAGACAAGCGATGCATTTTGGAACATTTACATATATCACAAGGAATAGAGGCAAAAGTGTTATTGTAAATTCCAAGTTTTGTCATCACAGTGATAGATGGATGGCCTAATCTGTAGTGCCAAGATTTAACAGATTCAATATCAGTAATAGCAGAGGCAAGAGGAAAGGATTCAGTGATCTTACTGGAATTCGAATTACAAATGTAGAGTTTATTTTGTATTTTAGCTGTAAGAAGATATCTCCTACAAGTCAGATCCTGCAAAATGCAAGAGTTCTCATCAAATATTGCTATGCATTTGAGATCATGAGTGAGCTGACCTATGGAGATGAGATTTAAAACAACCCCAGGGACATATAGCACATTTGGAACAATGAAATCTTTAGACAAAGCCACTGAACCAATGTGAGAAGGGATTTTAGGAGTGCCATCAGGCAGATATATATGAACAAGTGAAGTTAAAGGCCGAGGGTCAATGAGAAAGGATTTATTGGCACATAAGTGGCAACTAGCACCTGAATCTAATAACCACTTGTCACTAAAATAAAGAGATGTAGATGTAGAGCTACCTGCCATATTGTAAATGCCAGCAGCAAGCTCCAGTGGTGTGTTCATATTTCCAGCTCCATGATTTTTAGACATCAGCAGTTCTTCAAGTTTGGCTATCAAGGAATCTGTACTGGTTGACTTGGTACTTTCAGCTCCAGTAGTGATAGCACCAGCCACCCCATTCGATCTCTTTTCTCTCATGGATTTGTACCAATCTGGAACAACTCCAGTCAGCTTGAAACATGAGGCCTTCGAGTGTCCACTTTGTTTGCAATAGTCACAGTAAGAGTTTTTGTTAGCCAACTTAAAACACTTGTCCTTAGTGTGACCAAGTTTCTTGCAGTAGGTACAAGAAGGACGATTGCTTCCTTTTTCAAACGAAATTTTCTCAGTAGTAGCCAATGCAAAACCACCTCCTGGATCAGTATCAACATTCTCCAAAGTTCCTTTTTGAGCTTCTGCAGTGCATATCATTCCAAAAGCTCCATTGATAGAAGGCAGAGGATCAGTCAGCAGAATCTGATTGCACACGTGAGTAAACTCTTCATTTAAGCCACTTAGGAATTGAAGCAGTAAAGCCTTATCATCTGCCTTATTCAGTGATCTTAACACTTCTAGATTACTGGTAGGATGCGGATCCAATGCTCGAAAGTCACTCCACATTGTTTTCAGCTGAACAAAGTAATCAGTGACTGACCTAGTTCCTTGAGAGAAATTGATAATCTTCTTCTTAAGTTGCAAAATCCTAGGTCCACACATTTTACCATAGCATTCTTCTAACTCAGTCCAAAGAGCTCTAGCAGAAGAGGTATGCACAAATTGTCTACTAATTTCAGGAGAAATCGAATTGCGTAACCACTTCAGAACCAAACAATCAATAATTTTCCAATTTGCATACTCGATTTCATTAGTAGACTCAGGAGGAAGGATCGTACCATTGACAAATCCTAATTTGGATTTGATTATCAGAGTTTGTTCGACATCGATTCGCCAAGACGTCCAGTTGTTCTGATCCAGCAAGGATGAGGTCAATTGGAGATTAGGCTGATCTGCTGCAGTGAGAGTGAAAGCAGTTCCAAATTGAGTAATCGCAGATACACTTGCTGAGGTTTGAGCTGAAGTGCTAGCTGATGTTGGCGTCGTTGTCGCCGATGGAAGATTATGCAGACTATCCTCAGTAGACATTCTTCAAACGAAATTGGAGATGCAAAGATGTAAAACAGCTGAATTGAGATAGAGAGATCAGGATCGGAGCTCTGATACCATGTTGAAGCAGCAGAGCGAGGGAAACAATTGAGAGAGGGAAGTTATTGATTTCATTGAGAATGAATGAATGTTCGTACAGGCCAAAGAAGGCAGGCCAAAGCTATAAATAGATAACACACTACATGAGGCCCAAAACAGAAAATGAGGCCCAATAAAACATATAGTCCAACACAGTAAAGTGAAGCCCAATCTCCTAGCCAATGCCTTTGCTCAACTCCTCCTGATGCTGATCTTCATGTTGCTTATCTTCAAGACGTCTGATGCATGCTCCAACAGGGATGATGTCAAGTTCCTTCCCTGATCAATTGAAATATTGCCTCCTTTTTTGTTAACAAAAATAAATAAGTAAATAAATAAATTGATTATACGATTGCCTTTCTGTGCTGTTTTTTAACAGCGGTACCAAGTCTTTCCAATTCCAAGATGTTTTCACTCTTGAAAATGAAGATTCAGACATGGAAACTCTAATCGATAAAAAGGTGAAGCTAATATTTCTCGAAGATATTGTGCCCCAATTTTTTAGAATTTTAGCCTTTCTCACGTAGGATTGTCATTACAGGATAATGTCTTTGTGATGTCACAGAAAAAATCTAAATATCCAGTGCTTCAAGTGGATTCTAGGTAATTCAGTTTTTTTCACCTAATCACCTTCTATTTAGTTGATTCTGATTTGGAGTTCTATTTTTGATGCCTAGAAAACTTTCTATGATTTTCTATGATATTGCTGCTATTCAATTTGAAGTATTGGTAATGTTGACTATTTATTAAATTCATATGCCTAATTTTTGTAGGCTAATTTCGGACTTGGTAGTTCTGACAGTTTCTGCTGCCATTGCTGGAATAATCTTTTCCTTAGAAATATGTTAACATGTGCATTTATCATGTTTCACTTGCGATAGACATTGTCGGATTTTCAATATATTGATTCCAGTGGGAAAGACCAAGGAAACAATGTTAGGAGGAAATCTCAGAGTCTTGTAGCTCTTGTCAATGACAAAGAAAGAATACAAGAAGTTCGTGAGAAAGCTGCTGCTAATAGGGACAAGTAAGTGAACCATGTTGGCTGTTTTGATAGCTCTCCAAGTTTAATTGTTCAGTGAATGAATTCCTTGGTGACCTTGATATTTATGGTTTGATGCTATATAATGATATGGAACTGTTGAGATTGTATCTGTTTATGCATGTTGACGTGGCTATATTTTGTTGGAAGCTATTGATTTTTGGAAGCTCTATTTAATTCCAAGCCTGTTGCCTGGACTTCATCCTGTTGGCCTTATGTTTATGCTGGAAAAATTAAGACAAGGTTCTTTTTATCCCCACTTTCAGTGGAGGCTAATTCTCCCATGTAGGATGTATGCTTGATCTATTGATTATGCACATACACATTTTGAGTCCTTTCGTGTTGGATTAACCTGCAGTTCAGACATTGAAATTGTTAGCATCATCTAATGAATTTTTGTTTGATTGGGATTGGAATGCCATGTGTGTGTGTTTTCTTTGCTTATTTTTTTATGACTGGGAAAATAGATAAGCCGGGAACTGGAATGAGGATTGAAAACAAGAAATATATCACAATTGCAAGTGTGCTGGATCAGTTTCATTTAACTAAGAACAAGCTTCTACTTTTTGGCAACATAATCAACAAAGGGAATTAGGTTAAGGTAAAAGGCAAAGATCATTATGATTCTCTTCTTTCACCATCTGATGGAAATTTACCTTTATTTTGTGCTTTCTCAAGAATGGCTATTGTATATCTTGGTCTATTTTATCAATTGTAAATCCAATCATTGTTGCTTGTTGGATGTTGGTTCATATGCTTGATCAACTTATTAGATATTCGTGACAGTGTATCTATTGAGCAATATTCATTCCCCTCACAACAATTGATGCTGCAATGCTACTTATGCATTTGCATATTGGTTCGATTATAGTTTTTCTTCTATGGTCAACAATCTTTCTCCCGGGCATCTGTAACCTTCTTAATTGAAGTTCAGATCTTTTGTAGATTGATTTACTCTCTCAATTTGTTTTTCTTATGCTTCTCTATGTTTGAAAGTGCTTAAAAAGTACATCACGATTTTGATTAGCATATGCAAAAGAAGTTTTGGTTTCCTGTTGATCATATAGTTTGTTTTCTGCAGATACCGTGGCCCACCGACGAGTGGTATATATCGTCCTGGCTCAGGGGGATATGGAGATAGATATAATGATGATAGGCATGAAGGCCGATATGGAAGCGGAGATGATAACAACAATGGATATGGAAGAGATAGAGAATGGGGTACCAGAGATGATGATAGATATGGTCAAGGTTCCTATGGACGTGATGGGGACAGGTATGGTAGAGAGCATGAGGAGTGGTATGGGCGAGATGGGTACATGGATGATGATTATAATTACAACTCGAGAAGTAGAAGTGCTGATCGAGAATTAGATCGCACAAATAAGGAACATAGTCAATTTTCATCTAGGTTTGTTGAATTGCTTCATCTACTGATTTTTCAGATTGTGACATTATGTGATACTTTTTCTAGACAAAAGTGGCCGTTCATTTAAGATAATTTATTCATGATATGACCATAATTAAAAATTTTTGATTATCCTGGTCTTAGAAAGATGAGAAAGACGAATATGCAAGGGTTCAAGTTATATCCTGGTCTTAGAAAGATGAGAAAGACGAATATGCAAGGGTTCAAGTTACTTTATACTCCAGTATTATGTGAACTTTTTTGATGACCTTTACTGCATGCATTCATTCAACCAAGATAGATTGTAGGTAACTCATGAAGCGATTGGATGTTGTGATTATATTGCTCTTCTTTTAATTAGTCATTTTAGAGAATCTAACCAGAAAAGAAATACATATGAAGTTTTTGTAAAAGTAGAGAAAATGGTCATACTGCTGTAACACCCGAGGAAAAACAAATTCAAATTGTTTTGAACTACGTCATGACTTGATCCCTTCACAGGGTACGTAGGCAGCTTAGAACTAATTTCTAAGTTCAGTCACGAAAGAAATCACAAAATAAATCACGAAATAGATCACAAGGGCGATAGGAAGAGTTGGGACCATTTTAGACTAGGCTAATTAGGACACGGGAATGTTGCGAGCGATAAGCCGGACTCGTAACAAGTTTAAGGAAAAGATTCCGAACCGGAGACGACCCAGGGAATCGAGCTAACACGTAGAAAACCGATAGGGGAAAGCGAGGAAAGACCCGACGGAACACGCAGACCGCTGAACCGGCCGGTCCGGCCGGCCCGCGCTCTCCGCGCGCCGCCGCGCGGGCCACCGCGCGGGCTGAGGAGTCGCGACTCCAGGGCAGGCCACGCGTGCTCCGCGCGGACAAAGGCCTATGTGCGCGCCACCAGCGCGCCAGAGGTGCAGGAGGTGTAAACTTTCCTTCCATGGCGATTTTCTTGCCAAAAATCCGACCTCAATCAATGGCAAGTCGATCACAACAAAGGGGAAGGGCATAAGATCAGATTTGGGGCGCCCCTCCCCATAATTCTCAGAAAACCTAACCCTAAACACCTCCAATACTCCTCTCCAAGTCGAAACCTCTCCGAACTCACTTTCCGGCAAGTATTCCGGCGACGGCAAGGCGAAAGGAACCAAGCCCTGCCCTCTAGACTCTTGGTAAGCTATTGTACAAAGTTTCAATTCGTCCATAGATCTCAGAAACTCATATTCTAACCCTTTTTCCTTACTACGATTTTCCGTCGGAAAACGAACAAAAAGCGATCGGAGAAGTTGGCCGTTCGTCGTGACCCTAGGACGTCCGGAAACCCAATCCAGCGACCCTATCATCATTCTAAGTAAGTTAAAACCTTACTCACAAATTTTCGTGGTTGTTTGTTGTTTAAATCTTGAGATATAGGCTTGTAACAAAAATCGGTTTTCAAAAACCCTATTTTCGTCCAATTTTAAAGACTCGCCAAAAACTCGACCTTCGGGAATTCAAACCGAAAACTTTTCAACATAAAAGTTGTTCCTAACACCTTTATCTATCTTGTGTCCAAATTTCAGCCGTTGACATTAAGTTTTGCTATCCCAATTTTCGCCGTGAACTTTCTGTATCGAACCGAACAATTTAATTCTGTGACAGATTCCTTCATTCAACTTGATGCATGTTTTTCACCCATTTTTCGAATGATTTAACTTTGCATTTCTAAACAAAAGTTGTAGATAATTGTGTCTAGATTATGCATATAAAATTTCACGGATTTTGGTGTTCATTTGATATGTCAAACGGCCGAGTTTTTAAAACTGTTTTGAAATCGTTTTAAGGGCCATGACTATGCAGTGAGTTGCACTCGATTTTTGAGTACCAAGAATTCATTATTTCCAAATTCTTAAAACATGAAAGTTGTTCCGTAATGTGTTGTGTAGTTACTGTAAAAATTTCACATTGATTGGTTTTGAAATGAATTTTTACTCGGCGTTGCACGAACCTGTGACGAAAACAGTTTTCAAGACATAAATTAATCTTTGCAATAAACTCGAATTTCAACTCACTTCGGAACCTTATTTCCAAAAACTTAAAACATGAAAGTTGTTCGTGTGTGTGTTTTTGAATTACTGACAAAGTTTCAGAATTTTTGGAGAAAAGACGAATTTTAAATTAAGAAAGGCGTAAACTGCCTCGAATAGGATTTTTCGAACTTGAGAAAACTCGAACTATGAAAACGCGATATCGACCATTGGATAACTTTGAAATACGAACTTTCGAAAAATCCCGTTCACTAGGCTGAGCCGATCTTCATACTATCATTATCTTTGAGACTGCCTCGTTAGTGGTCTCCTTACTATCTGAGATTGCCTCGTTAGTGATCTCGCGCGCTGTATTTGTGGATCGCCTCGTTAGTGGTCCTACTATCTTTTTGGATCGCCTCGTTAGTGGTCCTACTATCTTTGAGACTGCCTCGTTAGTGGTCTCACATTGTTTGGACTGCCTCGTTAGTGGTCCTATGTTGAGATTGCCTCGTTAGTGATCTCCCGGTATGGTGTCCTCTTCTTAGTCTACGGGATGAAAAGTAAAAGACTTGTGTGAGTGTTTCATTATGCTTAAATCGTATTTATCCTGTCTTTAATTATGTATTTAAAATTTATGCATCTTAAATTATGCTTTAAATTACGCTTTTAAAATTAAGTTCTTTAATCATGTTCTCCGCTGCTAATAAATCATGTATTTTTAAATTCTCGTACGGTAAGCGAAATCTTTAGTTTAAACACTTGTAACCCCTTTTATTTGTAGTTAGGGATTATCTTACTCAGTATATTTTTATACTGACAACCGTTGTCATTTCTTTTTTCTACAGAGTACGTCGAGTGACGCATTGCATATGCACTTGGGGGAAATCATAATGGACATTTTAAATTTCTGCATCGTACTGTTTTTACCGGGTCTGTTAAACCCGAGGATTTGGCCATGTTGGCCGTGATTTTACTTTCCGCTGCACTTACTTTATTTATTTTCCACGCATGATAATTTCTACTATCGTACTAAGTATTATAAATTTCCGGACTAAATCTTGAAATGTTTTAAATCTTTTTCATACCCACAAGCCTTGCATTTCCTTAGCGAGCTCGGGAAGCCGTGTCTTGCTAGGGAAATGCGGCGGTGACATCCCGGCCTGGGTTATCAAATCCGGGGTGTTACAATTTGGTATCAGAGCCCGGAAATTTTTTTTTAAAAGCTACTATTATTTTAAGCCAATATTTTTAAGCCCAAGTGTTATTTCTTTTAAAATTATTTATTTGACTACTAGTATTATTTTTAGCCCAAAAATCTATAATCCTTTTTACATAGCCCAAAATCTTAGCCAAAGAAATATTAAATTTTGGCCCACTATAGAGGCCCAACCTTTAGCAATTTATTTTAAACTAAATTTTTATGGGGAAGGGACTTGCACTTGCATGTGGCATATAGATTTAAATTTGTGCATATCTTAACTTTGCCTGAAAAACGTCTAACTCTAACCTACCTTGTTAACAATAGATGGCTTCCCCAAACGTGAACATGATCAACCTACTAATGAGGTTGATTGAAGCATACCTCGAATCTCCTCAAAACGTGAACAACTTCAGACTAAGGGTAGAGCAAATGGAAGCTAACTTGGGCCACCTAACTAATCTGGGCCAAGCAGGACATCAAGATATAACCTAACTCCAAATCCAAATCAACAAACTCCAGACCCGCGAGACTGTGCTTCGGAACCAGATTGACGACGTAGAGACCCAAGCAGGGGTCTTGGGACATCAACTGCATCACCTGAAGGATGATCTGCTTCCACCTGCCCCACTCAACCCAGGAACTCCTCCTGTAACTAGCCTCGTTATTGACCCTGTCGCTGTCCCTGCAGCCGTCCAAACCCCAGTTGCAATCGTTGATCCTGCTCCTGTTGCTGGGCCCAGTTGGCCAGCCAGCCCAGTGTTCCATGGGCCCCTTGGCACGGGCACCATCGAGGAATCAAGTGATGAGGATGACCCCATGGAGGACCCGACCACCTACCCTTCGCAGGATTAGAGATTTTTGATGCATTATTCCCATTGTTCTCCTTTTCTATTTTCCCAAACTATTTTCAGGATCTTTGCTACTCGTCGCTTGTATCGAAACAAAAACTTCTACTGGGCAATAAAGTCACAAACACTTATTTTATACACCATCTTTATATCTTAACAAAGCGCCGACAGACAAACAACGCATCTATTTCTGCATAACAAAACGACAAGTACCTCAGACCCTAAAACCCTAAACGACTGAATGAATAAATGCAAATACTGACCAACTCCTGATAAGCACCATACAATTTAGCAAGACTTTTTTTTCCCACTTTATCGAATCTCCCTGAACTTTACACCTTCCTCGGTTGTAACAGGATGGCGCCTCGAGGACGACCAAGGCCCTTCCCTGCCACCCCCAACGCCCACGGCACGCCGGGACAACCCAATGAGCAGGCACCTGACGCGGAGATGCCAAACCCGGCAGGACCAATGCCCAACCCTGCGGAAGGGCGATTGAGAAATATGGAAGAATTACTAATCGCATTGGGTAATGCTTACGTTAACCAGGGTGGAGCTGCCGCGGCGCCACCACCGGAAGCGAGGATCAACTACTTGGCTGCGGTGAACCCCTACCGACCTCCTTACTACGTCGGGGAGGAAGACCCCGCTAAGCTGGAAGAATGGTTGAGAACCTTCGACAAATTGCTAAAGGCGGTGAGATGCCCGGAGGGGGAAAAGGTCCACGTGGCCTCGTACTATCTGGGTGGCGAGGCCGACGACTGGTGGCAGGCTACCCAAGGGAAGCTGGCAGAGGATGATGAACCTTACTCGTGGAACAAGTTCATGGAGTTACTCCGGGAGCGCTTCTACCCGATGAGTACTAAGGCAGCACTGTACGAGGAGTTCTCATCCTGAAGCAGGGAGAGAAATCTGTTCAAGAATACTATGCACGGTTTAAGGAATTGGTGAGATTTGCACCCAGGATGGTACCTACTGACGGGGAGAAGGCGCAAAAGTTCGAAATGGGATTGAACTTGTCGATTCGAGAGGTGATCACTGGAGTTAACTACCCGGACCTGCAATCTGTCTACGATCGGGCAGTAGCAGTAGCACGAGTGCAACAACTAAAGAGGAAGGCTGCTGGGGAATCTAGCCGAGGGGCGCAAGGCCCAGACAAGAGGAACGGGGATAACCGGACAAGCAACACTACTGGCGGGGACAACTTTCGGCGAGGGCCGAACGGGAATGCTCAGAACAACAATGGTCGGAATGTCAACCAAGGAGGACGAGTGCCGCCGTGCCCAAGGTGTGGCAGGCCGCACCTGGTAAGGAGATGTCCTCAGATGGGCGAGTGCTTCCGGTGCGGCCGAATTGGCCATCGGAGGGAGGAATGTCGAACCCGACTCGAGAACATCATGAAAAGAGAAGACTTGGTCATTGGACCTAACGAGCCGTTCAACCAGGGAGGTAGGGATGGCAACAATCAAGGATATCGGCCTCCTCCGAATCCGAACCAACGCCCTCCGAACCAGCAGCAAAACGCAAACCCAAATCAAAACCAGCCAGCCAATCAAGGGAGGCCGATGGGGAGGTTGAACGTGATCAACCAGGCTGACATACCCGCGCAGGGTGACGTGATGGCAGGTACTTTCCATGTCCTAAGTACTCCACTTAGAGTCTTATTTGATTCCGGAGCCAGTTGTTTGATTGTATCTTCGAGAGTCGTAACTGAACTAGATCTACCTAAGTGCGAGATAATTAGCTTAGGCATCCAACTGCCCTCTGGAGAAGTAATAGCATGCTCTAAACGCTACAATGGAATACCTATAGTGATAAAGAACGTAGAGTTTTTCGCAAACTTGGTAGAGTTCAACGTCAGGGACTTTGACGTCATACTAGGAATGGATTGGCTAACCCGGTATAAGGCCGTGATCGAGTGCCAAAAGCAAAAGATCACGCTGTCAAAAAGTAGGGGGAAAAGAGTCATCTTCTACTCTCAACCCCCTAAGAAATCTAACAAGATAGTCAACGTCCTAGAGTTAGGTAGCCTAATGCGTAAGGGCCACGCGCTATACGCATGCTACGTTCACAACCTCGAGGCTAAAGGAGTAAAGATAGACAACATTCCGGTGGTGAGAGAGTACCCGGATGTGTTCCCAGAGGACGTTCCTGGCATGCCCCCTGAGAGGGATCTCGAGTTCACCATAGATCTCATCCCGGGAACGGAACCTGTATCAAAGGCTCCTTACCGCATGGACCGCCGGAGATGAAGGAGCTAAAGGAACAGCTCGAAGAATTGCTGGAAAAGGGATATATCCGACCGAGTACGTCTCCATGGGGAGCACCGGTCTTGTTCGTCAAAAAGAAGGATGGGAGTCTGAGACTGTGTATCGACTATAGAGGACTTAATCAAGTCACTATCAAGAACAAGTACCCGTTGCCCAGAATCGAGGATCTGTTTGACCAGCTGAAGGGAGCTACTGTGTTCTCCAAGATCGACCTGCGATCGGGATATCATCAGCTGCGAATTGCTGAGAAGGACATCCCGAAGACAGCGTTCAGGACTCGCTACGGACACTACGAATTCACAGTACTGTCATTCGGATTGACGAACGCCCCGGCGATGTTCATGAACCTCATGAACAACGTGTTCCGAGGACTGTTAGATCAATGCGTAGTGGTATTCATAGACGACATCTTGGTCTACTCAAGGGACGAGGAAGAACATTCCGAGCACTTACATAAAGTGCTGAGGATCCTCCGAGAAAATCAGCTATATGGGAAGTTGTCCAAATGCGACTTCTGGCTGAGGGAGGTAACATTCCTTGGGCATATCGTATCCGCCAGCGGAGTGGCGGTAGACCCGGCAAAAATCTCGGCTGTAACCGAGTGGGTACCCCCGAAGAGCCCAACGGAGATAAGAAGCTTTCTCGGACTGGCGGGCTACTACAGGCGATTTGTCCAAGACTTCTCCAAAATCGCCCGCCCATTGACCCAACTGCTGAAGAAGGGGGTGAAGTATGACTGGACTGGCGAGTGTGAAGCCGCATTCCAGGAGCTGAAGAAACGAGTTACCACGGCGCCGGTGTTGGCGTTACCATCAGAGGATGGAGACTTCGAGGTGTATAGCGACGCCTCGAGAGAAGGACTGGGATGCGTACTGATGCAGGATCAAAAGGTCATAGCGTACGCATCACGACAGCTGAAACCGCACGAGCAAAACTACCCGACGCACGACCTGGAACCGGCCACGGTCGTGTTCGCCCTGAAAATCTGGAGACACTATCTCTATGGGCGGAAGTGTCGGATGTTCACCGACCATAAGAGCCTCAAGTACATATTCACGCAAAGAGAGCTGAACTTGAGGCAGAGGAGATGGTTGGAACTGATCAAAGATTACGACCTAGAAGTCGCGTATCACGAGGGCAAGGCCAACGTCGTGGCCGACGCCTTGAGTCGGAAGGCGCAACACGTCACGAACTCACTGGTGATACCGGCCGAATTATACAGAGATTTGGCGAAATTAAGCCTGGAACTGGTGCATCCCGGTACGGTAACCGAGGTCGTCAACGCGATGGTAGTAAGCCCTACCGTATTCGAAGAGATACGACTCGCCCAGTCGAGTGACGAACAGATGGAGGAAATAAGGAGAAGCATTGCCGAAGGAAAGACAGTAGATTTCCAGATTCACGAGGACGGGAGCATCCGCTTCAGGGGAAGATGGTGTATACCGCGGGAGTCCGCAGATCTGAAGAAGAAGGTGATGGAGGAAGGCCATAGCACCCCCTACTCGGTCCACCCCGGAGGGGATAAGCTATACAAGGACTTGAAGAAAAATTATTGGTGGCCGAACATGAAGAGAGAGGTGGCCGAATTCGTGGCAAGGTGCCTTACCTGCCAGAAGATCAAGGCAGTACGGCAAAAGCCCTTAGGATTAATGCAACCATTGGAGATCCCAAGCTGGAAGTGGGATAGTATCTCCATGGATTTTGTTTCAGGGTTACCACGTTCGCCAAAAGGAATGAATAAGATCTGGGTGATCGTGGATAGGTTAACGAAGGCCGCCATTTTCATCCCGATGAAGGACACTTGGACAATGGACCAACTAGCAAGAGCATACGTAGACAATGTGGTACGCCGGCACGGGGTGCCACATGACATCATCTCGGATAGGGATAGCAGATTCGTCTCCCAGTTTTGGACCAAGCTGCAAGAAGCTCTGGGGACACAGATAAAAATGAGTACGGCGTTCCACCCTATGACGGATGGACAGACGGAGCGAACAATACAAACGCTGGAGGACATGTTGAGGGCTTGTGTGTTGGAATTCAAGGGAAGTTGGGAGCACCATTTACCCTTGATCGAGTTCTCCTATAACAACAGTTATCATGCGAGCATCGGCATGGCGCCCTTCGAAGCACTGTACGGACGAAGATGCCGGAGCCCATTGAGTTGGGGAGAGAACGATCGAATAATGACAGTAGGGCCACAACTGGTGGAGGACATGGCTCAGCAAGTTAAGGTTATCCAGGGGAAGATGAGAGCCGCTCAGGACCGGCAAAAGAGTTATGCGGACGTGAGACGGCAGGACTTGGAATTTCAAGTCGGTGACAAGGTCATGCTGAAAGTCTCACCAATGAAGGGCATAATGCGCTTTGGCAAGCGGGGGAAACTGAGCCCACGATACATAGGGCCATATGAGATCCTCGAGAGAGTGGGGAATCTAGCGTACCGGCTAGCGCTGCCGCCTCAACTAGCACGCGTCCATAACGTGTTTCACGTCTCCCAACTAAAGAAGTATGTGCCCGACACGTCGCATGTACTCCAACCGGACGTAATCGAATTGGATGATGACTTGACCTATGAAGAAACCCCGGTGCAAATACTCGACTACAAGGAAAGGGTGACAAGGAATAAAACTGTAAAAATGGTCAAGGTCATGTGGTCCAACCACGAGACGGAAACGGCAACCTGGGAATTGGAAGCCGACATGAGGCAACGTTACCCTACCCTCTTCCAAGACGACCCGACCACAGTTATGGGGACATAACTGTATTCTTAAGGGGGGGAGGATGTAACACCCGAGGAAAAACAAATTCAAATTGTTTTGAACTACGTCATGACTTGATCCCTTCACAGGGTACGTAGGGAGCTTAGAACTAATTTCTAAGTTCAGTCACGAAAGAAATCACAAAATAAATCACGAAATAGATCACAAGGGCGATAGGAAGAGTTGGGACCATTTTAGACTAGGCTAATTAGGACACGGGAATGTTGCGAGCGATAAGCCGGACTCGTAACAAGTTTAAGGAAAAGATTCCGAACCGGAGACGACCCAGGGAATCGAGCTAACACGTAGAAAACCGATAGGGGAAAGCGAGGAAAGACCCGACGGAACACGCGGACCGCTGAACCGGCCGGTCCGGCCGGCCCGCGCTCTCCGCGCGCCGCCGCGCGGCCACCGCGCGGGCTGAGGAGTCGCGACTCCAGGGCAGGCCACGCGTGCTCCGCACGGACAAAGGCCTATGTGCGCGCCACCAGCGCGCCAGAGGTGCAGGAGGTGTAAACTTTCCTTCCATGGCGATTTTCTTGCCAAAAATCCGACCTCAATCAATGGCAAGTCGATCACAACAATGGGGAAGGGCATAAGATCAGATTTGGGGCGCCCCTCCCCATAATTCTCAGAAAACCTAACCCTAAACACCTCCAATACTCCTCTCCAAGTCGAAACCTCTCCGAACTCACTTTCCGGCAAGTATTCCGGCGACAGCAAGGCGAAAGGAACCAAGCCCTGCCCTCTAGACTCTTGGTAAGCTATTGTACAAAGTTTCAATTCGTCCATAGATCTCAGAAACTCATATTCTAACCCTTTTTCCTTACTACGATTTTCCGTCGGAAAACGAACAAAAAGCGATCGGAGAAGTTGGCCGTTCGTCGTGACCCTAGGACGTCCGGAAACCCAATCCAGCGACCCTATCATCATTCTAAGTAAGTTAAAACCTTACTCACAAATTTTCGTGGTTGTTTGTTGTTTAAATCTTGAGATATAGGCTTGTAACAAAAATCGGTTTTCAAAAACCCTATTTTCGTCCAATTTTAAAGACTCGCCAAAAACTCGACCGTCGGGAATTCAAACCGAAAACTTTTCAACATAAAAGTTGTTCCTAACACCTTTATCTATCTTGTGTCCAAATTTCAGCCGTTGACATTAAGTTTTGTTATCCCAATTTTCGCCGTGAACTTTCTGTATCGAACCGAACAATTTAATTCTGTGACAGATTCCTTCATTCAACTTGATGCATGTTTTTCACCCATTTTTCGAATGATTTAACTTTGCATTTCTAAACAAAAGTTGTAGATAATTGTGTCTAGATTATGCATATAAAATTTCACGGATTTTGGTGTTCATTTGATATGTCAAACGGCCGAGTTTTTAAAACTGTTTTGAAATCGTTTTAAGGGCCATGACTATGCAGTGAGTTGCACTCGATTTTTGAGTACCAAGAATTCATTATTTCCAAATTCTTAAAACATGAAAGTTGTTCCTTAATGTGTTGTGTAGTTACTGTAAAAATTTCACATCGATTGGTTTTGAAATGAATTTTTACTCGGCGTTGCACGAACCTGTGACGAAAACAGTTTTCAAGACATAAATTAATCTTTGCAATAAACTCGAATTTCAACTCAATTCGGAACCTTATTTCCAAAAACTTAAAACATGAAAGTTGTTCGTGTGTGTGTTTTTGAATTACTGACAAAGTTTCAGAATTTTTGGAGAAAAGACGAATTTTAAATTAAGAAAGGCGTAAACTGCCTCGAATATGATTTTTCGAACTTGAGAAAACTCGAACTATGAAAACGCGATATCGACCATTGGATAACTTTGAAATACGAACTTTCGAAAAATCCCGTTCACTAGGCTGAGCCGATCTTCATACTATCATTATCTTTGAGACTGCCTCGTTAGTGATCTCATTACTATCTGAGATTGCCTCGTTAGTGATCTCGCGCGCTGTATTTGTGGATCGCCTCGTTAGTGGTCCTACTATCTTTTTGGATTGCCTCGTTAGTGGTCCTACTATCTTTGAGACTGCCTCGTTAGTGGTCTCCCATTGTTTGGACTGCCTCGTTAGTGGTCCTATGTTGAGATTGCCTCGTTAGTGATCTCCCGGTATGGTGTCCTCTTCTTAGTCTACGGGATGAAAAGTAAAAGACTTGTGTGAGTGTTTCATTATGCTTAAATCGTATTTATCCTGTCTTTAATTATGTATTTAAAATTTATGCATCTTAAATTATGCTTTAAATTACGCTTTTAAAATTAAGTTCTTTAATCACGTTCTCCGCTGCTAATAAATCATGTATTTTTAAATTCTCGTACGGTAAGCGAAATCTTTAGTTTAAACACTTGTAACCCCTTTTATTTGTAGTTAGGGATTAACTTACTCAGTATATTTTTATACTGACAACCGTTGTCATTTCTTTTTTCTACAGAGTACGTCGAGTGACGCATTGCATATGCACTTGGGGGAAATCATAATGGACATTTTAAATTTCTGCATCGTACTGTTTTTACCGGGTCTGTTAAACCCGAGGATTTGGCCATGTTGGCCGTGATTTTACTTTCCGCTGCACTTACTTTATTTATTTTCCGCGCATGATAATTTCTACTATCGTACTAAGTATTATAAATTTCCGGACTAAATCTTGAAATGTTTTAAATCTTTTTCATACCCACAAGCCTTGCATTTCCTTAGCGAGCTCGGGAAGCCGTGTCTTGCTAGGGAAATGCGGCGGTGACATCCCGGCCTGGGTTATCAAATCCGGGGTGTTACAACTGCAGTATGTACACTGTATAAAACCTGTGCTGTATATAGCCTGGGGCCATGTGCAGTTTGTTTTCATTTGGAGGATTGTATGTGGATTGTTGAATCATGTAGGTAATGTTTTTTGCAAAAGTACTAGAGCTAATTTTTTATGTTTTGAGAGGCCAATTTTTTCATGTTGCTAAAAGCATATAATGTGGCCGAAAGCCAACCATAACTTCTGATTTCTGAATGAGATGATTTGCTTAACTCCATTTTTTAAAAATCATTTTCTTCAGTACTCTCATTTAAGATAATAGATATATAATAGGGTGCGGAGTCGGACTTGTGATCTGAATAGCAGTAGCTATTTAGACCCTTTTGCAGAAATAGGAATAAAACCCTGTAATACTCCTGATTCACTTTCACTTGAACTTACAGTTGGTTCATGGCCAACTGTTTGACATGTGACAACTGGCTTCCAAGAAGCTGATAATCCTCATCAGAATTCAGAACCTTGAGTTAAGAAATGAAATTGTTGGATCGATTTAGATTAGAGTATTCATGTTGCCTTGCTTACCTGTGTAACGGGGTATGTTATCCAGCACCTGATACCATTAAAACGTAGGGAAGAGTATATCTATTTCTCAAAAATTAAAGAGTACAGTGGGAGATATATAAATACATACTTGGTTAATAATGAGCCTATATTATAAGACTAATTCTCACAAGTAGTATTAAGTTAATAAAGGCCCTTTGGTTAATTTTATTCAACTGGAATGTCTCCATATGGCTAAGTTCATCTTATAGATTTTTTAGAATGTCTGAACTTTTTGATACAAGTACTTTTTTCTCTTACTTCTCCTCAGCAGAGGAAGTGGTGCAAAAGCTGATGATCATTCTCAAGATGGGAGGTATTTTTAAGGCACTTTTCCGTGCATTGTTTTTAGTGCTGGCCTGTAAATAATGTTTAAATATAATCCTTAATCTGCCTATTTCTAATCAACAGGCTTGATCAAAATTCATCTGGTCAAACTCATAGTGTACCACCGAGTTATGAGGATGCTGTTAATGCTACACGCAGTCCCACTTATAGTGATAGGTAACAAGCTTTTGGCCAGCACCTGCCTTCTGTCTGACAGAGTCTGAGTTGGTTCTAAATTAATTTCAATGTCAGGGACAGAGATGCTTCACTGCCAACTGCCCCTAAAGAATTCTCTTCGCCAGGTGCCAATCCATCCCAGACAACTGCAGCTTCTCCAATCACTACTCCAGCACCAGCTCCACATTCTTCTTCAGCTCCAGCTCCTGCTGCATCTCAGTCAGAAGTTCAACATAGCCAAAGTGATGGTGGTTGATTTGATGAATTTGATCCAAGAAGTTCATTTTCAGGTACTTTGATATGAATTGTTGGATTTTAGATTAGTTTATTCTGCCATGGGGTTTGGTTACTGGAATACTGTTTGACTCTGTGCACAATGGGCTCAAAGGCATTTTTTTTCCTCCTTTTTTTTCTTTTTTCCTCAAACACACTGGCTATTGTGCCTTCTAACCCTTCAGACTCGAGCCATGAAAGTAACGGTTCAGCAATCCCCAATACTGGACATACATTTGCTGCAGTATCTTCAGCATCCCCCAATAATAATAATAATCAGGTAATGTGTATAGTACCTGTATGAATCGATCTGATTCGATTTATTCACTTCTGCAGCATTGTGCATTATACGAAAGCTGATTTGATATTACTACATAGGGATTGTTTTATCATCAAGTAGGTGTATTGAACTTCTGTTTGTTCGCTATGGCCTTTTGGGACTTGGCATAGTCAGATCTTGATGTAATTCTGTTTCATAAATGTTTTATTATTTGTTAGAATTGGCAATAAGTCATGATTCGTTGTTTAATCAAAGAAAGAATATTCAATGCAATATAATGATGTTTGAAGAAGTTTCAAGAAATCATTGAGTATGAGGTTGTGGTTGCCTGAATTCCCAATCTCGTTGCCAAAAGTGTTCTGAAGGTTCCCTTTGGATTTCATGTCTGCTTGGCGTGACTGAAAGCATTCTTTGAATAGTTGAATTATTTTCTATTTTCATTAGACTCTACAAAAGATACATGTCCTCAAGTTTCTCAGTATTTTAATATCAATTCTGAAAAAAAAAAAAACCCACTTAATTTACTGTCATAAGTTACAGATTATTTGTCATAGTTACAGCTTATTTTAAGATATCACATCATCATTGTTGCCGTTCTTTTTAAGTTGGATCCTGAAAGCACATGTTGATCAAATGACATCTATTATCTAATTTATAATTTCTAAGCTTCCTTCTTCTTGGCCTAATCTTCGTGAGTTATCAAGTGTTTTCTGGTGTTAGATTATCTTCTGCTTGATTTCACACAGCTGCTGTAAATGAAAGCTGTGGGGATGTCTATAATCTATATGTGCACCTCTGTGCAGACCGGTTTCTTCAATGTCTTATTGCAATTAGTCCATAATGGACCCATGTGAGTTTATAAATTAAAAGCATGTGTATAATATATATTTGTTTCATTTATATAATCATATTATTATAATTGAATTAGGGGTATTTGTTCCTATTTATAATGTTTATTATTGAAAGTCTGCATAAATAATTTGAATTCAAACTGATGTTGTGGTTGGGGAATGTTCAATTTTGCATGTATAGAGGAGAAAAATGGGTGTTTTTTTTTTGAAGAATTGTATGGTGAGTGTGAAGGTATTGTGATACTGTAAATCTTCCATAAAGTTAAACTCGACGTTCATACTAGGCGCTTATGTTCATCTATTTGGAGCAAATTCCATCATCTATTATGATCTATTGTTATCATTTGATTATAGTTTCTTTTGTATGTGCTTAAAATATTTTTAAGAATTAAATGTATATGATGCCATTTTTGCAGTCATTTGATGATCTATTTGGGGATGGTCCATTTAAAGCGATTCCAACTGAGGGTGCACCAATCCAGCCTCAGATCACTACACCCCTTCATTCTGTCAATATAAATCCCAATCAGACTTTTGAAGCATCAGAGCCAGCTCCACAAATGGCATCAGATGAATTCGGTGGTTCTTATTATGATGCCAACTATGCACCAGTAGATCCTTCTGGTGCTCAGCCTCCTGCGAGTACAGAGTTTCCAAAACAGGACTTGTCTATCCCCAACCAGGAGTTTGATATATTAGCAGACATTCTCCCACCATCTGTACCTTCATCCTTTGTCAATGCAGAAGCTGGTTACCCAATTCCTCCTAGCCAATCTGTGCCTCATATAGCTTCCCACCCCAAACCATTCAATCTACATCAACTGGCCAGACTGCATTGCAGAACAGTTTCCATGCCAAAAATGGCCAAGCAACACTTTACATTTATGTAATGTCATCATAAATGCACAAATATGACTTTGTATAATTTCTATGAAGCATCTGCTTGCTATTCTGGTCTTAGATGTAATTTGTGTTTGCAGTTGCACTTTTTTTTAAAAAAATTTGTAATAGTTGCCAATTACTTTAAACCTTATGACCCTTTTTCCTTTCGAAATTGTTTCAGCATTTTTTTTCTCACTGTTATTTATTTATTTATTATTTTTGCTAAAATCAAATGTAGTGATTACATTCACTACAATCTCCCTAGGCCTGGTGTATGTAGGTTCCGGGTATGGTCATGTTGCCAAAGGACTTATATTTCAATTAATGAACTTGTCAGGGGCGGAAAGCTTGAGTGATCATCCCCTCTCCTTTGGGCCTTGGTCTAATTTACCTCGGGCAGCAGGTCAAGTCACATTCTTTTGCTTTCTAACGTTTTGGTTTATATTTTTTTGCTCTACACAACAGTTTTCCTAAATAATATATTTAGATTGCTAATTATATCTTTTGGGATTGATCTGAACACATTTCTTAGTTAAGGGTTTGAGTATTTGGTGTTTCATTTTCTTTGCAATTTAATTTCATTCTATACTCATGAATTGGCTGTTAGCTTAGTTTGAATGTTTGTGTTTTGTAGCTTCCTGCCCTCATATGCCATCGGATAACTTTAGTCATTTTGCCCCTTGTTTCTCTCATCCAAGATCAGATAATGCACCTATTGCAGGTAATATTCAAATCACATTGGTCAAATGTTCATTTGGTTACTTGAATCTTTGTAGGTAATAACATTGTGTAGATTGTACTTGGATCTATGATGACCAGGAAAATATACATGCTTCTTATCCAAGTGCCAAGATGGAATAGGCAGAGGGGATGGAGTAAATGATGCTCCTGCTCTGAAGAAGGCAGATATTGGAATTGTTGTTGCTGATGCGGCTGATGCAGACAAAGGGAGTACAAATTACAAACTTTTTTCTAATTGATTGATTTTATATAATTAAGCAAAAAATAAATAAAATAAAAGTTGTTCATGCAACTTTGTTGTGTCTGCATGGTGAGTAGAACCAATGAGGCGGATATTATTGTTGTCGCTAATGTTTCTAGATTGTGATCGATTTTTTTTTTTTTAACTTAAAAAAATCTTTTGGTGCATATTAGGCATTTTAGTTTATTTGTTTCCTATTTCTACAGGATATTGTAGCCTGTGATGTTGTCAATCCAGACCACATAGATATGAAGTTTGATTCTATTGGTGTATTGGATGCCATTAAACACACTGTATGAGTTAGTTATTCTATCATTATGAAGACCTGAGTTATTCTCATGGAAAGCTTTTTGGTCCACAAAAGGGTGTGTTGTTATATGGATCACCTGGCTCTGGAAAGACAATGCTTGCAAAAGCAATTGCAAGAGAGTCGGGAGCGGTTTTCATTAATGTCAGAATATCCAATTTTATGAGCAAATGTTTGGTGATGTTGCAAAAGCTAGGTGAGTGGTTTCCTTTTATCTCTTAGCATACTATATTAGAGTGGCATGTTTTGAGTGAAATTTTCCTAGAGGAAATTTGTCCTTAGAGTTGTGTCTAATAGGAATGTTGAAAGATATTGTATGATAGTTTTAAGCAACAGTGGATAAAAAATTGTGTCAAGTAGGAGTAGGTGAAATTATACTGTGCTATTTTTTTATTCCAGGGAATTCTTAGTTATTTTTGGTGTGGGTTATGAAGATTTTTGCAATTTCCAAGGATTTTGTTCCGGAATCTTTTGACTTAACACTTCAATAACTGAATATGATTATATGAGGGAATTCTATTCCCTTACACTTATTTCTTCTTTTCTATGGGCAATTGTTTACAGTAAATATGCTGTGCATAGCACAGCGCACTCAGCTAGTATATGACCCTGTTTGGCAAAATAGCTAAACAAAATTAGTTTATTCTAGGCAATTTGAAATAAATTAGTTTATTTAGAAATATAAAGTAACTTAAAATATTTTTCAATCAGCTATTTTTAAAACCGCTGCAAATAGCAGCATTTTGGAATTAGCTTATTATAGGCAAAAAGTTTGCCTCAAAATTGCCAAACAGCTAATTTTAACAAATTTATTACTCAGTTTACTCACATAATCAGTTAACAGATAACAACTAATTTCCAAACATGCCCTATATATATATATATATATTAAGGTGTCCGGTTGGCAAATTAAGATGTGCGAATAGAATCACGCCTCCTTAATTAATCGGAATGCTACTTTAATAGTAATTGCTATATCATTATCTAATTGCTCTTCTTCTTTCTCTTTTTTTTTTTTTTTAAAAAAAAAGAGTTATGACGGTCCAATTGTATGAATAACAAAGTAATTTAATATGGAATTGAAAAAAATTAAATTCGTATAGAATATAGCCAGGAGAACAGAAAATATTTAATACTTCTATAGCATACTCAATATTGTTCCTATATTTTTATTGAATTGTTAATCATTTGTCTTACCGGAGTGGTCCAAAGGAATATAAAACTTAAGACAGATTAGTAATATAATAAATTTAAAAAATCCATCTATAGAAAAATCATCACCAATTCGCCATGTCCTGTACGGCTGTACATACTGAGAAAAAATCCGTCTATCTCATTCCAATTTTATTTCTACCCGTTGGATGCCCTGGAGTGTGCGTACCCGTAGATCGTTCCTCAATTGAAACCATGGTTCGCCATCGCGGGAACCGGTCGCGTCGCGGTCGCGGTAGGGTCGCGGTGTATCGTCGCGGCGTATCGGACAAATATCAAGTCATTGTATTTTATAGCAAAAAATATTTAAATGAAATATCGGCGCAATCTCGGTGATATCGGTGAAATCTCGGTGGTATCTCGGCGATATCTCGAATATCTCGGCGTAACGGGCGATTTCTCGGCGATATCTCGATGATATCGCGAAGATGAGTTAAAAATTGAACCGGGTATCGTTCTCGGAACGGCACCTGCCGTTCCAGTTCCGTCTCGGCGAGATCTCGGCCGTCTCGGCCGAGACGGCGAACCATGATTGAAACTGGAGCGTCCGATCGCCATTTTTTATTTTTCCCTAAAGCCGGACCCTTTTGCCTGGTTTTCTTCAAACCTACGCATCAACTCCAATCGATCCGTCTTGCAGATCGCAGCGATGGTGTGTAAAGCTAATTTCTTTCGATTTTTGGGGGTGTAGATTTTTCGGATTTGTCTTTGTTTCATTCGGGAGTTTGCGTCTGGCGACTATGGCTGGAATGGTTCCCCCTGACTGAGGTGGCCTTCTTCTCGCTGAGCCGTAGAAATTTCGGACTTCGTGAGCAGGAGTCCCGGCGTACCTACGCATCAACTCCAATCGATCCGTCTCTGTTTCAATTGCAGATCGTATCGATGGTGTGTAAAGCTAATTTCTTTCGATTTTTGGGGGTGTAGATTTTCCGCCTGTGTCTTCGTTTCATTCGGGGGTTTGCATCTGGCGACTGTGGCTGGAATGGTTCCCCTGACTGAGGTGCCCTTCTTCTCGCTGAGCCCTAGAAATTACGGGCTTCGTGAACAGGAGGCCCGACGTACCAACGATGAGGAGGCGCCTTTATCTTTGATTGTTTGCCTTTTCTTTATTGTTGTTGTGGAGGGTTTGTGCTTTCGTTTTGGCTATACCCTTTCTAATGCACGTTCTTCTTTGTTCGCGTGTATAATAAGGATATTACTTTCTGTTTTGTAGTTTGTAGGTTTCTGTTTGACATAGCATGCTTTCAAATGGATTGTTCTTTGTCATCCCCGATTGAAGACGGCTTGGTTGATTGCCTCGTTGAATCTTGCCCTTCTGCATTCGGCCTCCGACGTAGTGCCTCTACGCACCACGATGATTCCCTTTGTAACCTCAGCTTTTGTTTCCGTTTTGTTTCTTTTGAAATTTAATTTACCTCTTCGTGGTTTCTTATCCTCTTATCCAGGTACGGAAGGTTCTGATGCTGTATCCCATGCTGCCTCTGTAAGTTGCCCAGGTTTGTTGAACTCTTCCCTGTATACTTCGTGTGCTGTATAAACTCTTTGTGAATCTTTATTATTGTTGTTATTTGATTCTTACTTTTACTTTGTTTTCATATATTGGTCCGCCCTGTACCGCAGCCAAGCAAGTACCTTGCAAAAGAAGTGAGTCATTTATTGTTGCACTACGTTATGTCTTTTAAATTCACTTTTAGAATATTTGTTCCATCTTTACATTGTTATTTATTATAGTTCGTTCGGCATTCCCTGCTCAGTCGTTTGATTCGTCACGGCCTTTTCCCAATGGTAAACCTATGCCCATTATGGAAACTCTGGCTTGCGTGGTTTAATTATTCCAGCCTGCTAATTTTATATTCCGTATGGATGACTATTTTCCCTTTCCTATAGCTAAAGTGTCTCCTGCCATTCGTGATTTCCGCAACCTTTCTTCGAGTGGACTGATTGCACCACCAAATTGTGAGCTCTCGGGCTATTATATCTATCTTTGTTGGCTTATTTCTGGCCCATGGCTTACTGTTTGTGTAGCAACAATTTTTCAGTCGTCTTTGAACAATTCCTTTTTTTTTTTGTGTCAATTGTACTAAGCTGGCGATGTTTTCTGCTATTTTTTCCCTGGTGCTTCTGTTTTTTGAATCCTACTCTTTCTAACATGCTCTTAATTAGCGGGTGTCAGTTTAACACACCGGATTTGATAACCGAGGCCGGGATTCACCGCCACACCTCCCTAGCAAGACACGGATTCTCCGAGCTTGCTAAAGAGATGCAAGGCTATAGGGATTGCAAAAAAATTTTAAAAACAAGTTCGGAAATTATTTAAAATAATAATAAAGTCTCATCCACACATAATAATATTAATATATCGCAGCGGAAATAAATAAATGGGCCGACATGGCCAAAACTCGGGTTGTACAGACCCTATATGCAAGTATCATCAAAATGACAAACAATGTTTAAAATTCCATCCCCCAAATGCATATGCTCATGCATTTTCTCCATACTCTGAAAAAAAGGAAAACAACAATTTAATCAGTATATAAAATACTGAGTAAGTCGATCCTAACATAGCAATAAAGGGGTTAAATTAAATAATTAAATTTACTCCTAGGCATGCATACAAGACGTTCCATTTACCAATTTAAAAATTAATAATTTAATTGTATACTTGGACATACGTTTAAATTCATAAGTAATAATCTAATATGTTATAAAATTTAAGACATAAATTTAAATGCATAATTTAAAGTTATGAATAAATAAATAAATACGTAAAAAGTATTAAGTTTTTTAATTTTCCCCGTTACGTCACCATTTCTCAATATTTAGTGTAGCCGGTCATCCAGCGGCCGCAACCGTTTCGTAAGTTTCTTGTGTAGCCGGTCATCCGGCGGCCGCAGCCGTATCTGTCATACCAAGTAACACTCCGGAGCCTCGGAAAACCCATACAGATACTCCCGAGAGTGTAGGCCATGTATCTCATGCCATTTTGGCGCAGTATTTCATTCGAATACTCTCGTGCATTATAGGCCCGCAGAGAAAGGCTAGAGGGGCACCCTGCAGAGCACTCACCCTCCACCAAGTATCTCATATCGTTTCGATTTAGTGTAACGGGATTTTTCAAAAGTGTATCTTTATCGTATTTCAAGGTTTCGATCTTTTGTTTCGAAATTTCAAAATCTCATCAATTTCAAATCGTTTGGCGTCACAGTTTACGCCTTTTTAATTTAAAAATTCCTTTTAAGTCCGAAAAGTCGAAATTTTTACAGTATTACAAAAACACCCTAACGAACAACTTTCGTGTTTTAACAATTTTGAAATAAGTTGAGGAACCATGTCAAAAATCGAGATTTTTACACAACCGATGTACTGTCAGAATCCAGTTTTGTCACAGTTCAGAAAATCGACTTTTTGACATATCAAATGGACTCCAAAAATTCTGAAATTTTATACACATATAAAAGACATGATTATCTACAACTTTCATCTAATTTGCAAAGACTAATTCGGACTAAAAATCATAGAAACATGCTCATAAAGTTCGGACATATGCACTGTCAGATTTTCCAAAACGTTTTAAATCACAGTTTATGTTCGGAGCAATTTGGGGGTAGCAAACGTTGATGAAAATCTCTGAAATTTCTACACAACATAGTTAAATGTGTTAGGATCAAAAGTCTAGTTTTGAGTTTTTCGGTTTGAACTCTCGAAATAGGGGTCTTACTCAGATTTCAAAAATTGTGCAAGTTCGATTTTTTAGGTTCGATTTTTACGTTTCGTTACAAAGACACTAAATCGGACGCCCCTAAGCCACCCGTATTGATATGAAAGGCATCAACTTACAGTAATGATGCTCTTGGTCATCCTAGGGTCGCTCGGCTCGTCCAAATTCACTACGAACGGATCTACGCACACGTTCTCCAATGATCTAAGAACTGTGATCCTTGATCTACACGTCTCTACGGTCGTCGTTGGGTTGCCGGAAACTTGTCGGAAGGTCGCCGGAGAGTCGTCGGGAAGTGTTTGGCTTTAGGGAGAGTTTGAGAGTGGAGAGGAGGCTGTTGGCTGATGATTATGGGTTGGAAATCAACCCTAACTCGTCCCTTAAGCTTTCCTCCCGTCCAAATTCACTTTCCATAGTCGGGGGGTCGAATTATGGCAACAAATCGCTGAAATCGCGTGATCTGCCGCGTTCTGTGTGGCCACACGGGGTTGGCGCGGTGCCAGGGTAAACGCCGCGCGGACAGCACGCGGCCTCCGCCTGGACCTCGGCCCGGGCGGGTCCGTGCGATCCGTCGGGTCTTTTCCTCCTCTCTTTCGGACTTCTATCCTTCCGCATTTTCAGGCTCAATTTTCCGGGATATTTTCGGATTATGATTCCCATCCTAAATTTATTCCGACTTAAATTGATTTCATGTTTGAAATTTTAAGTCCGTCGGTTTTGGGTTCGTCGGCTCCTAAAATTGTCGTCTTTTGACTCCCATGCGTTTCTGACTTCACGGGTTCTCGGAAACAAAACCTCTTTGCTCATCGGATTAAATTCTATTTTATATCCTAAAAATTATGGGTGTTACAGTCTACACTCCTTAAGAATCAACTTCGTCCTCGAAGTTGCGCTTTATCATCTCGCGAGTTCGGGAATTGTTTGATTAAGCGATTGTATTATTGTGTGTTGTTGTTTGTTATTATTTGATTGAACCCAGAATTGAAATTTCCAAGTTGCCTACGTACCCCGTGAAGGGATCAAGTCATTACGTAGTTCAAAATAATTTGAATTTGTTTAATTGGGATACAGTGATATTTGGACAGAAATATTCGGGCCGTTACATCCTCCCCCTCTTAAGACGACAGTTATATCCCCATAACTGTGGTTGTCTCGTCTTGGAATAGTGTCGGGTAACATTCCTTCATATCTGCCTCTAATTCCCATGTTGCCGTCTCGGCTTCGTGGTTAGACCAAAGAACCTTGACCATTCTTACGGTCTTATTTCTTGTTACTCTCTCCTTCACGTTGAGTATTCGTACCAGAAATTCCTCGTAGCTCAAGTCATCATCCAATTCAATCTCTTCCGGTTGGAGTACATGGGTCGGATCGTGTACATATTTCTTCAATTGGGAGACATGAACACGTCGTGGACACGAGCAAATTGCGGCGGCAATGCTAGCCGATATGCTAGGTTTCCTACTCTTTCTAGGATCTCATATGGTCCTATGTACCGTGCACTCAATTTTCCTCGTTTTCCAAAGCGCATCACACCCTTCATTGGTGATACCTTTAGCATGACCTTATCGCCGACTTGAAATTCCAAGTCTTGTCGTCTCACGTCCGCATAACTCTTTTGCCGGTCCTGAGCGGCTCTCATCTTTCCTTGGATTATCTTGATTTGTTTAGCCATGTCCTCAACAAGTTGTGGTCCACCTACCACAGTCTTATTGCTCTCTTCCCAGCTCAATGGACTTTGGCACTTGCGTCCATACAGTGCCTCGAAAGGTGCCATGCCGATGCTAGCATGGTAACTATTGTTGTAGGAAAATTCAATTACGGGTAAATGATTTTCCTAACTTCCTTTAAACTCTAGTACGCATGCCCTTAGCATGTCCTCCAACTCTGGATCGTTCTTTCTATTTGTCCATCCGTCATGTGGTGGAACGTGGTACTCATCTTTATTTTCTTACCGAGGGCTTCTTGCAGTTTTTTTCCAAAAATGAGAGACAAATCTACTGTCTCTGTCTGAGATGATGTCATGTGGTACTCCATGCCGACGTACCACATTGTCGACATACGCCTTTGCCAATTGGTCCATGGACCAAGTATCCTTCAGTGGGATAAATATGGCAGCTTTTGTCAACCTATCCACGATCACCCAGATTTTATTCATCCCTTTCGGTGATCGCGGTAACCCTGAGACGAAATACATTGAAATGCTATCCCATTTCCAACTCGGGATTTCCAATGGTTGCACTAGCCCTAGGGGTTTTTGGCGTACTGCCTTGATCCTCTGGCAGGTGAGGCATCTTGCCATAAATTCGGCTACTTCTATTTTCATGTTCGGCCACCAATAGTTCTTCTTTAAGTCCTTGTACAGCTTGTCGCCCCCGGGATGAACCGAGTAGGGGGTATTATGGCCTTCCTCCATCACTTTTTGCTTCAGGTCAACACATTTTCGTGGTATACACCACCTTCCATTGAAGCGGATGCTTCCGTCCTCATGAATTTTAAAATCTATTGCCTTTCCTTCGGCAATGTCCTTCCTAATTTCTTCCAACTTCTCATCACCCGGTTGGGCAAGTCGTCTTTCATCGAATATGGTAGGTCCCACTACCATCGCGTTGACGACTTCGTTTACTGTGCCAGAATGCACCAACTCTAGACTCAATTTCGCTAAGTCCTTGTACAACTCGTCCGGTATCACGAGTGAATTCGCCACGTGTTGAGTCTTTCGACTTAAGGCGTCGGCTACTACGTTGGCTTTTCCTTCGTGATAAGCAATCTCCAGGTCATAATCCTTGATCAATTCCAACCATCTTCAGCTCTTTTTGCGTGAATATGTATTTGAGGCTCTTATGGTCGGTGAACATCCGACACTTTCGCCCATAGAGGTAATGCCTCCATATTTTTAAGGCGAACACGACGGCGGCCAGTTCCAAGTCGTGCGTCGGGTAGTTCTCCTCGTGCGGTTTTAGTTGACGCGATGCGTATGCTATAACCCTCTGATCTTGCATTAGCACGCATCCCAATCCTTCTTTCGAGGCGTCGCTGTACACCTCGAAGTCACCATCCTCCGATGGTAACGCCAATACTGGCGCTGTGGTAAGTCGTTTCTTCAGATCTTGGAACGCGGACTCGCATTCACTGGTCCATTCGTATTTCACCCCTTTCTTTAACAGCTGGGTTAACGGGCGTGCGATTTTTGAGAAGTTCTTTACAAATCGCCTATAGTATCCTGTCAGTCCAAGGAAACTTCTTATCTCTGTTGGACTCTTCAGCGGTACCTGAAACTTTTGACAAATTTCCCACACGAGTATTTTCTAAGAAAGATAATAATCCCGGTTTGATTTATTATTCAATGAAACCAATTTATGATGATGGAGTTGGGATTAGGGATATATTTTCAATGTCATGGCTGAGATTCATGAAGGAATTTATTGGGCCCACAAGACCCCCATAACATGCGAAGGACCATACATTGATATGGCTATTACTGCCCTATCATATTTGAAGATTACATAAAACACGACCAAGGGCGTGAAGCCTGCCAGAGGCATGCCAACTTAAGGCATATTCTTCAGTCTTTCCATCTTCTCTGTGTAAGCAGTTCTCATTTCCCATCCTTTGTGCTCCTCTTTGATTTTCAGTCCAGTTCCCTCAACTCCACCAGTTATTATCAGCTCTTCATCATCCTCCTTTTCCTTTGCTTCCCCAGTTTTTCGGCTTTCCAAGTCTGCTTGCAATCTTTCAGCTACTTCTCTATCGTGAGCCTCTTTCTTTCGCCTCTCCTCCTCGGCTTTGGTCTGCTGAATATTTCTTCTAATCTGCTCTTCTTCTGCAGCCTTCTTTTCTTTTTCTGCTCGTTCTTGCTCATCCATTTTCTCCACTCCCGAACCTCCTGTTTCATTTCTTTGATCAAACAGACCGGCTAATGCATTCTCTTCTTCCTGCATTTTTCTAGCCAGTTCAGCATCTCGAGCAATCAGTTCTTTTCGCTTGGGAGGTGGTGGTGGCATCACCCCTTTGCCTTTATCCTTCGGGTTTATTGGTTCAGTTGCCTTCCTCGCAGTAGGCCCGGATTCACTGATTACAATTTTTGGCTCCGGAACCCGTCCACTTTTCTCCTTATCAGCCAGTTTTATCAGTCTACCTCTAGTTTGAACTTGAGGTTTAGGTTGGCTTTCAGATGCAACAACAGTGGACGTTTGTTCGGGCTGGGTGGATGATGCAGCAGTGGCAGGGGCTTGCTCTCTTGGTGGCAGAGCTGAGGTTTGCACAGTTGGTTGGGTTGGCAGTGGGTTGGCATCAGTGAAGACCCGATGAGGTGAGGCAGCACTTGTATACTGGTTTATCAGTACATTGGTCTCATTATCTTCACTATCTTCTTGATCTTACTCATTTAAATTAATGTCCAAGTTCTTCTCTGCATCTTTCAAGAACTTGTTTATGAAAATAGGACTAGAAATGCGGTTGAGTCGTTTCACCCAATGTTTCCGGATGTGGTTGCAAAAATAAGCCCTACGTTCCCTCTTGTACCGCAGTGGTGTTTTAGCTTTGATGGTATTACAATAGTTCAGCCCGAAAGCATCCATCTCCATGAGGAGATGCACAAATTCCATCCTGTTTTCCTCGATCATTGACCCAACAAGCGGTTTTGCCTCTGGTTGCACAAAAGACATGTCACGGGAGAATTCGACTCTGAAATACTCCTCAGCCTCGGCCTGAGTCAGCAGTCGGGTTTGCTGTTCAGTCTTTCCTAGCACATTCCAGTGTGTATTTTGAATGAATACCATGACTTGTTCTTTCAGCACATGCATCTGAGTTAATCCCTGCGGTCTCTGCTCAGCAAGGTGAGTCGGTTTGTACACATCATCCAAGAAGATCGTGTCAAAGTGGTCTTCATCTGGTAGCACAAGGTCTTTATCCAAGATAGATTTTGTAATATCTTTCCTGCCCGTGCCCCATAGTATCATCAGGGCATGCCACTGTTCCCTGAATTCTTTACTTAAGTCTATCATGGCCTTAACCATCGGAGGCCGATTTTCCTCTTTTGATGTCATGGCTTTCTTTATAACACTGTCCAAGTTGTGACTTAATTCTATGTGCCTCTTCCTAGCTTGTAATGTAAGCCATGCCTGCTCTCTCAATCCTTTGTTTTCCAATAGGCTGGAATTGTACAGAAAAGGTAGCGCCTTGTGTATCATGAAAATCCCCCGATATACCAACTGACTAAGATTAGGTGCTCTCTCTGTGTACTGCCGTCTGATTCTGTCATTCACCTGGTTAGGCACCATTATAATGTCGAATTCCATGCTAGCGGGATCTATTGTCCTTGAGTGCTGGTGTCTTTCCCATCTGGCCATGTATTCATAGAATCGTCTGATGAGTCTTTCCGAATGCACGTCATCAGGTACCTTGGCATCTATGGGGCCTTCATCAGCCTGTCGCTCCCAAAATTTCATCAAGTAGTAATAAAAGTCTCTGGCAAGTCCGATCTCTTTGTAGTTTCTCTCCTCGGGTTTTACATGCTTGTCCCATCCTTTTTCCAGTTTGAAATTTACTTCCGTTGCTTCCAAAATTTTCACCTTATATTCTGCTTCAAGGGCTTTCCTATAGTCATTCATCTTGGTTTTGTATTGCATGCCATCTATGAGCCCTTGATCTTGCGTGCATCTGGGCAATCCAGCCTGTGATTCGATAACCAACTCTTCCCTGAAAAATTGAAAGTATTAAATCCAATTTTTTATAACTTTTTGCAAGAATCCTTCAAATTGAAAAACCAACATCCTCACATCTAGAGCCTTGCTCTAGATGTGAAGTTATTAAATTTTTCAGTTTGAATTTCTATCATAAAGCAACGGTAAATTTTTCTTTTTACAAATTTTTGGGAATTTATTAAAATAATGAGTTATTTACAAAAGATAGAGGTCATTGGGCCTCGAAAATATTTTTGGATGGACTATTGAGTCCAAATATTAAATCAAATTAAAATGGTCTTTGGACCAAAAATCTTTTTAATGGGTCATTTGGGCCCAAAAGTTTGGATTTGCTCATTTAAAAAATCCCGAGGCGATTGTTGAATTATGCAATGGAATGGATTGGAACGCGAATCGAGGAGAGTGCGAATGGAATGTTGGCGGCTCGGAGCTGCTTTATCTTGGACGGCGGGATGGTTTGATAAGTCCAAGCAAAATAAAGAAAACCCAATTGTTAATTTTAATAAAAGTTGACTTATTTTTATTTTAAAATGTAACACCCCCATTTTAAAAACAGCGGAAGAAGGGTGTTACCGCCACATTTTCTATTTGAGTTCAATACCAAGATGACTTAAATAGAAAATGCTAAGGCTTAAAATTTAGAATATATTTAAAATCACAATGGCCAACCATAAAATAATAATTATCTATAAAAATCAGTTTAGTACGTACCATACTAGTTTATAAGACTAGGATAAAATGTAATTGAATACTTAAAGTACCACTTTGACCTCGCAGGGTCGAAAAGAAGTAGTGCGACATAAAAGCTTATTTCAAAAATCCCCAAAATCCCAATGCAATGCCATGCCAATCTCAGTCACCTATCCTGAAAAAGAATGAAAGCAACAACATCAGCAATGCTGAGTAAGTCAATCCCCTATCCCACACATGCAGGAGACTCAGGGTTGACCCAACGACACAAAAGGATAATTATATACCGATAGTGACAATTTACCGAATTTAAATTCCAAAAATTGATAATGTAGGTAACACATATGTTAAATGAAACCAATCCAATGCACCATAATTCCATAATCCATAATCCATAATCACATGTATATATCATCTCTCGCCATGCAGAGGACTCTATAACTACAACACCGGTGTCCTAGACTAGTACTCCGACTGTCTAGGGTTATAGACACATGCAGGCTCTACCAATAAGAGGGACAATTACCCTCATCCAATATCCAATATCCGAATAGCCATAGCTCATGCATTGGTTTCATAAAACATACTATAATTTACGAAAACCGATTTATAGAACCAACACCCGACTTATATTTACTCAACCGACTCCAAATATCCCAGACACACGAAGCAGATGAGAATCCAATTTCAGAATATTAGCAAAAGACTCCAGGGCATAGCGCAGGGATTAAAAAGGTAGCCAATCAAATAAATAAGTGAGCATCACTGTGACCGATAGCAATTTGTACACACATATATCACACTAGCTAATTTGACTTCCAATAGGAGAAAAAAAGGAATGGCAAGAAACAAAGCTAATACCGCAGGGTCCCACACAATTTTCTTTGCAAACCAAGTTGATCCCTTTTGTTGTGAAATTGACTTACAAGAGACACACACCAAAGTAGAGACACAGACAGTGTATATACATACCCAACACACAAATAAAACCAGTGTGTGACGAGAGACAACAGAGAGTTGAACAAAAAAAACAAGAAGACGACGACGAGGACGGTAATCAGTCTGAAGTAAATCGGGACTCAACAAAATCAACAAGAGGAAACCGAGATAAGTGCTATGCCAAGCAAGGGATGAATTTTGAAGAAAGGACGATATAAATACGATTGCAACTTTTCATACAACTGGTGCAAGATTGGGGTTTGAACAGAAAGTAAACAAGAGCAGATCATAAGCGGTGACGACGACAGAGACCAGGGTTTCCAAATGCTTTTGAAAATCTGAAGCGAAATTAGGATTTGGCATAAGAGTAAATGGGTAGTGAAATAACAAGCACAACCAATAAATCATTGAAGCAAATTCTAGGATTCAACAACATAGCCAAAGAAAGGGATAGAGACAAAAATCAAACCGATGAGTGGAAATAGAGAATTAACTTACAAATCTTTGGTATGAACGAATCTGCAACGGGTTCACAAGATTGAAGCTTGAAGAAGTACCACAAATCCTCACAAAGAAACTGTAAGAATTATCCACGAGAAAGGAAAACGAGAAATGAAAGTTAGCATCATCACAATGCTGAGGAAGAACAAGGACGAATTAGAAGTATACCCACCACTTGCAATCTCTGGACGGAATAGGGAAAGCAGACTGAAGAGTGGGTATTTAAAATAAGCTCAATGGGGTTTCAACTGAATACTGGATACTGAATACGGGTGAGAGATTCTTGGAAAGTGGGTTAAAAGTGGGGAAACGATTTTTCCTGAAAATATGTAGCAGTTACTAGATTGGAGACTCATTCACCCAGTCTTGCTGACCAATTTCCTTTTCTTTATTTATATATATATATATATATTAAAATAAAGTCAGCCAAAAATAAATTAAATCCTATATTTTCCAATTAATAATTATTGGCATCACAATCTACCCACCTTAACAAAAACTTCGTCCTCGAAGTTGGTTAGAATATGTCGTTTCCAAAAACTAGACGTAGAATATAATACTAACCTTATATTGTCAAGTCGTCACATCCTCCCCACCTTGGATAAATAGTTATGTCCGCATAACTTGTTCACTAGCTTCGATGAATAACTCTGGGTATTTTGCCTTTACATCTTCCTCCATCTCCCATGTAGCTTCTTCATAGTCGTGGTTTGACCATAAAACTTTAACCATGCGAATTGTTCGATTCCTTGTTGCTCTCTCTTTTGTATCCAGGATGCGCATCGGACGTACCTCGTATGTCAAGTCTTCGTCCAACTCAATGACTTCCGGTTGGAGAATATGAGAGGGGTCATGATGATATTTCTTCAATTGAGATATATGAAAAACATTATGTACTCGTGCAAGCTCCACTGGTAAGGCGAGTCGGTAGGCAAGATTTCCTACTCGCTCAACAACCTCGTAAGGGCCAATATATCGTGGGCTTAACTTCCCACGCTTCCCAAAACGCATCACTCCTCGCATTGGCGATATTTTCAAGAAGACCTTATCACCAACCTCGAATTCTCCCATTTGGCGGCGTTGATCGGCATAGCTCTTTTGTCGATCTTGAGCTGCTTTCATCTTCTGTTGAATGACTTTAATTGCTTCGACTGAGTCATCAATAAGTTGTGGTCCCACGACCGCTGCCTCCGTATCATCCCTCCAACATAATGGGCTTCGGCACCGTCGTCCATATAATGCTTCAAACGGTGCCATCCCAATACTTGAGTGGTAGCTATTATTATAGGAAAACTCGATTAGGGGCAATCGATCTTCCCAACTACCTTTGAATTCTAGGACGCATGCGCGTAACATGTCCTCCAGTGTTTGTATTGTCCTCTCAGTTTGACCGTCTGTCATGGGATGGAATGCAGTGCTCATCTTTAGCTTAGTCCCAAACGCTTCTTGCAACTTTGTCCAGAAATTTGAGACAAATCGTCTGTCTCGATCAGACACGATGTCTTGAGGTATTCCATGCCTTCTCACCACATTATCAACATATGCCTTCGCTAGTTGATCCATGGTCCATGTGTCCTTCATGGGTATAAAAATAGCTGCTTTAGTGAGTCGATCCACAATTACCCATATTTTATTCATACCCCTCAGTGTCTTCGGCAGTCCAGATACGAAATCCATAGAGATGCTCTCCCATTTCCATGATGGAATCTCCAACGGTTGCATCAAGCCCAACGGCTTCTTACGCTCAGCTTTTACTTTCTGACATGTCAAGCACTTTGACACAAACTCACTTACTTCTTGCTTCATCCTTGGCCACCAGAACACTTCTTTCAGATCTTTATACAGTTTTCCTTCCCCAGGGTGCACTGAATATGGTGTGTTGTGCCCTTCCTCCATAATCCTTTGTTTCAACTCCACACACTTTTTCGGTACGCACCATCGTCCTTGATAACGAATACTCCCATCTTCATGAATTTTGAACTCGTCTGCCTTGCCTTGCGCTATCTTCTCTTTGATTCTTTCAAGTTTCACATCTCCAGGTTGAGCTTCACGAATCTCATCGAATAGTGTTGGTTTGATGGTTAAGTTGTTCAACATAGCCAACATTGTTCCTTGATGAACAAGCTCAATATCCAACCGAACCAAATCCATATAGAGCTCAGAAGGCAGTATTCTTGTGTTTGCCAAATGTTTCGTCTTACGACTTAGTGCATCAGCCACCACATTTGCCTTCCCTTCATGGTAAGCAATGTCTAGGTCATAGTCTTTAATGAGCTCGAGCCACCGTCTTTGCCTCATATTCAACTCTTTTTGTGTGAAGATGTATTTCAAACTCTTATGATCAGTAAATATCCTACATGTTCGCCCATATAGGTAGTGCCGCCAGATCTTTAAGGCAAACACCACAGCTGCTAGTTCCAAGTCATGTGTAGGATAATTTTCCTCATGTGGCCTCAATTGTCGCGAGGCATAAGCTATGACCTTCCGTTGTTGCATCAGAACACAACCAAGTCCAAATTTTGATGCATCACTGTATATCTCAAAGTCTTCTTTGTCGTTTGGCAAAGTGAGAATAGGTGCTGAAGTGAGCAACTTCTTAAGCTCTTGGAAGGCTTGTTCGCACTGCTCCGTCCATTGATACTTCAGCCCCTTTTTCAGCATTTGAGTCAAAGGTCGAGCAATTTTGGAGAAGTCCTTAATAAACCTTCGGTAGTATCCTGCCAAACCCAGAAAACTTCGAATCTCCGTTTGGCTCTTCGGTACAGGCCATTCAGCGACTGCTGCTACCTTTGTCGGATCCACTGATACTCCTTCAGCTGAAACAATGTGACCTAAGAATGCCACTTTATCTAGCCAAAACTCGCATTTCGACAGTTTAGCATAGAGTTGGTGCTTCCTCAACAATTCCAACACTTGGCGTAAGTGTTGCGCATGCTCCTCTGCATTCCTTGAATATATCAAGATATCATCAATGAAGACGACTACGCATTGGTCCAACAGTTCCCGAAAGACATTATTCATTAGTCCCATGAAGGCTGCTGGTGCATTCTTCAAGCCGAAGGACATCACCGTAAATTCATAGTGTCCATATCTTGTACGAAATGCTGTCTTAGGTATATCCTTCTCTGCCACCCTTAGCTGGTGATACCCTGATCGTAGATCAATTTTTGAAAAGACTCGTGCACCCTTTAACTGGTCAAACAGGTCGTCTATCCGCGGTAGAGGATACTTGTTTTTAACCGTTACTTGGTTCAGTCCCCGGTAGTCAATGCATAGCCTCATCCCTCCATCCTTCTTTCTGACAAACAGCACTGGAGCTCCCCACGGTGAAGTGCTCGGTCGAATGTATCCTTTACTCAGCAACTCTTCTAATTGATCTTTCAATTCTTTCATCTCAGCCGGAGCTAATCGATATGGAGCTTTTGAGATTGGCTCTGTTCCAGGCACCACATCAATTATGAAGTCTACATCTCGAATAGGTGGCATCCCTGGTATCTCTTCAGGAAAGATGTCCGGGTATTCCTTGATCACTGGTATTGACTCCAATCCTTCTTCCTTAGCTTGCATGTTGTGCACATGACACATAAACAATGGGTATCCTTTACGTAGCATCGTTCCCAATTGTGGAGCTGTCACCCACTTAGTAGTCGGTTTACGCGGGTTCACATAGTAGGCCACCTTCTCTCCTTTCGGTCCTCGCAGGACCACCTTTTGCTTTTCACAGTCGATCCTTGCCTTGAATTGTGTTAGCCAATCCATTCCAAGGATAATGTCAAAATCCCTCAGATCAAATTCTGCCAATGACGACGAAAAGACTACTCCTTCTATGGTGATTGGAACATCATTGTATCGTTTCTTACAGGGAATTACATCCCCTGATGGAAGAGAAATCCCTAGTGTGATAGACTCATGTGGTAGAAGTTGTAGACTTTTAACTATTCGTGATGCCATAAACGAACAGCTTGCACCAGAATCAAATAATATATGAACAGGTACACCAAGTATTAAAAATGTACCTTGCAAGACATCGGCTTGTTGCTCCGGTAAATCCGCCTGATTAATCACATTGAGGCGTCCATGTTGCTCGAATCGGTTTCCTCCACGGTTCTGATCATTACCACCCCGATTTCCATTTCCTTGCTGTTGCTGATATGGGCGCTGATTATTCCCATTGCGGTTTCCGTTCCAATTCCTATTTCCATTCCAATTCCCATTTCCATTCCTCCGATACTGATTATTCTGTCCTTGCTGGTATTGCTGCTGTTGCTGTCTCGGACCTCTGTTCAGATCCTCTCGTATCGTGATCCTATCAATGCGAGTGTGGCACTCCTTAGCAAAGTGTCCCTCTTTGCCGCATCGGTTACATGCTGTTGGGCTGGGGCATTCTTTCACCAAATGTCGCCGATTGCACTTCGAACAAGGGGTCAAGATTCTTCCCCTTTCTTCCCTTCTTTGTCCTCCACCTCTGTAGTCACGTTCTTGCCTTGGAGGGTTGTTATCATTCCTTCCAATTTCAATCCTTCCCCTTTTCTCTTGAGTCTGTCTTTCATTCAGTTTCCTTTTATGCTCTTGAACTCGAGCAACTGCACATGCTCGATCATAGATCTTTTGGAGACTTGAGAATTGTTTACCTCCTAGTCCCTCCCGAATTGCCAAGTTCAGACCCAACTCAAACTTTTGTGCCTTGTCATGATCAGTTGGCACCAAGGCTGGAGCAAAATTCAGTAGTTCAGTAAACTGAACGTAGTATTCATGCACACTCATCTTTCCTTGTCGCAAGGTTATGAACTCCTCATACTTTGCATTTTTAACACTCATCGGATAGAATCTCTTCCTTAAGGCCTCCTTGAACTCATCCCATCCATATTCCGCAGTTTGATCTTGGATGTGTAGTCTCCACCACTTATCAGCTGCTTTTCTCAGAAAGTAGGTTGCTACCTCCACCCTTTGGTCATCCGGACACTTTATTGCTGTGAGTAGCTTATCCAGTGTATCAATCCATTCTTCCAGCTTTTCAGGGTCTTCCTGTCCTTCATAGGTTGGGGGCCGATGTTTGAGAACCACATCGAGGTAGTCAATTGGCGCCGGGTGTCGGTGGTACGACAGGAGCAGCTTGTGTATCACCCCTTTGCCTATGAAGGTCGGCACTCAGCATAACCACCATTTGTTCCAGAACCCTTAATCGTTCCCTATCATTGTTTGGAAGAGGTGCATTGAAAGGATTAGGTTGATCTCCAACTGGGTCAACTTCGCGGTCATCTGCCTGATTGTTGGCCATTCTGCTTCACACGCGCACAATACATAAGTTCTTGTTTGAGTATATAAGAGAATATAGCAGATATAAAAATAGATATAGAAATAAGACAATAGTAAACGAGTAGTCCACTCAAAATGCCCAAAAACAATACCAACAGTAAGCAATTTCAAATGCAACATAGAATTAATCATATAGACGAAACAGAATCATAATAGTAGAAGTGATCATTCACTCCTCTTCGTACTCCTCATCGAGGTTGAGTCACTTTGATTTGCTACACATTGTAGTATGCGCGTTTTAATTTCCGCCAACCGAGTATTGGTAGCGGCCCTATCCTTCTTGGCTTCCGCAACAAAATTACGGGCATCCTCTATGCGTTTGTTCACACGTTCCTCGAGTGTTGCCATTAGGGTTTCGTTTCTTTGCTGGAGCATTTGGTTCCGTTCATTGGATCGTTTCAACTCCTCTTGAGTTTCTTCTAACCTCTTTACGAGGTGTGGTATAATACCCAAAAGATCATCAATGACCTTGTCACGACTATTCCCGTCAGCCATCTAAATAATCCAAGTCCAACATCATATCATATATCCATAATTATCAACAAGTTAGACATGCAATATGGATGCAAATGCCCACCCCCAAAATTTAAAGATATTTAATGCACTCTTTATAATTAATGCCTAAAAAAAAAATAATAATAATAACCATAGCGATAATACTAGTAATGGTAATTACACAACTATGTGTTAAAAATATATAGAATTACCGCCAACAATAATTATATATGTATTAAGGTAATAAAGTACACTAAGTTAATATGTTAAGAATATGCCAAGTTTTAAAATTCTAAAAATATGAGGTACTATCAATATTTATTAAAACAAGTAAAATACCTTTTAAAACATACTAAAGTAATAATTAAAATATATATTTAATATATTAAAAATATCGCTCTGATACCACTTTGTAACACCCCCATTTTAAAAACAGCGGAAGAAGGGTGTTACCGCCACATTTTCTATTTGAGTTCAATACCAAGATGACTTAAATAGAAAATGCTAAGGCTTAAAATTTAGAATATATTTAAAATCACAATGGCCAACCATAAAATAATAATTATCTATAAAAATCAGTTTAGTACGTACCATACTAGTTTATAAGACTAGGATAAAATGTAATTGAATACTTAAAGTACCACTTTGACCTCGCAGGGTCGAAAAGAAGTAGTGCGACATAAAAGCTTATTTCAAAAATCCCCAAAATCCCAATGCAATGCCATGCCAATCTCAGTCACCTATCCTGAAAAAGAATGAAAGCAACAACATCAGCAATGCTGAGTAAGTCAATCCCCTATCCCACACATGCAGGAGACTCAGGGTTGACCCAACGACACAAAAGGATAATTATATACCGATAGTGACAATTTACCGAATTTAAATTCCAAAAATTGATAATGTAGGTAACACATATGTTAAATGAAACCAATCCAATGCACCATAATTCCATAATCCATAATCCATAATCACATGTATATATCATCTCTCGCCATGCAGAGGACTCTATAACTACAACACCGGTGTCCTAGACTAGTACTCCGACTGTCTAGGGTTATAGACACATGCAGGCTCTACCAATAAGAGGGACAATTACCCTCATCCAATATCCAATATCCGAATAGCCATAGCTCATGCATTGGTTTCATAAAACATACTATAATTTACGAAAACCGATTTATAGAACCAACACCCGACTTATATTTACTCAACCGACTCCAAATATCCCAGACACACGAAGCAGATGAGAATCCAATTTCAGAATATTAGCAAAAGACTCCAGGGCATAGCGCAGGGATTAAAAAGGTAGCCAATCAAATAAATAAGTGAGCATCACTGTGACCGATAGCAATTTGTACACACATATATCACACTAGCTAATTTGACTTCCAATAGGAGAAAAAAAGGAATGGCAAGAAACAAAGCTAATACCGCAGGGTCCCACACAATTTTCTTTGCAAACCAAGTTGATCCCTTTTGTTGTGAAATTGACTTACAAGAGACACACACCAAAGTAGAGACACAGACAGTGTATATACATACCCAACACACAAATAAAACCAGTGTGTGACGAGAGACAACAGAGAGTTGAACAAAAAAAACAAGAAGACGACGACGAGGACGGTAATCAGTCTGAAGTAAATCGGGACTCAACAAAATCAACAAGAGGAAACCGAGATAAGTGCTATGCCAAGCAAGGGATGAATTTTGAAGAAAGGACGATATAAATACGATTGCAACTTTTCATACAACTGGTGCAAGATTGGGGTTTGAACAGAAAGTAAACAAGAGCAGATCATAAGCGGTGACGACGACAGAGACCAGGGTTTCCAAATGCTTTTGAAAATCTGAAGCGAAATTAGGATTTGGCATAAGAGTAAATGGGTAGTGAAATAACAAGCACAACCAATAAATCATTGAAGCAAATTCTAGGATTCAACAACATAGCCAAAGAAAGGGATAGAGACAAAAATCAAACCGATGAGTGGAAATAGAGAATTAACTTACAAATCTTTGGTATGAACGAATCTGCAACGGGTTCACAAGATTGAAGCTTGAAGAAGTACCACAAATCCTCACAAAGAAACTGTAAGAATTATCCACGAGAAAGGAAAACGAGAAATGAAAGTTAGCATCATCACAATGCTGAGGAAGAACAAGGACGAATTAGAAGTATACCCACCACTTGCAATCTCTGGACGGAATAGGGAAAGCAGACTGAAGAGTGGGTATTTAAAATAAGCTCAATGGGGTTTCAACTGAATACTGGATACTGAATACGGGTGAGAGATTCTTGGAAAGTGGGTTAAAAGTGGGGAAACGATTTTTCCTGAAAATATGTAGCAGTTACTAGATTGGAGACTCATTCACCCAGTCTTGCTGACCAATTTCCTTTTCTTTATTTATATATATATATATATATATATATATATATATATATTAAAATAAAGTCAGCCAAAAATAAATTAAATCCTATATTTTCCAATTAATAATTATTGGCATCACATAAAAAGTGGGACTTTAGGGGTCCCATTTTTGGATTTTTATAAGTAGTAGCAGTCCAGATGAGGAAAAAGACTGCTAATTTATTATATTAGCTTTGTGCTCCATTGGGAGCAAAACCAAGTGGGTCAACTTATCACACCAAATTCTACCAACTATTTTGCCTTTTTCTAAAACCCTTTTTCTGAAAAGTGAAATCGCAGCACTTTGGCTACTTGCACAGGTGTTGTTTGACATGCACAGGCTTTCCCAAAACAATACAAACATTCACTTTTCAGATTTCTCATACCCTTATTCAGTCATGCCACAACAGGGAATGCATTAAATGATCACAGGGCACGCAGTGTTCAAAGAAATGCATTCAACAAACTTGCCACATTAATTCATGCGCCCTTCTTGTTAAAACAAAGGATTAAACTAACCAACATGCTCTCATCCAACTACAGCAGGGAACAACAATAACAATCATGCATATTAATCAAAGATCAACAACACCTAGCTATTCAAGAATAACCAAGTACTCATTGATTCTCATACATCTCTCAGATTACTCAGACATCTCAAGAACTCACAAATTTAGGGATATTGGAACACAGAAATACTCACATTCAAGCATAAATTGAGGTTGACCTGAAAATACTGAAAATAGCCCCTAAGAACCCTAGCAGCTTCAAGGATTCTAAAAGAAAATGGTGAATCCCTCCCTTAAACTGCAGCCTGAGTTCTTTACAACCCTAGATACAGAGAAGATCAATCGCCCACACAGATTCGACACTCTCTAACCCTTCACAGAAGCAAAAACAACACCACCCCCTTTTCTACTTCATGAACGACCAACATCCATCATAATCAAGGACTTTCATAAGCATTGCCCATAATTTCTAATCATCAAAATCGGACTCACATGACCAAAACAAAATACCAAGGCACATATTTGCATTTCATCGAGGACTAAAACACGAAAAATCCCCAAAATTGCGAAAATAGGGGTGCACGGAAATTGAAAATGGGGAACTTACTAGGGCTTCTCGGCCTTCGAAGACGACGGAGATGCGGATGAAGCCATTGGTGCGATTTTGCGAAATTTGGGCAGAGTTTCCCCTTGATTTTTAAATGGTTTTGTTGCGAATGAACTATGCGTTCGTTCGTGAGAGTGGTTTTCGGGAGAGGTTTTTGAAAATGGTTAAGTGTGGGAATGAAGAAGAAGAAGGGTCGGGGTTTTTATAAAAAAGGGGGAAAAAGGGGTTACGACGCTATTCTTGGCCTACGACGCTATACTAGCGCTGTAGGCTTTGTTTAGCGTCGTAGACTTTGTTTAGCGTCGTAGACAGAAAGGAGGAGAAAAGGTACGACGCTGTCCTACGACGCTATACAAGTTCAGTGTCGTACTTAACGACTGCGTCGTAGGGCGGTGATGAGACAAAAGAGTCTACGACGCTATACTTCAACTACGACGCTGAACTAGCGTCGTAGAATGTGGTTAGCGTCGTATTTGCTGAAAGATGACAAGGGGAATATTACGACGTTATACACTTACTACGTCGTTGACCAAGGTTAGCGTCGTAGTTATGGATAGCGTCGTGAGTGAGAGCGGGATTCAGCTAACACTAGGAATTTTGAAATTTTTCAAAATTTCAGCGAACTGGGCCCGAGAATGTGAATTTGGGCCTCAGTTGATTTTATTTATTTTGGACTTGGGAAATTTGTGTCCAAAATAATTTTCATGTTTATATAAAGAAGAGTGGGCTAGAATAATTAAATTCTACTTGCATAAAATAGGTTGGATTAATTCCACTTATTTGCAAAAATTATTCCGGATTTGAAATTGCTTCAATTTCCGGAATTATTTTCTTAAATTTATGGGATTAATCCAACCGGGAACCTGGTTTTTCTGCTTTATTTTTCTGCTTCTCCCTTTTTGGTGGTTCCATGATTCCTGCAAGAAAGAATACCCAAATTGGTTAGGTTTTCTCCTCAAATTAACATCCTCACATTTAGAGTCTTGGAACTCTGAATGTTTAATTGATTTGAGGGTACTTCTCTGTTCTGAAATAAACACACAAAGCTGACTCCAAGCTAACTAAGAGTAATCAGGAGTGTAATTCTCTTAATAAACGACGCTGCATCCTCCCCGGCAACGGCGCCATGAAACTTTTGACAAACTTCCCACACGAGTATTTTCTAAGAAAGATAATAATCCCGGTTTGATTTATTATTCAATGAAACCAATTTATGATGATGGAGTTGGAATTAGGGATATATTTATAGGTTGTCACGTTTTTATTTACTCGTGTTAAGAAACTGTGCCCCCGAAAGCGCACGGAGTCAAAAATTGCAGTATTTGTAGTAAGTACCGGATCGTTCACTGGAGGATGTGCAATAGAAGCAGGGCCCACGTCATTTTATAAGATTTTCCACTCGGTTACTCGATTCAAGTTTGTGTTTTTAACTATCAACTACTTGACAGAATTTAAACTAAGCTATGAAAGCAATTAAAATTATTCTAGAAAGCAACAATTCTAATCTAAGAAAGCAATAAAATTATTCTAAGAAAGCAGATTTAAAATGAGACAGAAGGGACAGGAAGAAAATAATAAAAATTGGACAAGATTAGATGAAACACAATTAAACTTCCATTTTGTTACACAGATCTTTGTTTGGGATAATCATTCAGTTAACTAACTCTCATGCTCTCTATACCATGTTCCCATTAACAGACAGGTACTTACAATAAGAGTTTACATGCTCTTAAGACAACAAAATCTAAGATACCACAAACTCATAACTCCCCGTGCAATGCCTTGCAAGAGTATGTTAGTCATATGTGGTGGATAAGCAACACACCTGACACATCATTAGTTGAAGTGGCAAGTACTCCCATCATTCCCCCGGTCACACCCAAAGATTTAAATCAAGCCCTGAACTATCCCTTAACTCTCAGTCCTAGTAGCAGTTAGAAGATCTAGCGACGCATCCGAGTGACCTCTACGAAAGCGATTAGAAGAAAGCAGTAAAGAAAGCATTTAAATTCCTATCACTCGGGAGTTTCAAAAGCTTCGTACTGGTAGTAAAAGAAAGCCCCCAGTCAGAATGACTGAGCATGGATCAAGAATTCCCGGATCTTGGTGAACCGCTCGCAGTGTTTACTTCCTTTCGGGTGGTTATGAGATACAAACTAATGAAACGAACTAATAGCTCAGTTCGTTCCGGATGCACTCACTCATGACTCAAGAATAGGCTTTGGCAGAAGAGGATAGTAGTTGAAAGAATACTCAACCCTACCTTAGAAAATAACCAAGGCCTGCATGTTGTTCTTCTAGTATTATCTATTACACCTCTTCTGAATCCAAGTGTACTCTGGCTCAGTGCAATAATTCATATAAGATTTCCAACATACAACAATTTTGGAAAATAATAAATCTTTGAAAATCATTCCCTAGTTAGGTACTAGACTCTCAATAAGAACACAGACCCTTTCAGTCTAGATGAGACCTAATTGCTGACCCTGCTTCTAATTTCCCAAAATCAACCCCCCCAGTCGGATATGAATTAGTCATAACTGTGGACTTTATCCCTCACTCAGATCCGGATTTTATAAATGAACTTTTGTTGGAAATTTATTATGAGACATCTGATTTGAATCAAGACTTCCATGTCCAAGGGAAGGATCCCAAATAATTATGACCACAATATCTACTTAATAGTATCATGCATAAATTTATATGAGAAGTATAAAATTAAATTAACCCAAAATATAAGGTGGGTTTCGACAGAATGTGAAACACAGAGATGAAATAGCCGGAGATAAGAAGAATTTTGGCTAAAGAGATGACAAAATAATTAAGGTTAATTGGATTGCAGTTATCTGTGGTCCAGTTCCCTAATCATTAAGGTGAAATGGTGTTAGACAGCCGAAGATCTTAAATGACAGTGATCGCTATCATCAAGATTCCTACTATCTGTGACATGAGAGAAAAACCTACATATTTTCTCACTATAATACCAGTCAAACAGTGTTGATCGACACCGTCTGATAATATTACAGTTTGAAATTCGGGTTTGAAAATAAAAAAGAAAATAAAACTGTATTCAGACAGGGACTGGCCGAGTGGCTACTTCATTTCCCGGTAAGAGGACCGTTCGCCTGACCTCGTCAGTCATTATCCAAACCATGCGAAATAACAAATAGTAATCAATACACAGACTGCGGGCTACTTCATTTCCCGGTAAAGAGACCGTTCGCCAACATTATTCTATGATATTTTTCACTATTCATTTCACACAACACAGGTAAAGACAAAATAAAAGAAAATATTTTTGGTTCATCTTGTATGAGAGACATTGGTTTCTCATGCTAGGGTATGGGAATTGATCCATAATCACTCTTCATGTCCAAATAATCACTCATTCCATAATTAATTAATTAATTAATTACAGTCCGGATTATATACTTAGATCATTAGAGTTTTAATTTTATAGAAAAATCTTTAAATGGAGAATTGAACAAAGTTCTTTATATCAAAATAATCATGGGTTGAAATCAGTGAGTTTCAACCTCAAAATATTTATATAAAGGTTCAATTAATTAAGTGTGAAAAATGGAGAAATGAAGAAATGGAAAAATTTGGCATGAAGATGCCAATTACGATGCTAGACAGATGTTACGATGACATCCTAGGATCACGTCGTGAGGCTAGCATCGTCATGGGTTGGTGAAAGAGGATGAAAATTTTGGGTTTAAAGGGTTTATGCACGACGCTGAGCATGATTACGACGCCATCCCAGGATAACGTCGTAGTGTTCATGTCGTGCATGGAAGTTTAGAGATTGGGGAACTACGACGCTAAGCATGTCCTATGACGTTAAACATGGTTCACGTCGTAGGGTTTAGCGTCGTAATAGGGGGAAAGATGGTTTTTGAAAAATAATGATGCTACGACGCTATATGTAACACCCCGGATTTGATAACCCAGACCGGGATGTCGCCGCCACACCTCCCTAGCAAGACACGGTTTCTCCGAGCTTGCTAAAGAGATGCAAGGCTATGGTTTTTTCAGAATTTAAAACATTCAAACAGCCCATTATAATATAACTCGAAAATAATGTAATTACAGTTGCAGCGGAAGATAATAGCTAATTATATAGATAGCAGTGGAATTTAAATATACGGCCGACATGGCCAAAATACGGGTTAAACAGGCCCGTTCATGCAAGTCGTAACTAAATGCAGGAATTTAAAAATAGAGTTTTCCCCAATTGTTCCCATGTATGCATATGATGATGCATAATCCTCATACTCTGAAAGAAAAGGGGAAAAACGGTTTGGATCAGCAAAACGTGCTGAGTAAGTTAACACCTAGCATGATTTAGGAGTTTCAAAGCCTTTAATTAAATTTAATAAAAGTATGCTTGCAGATAATACACAATTTAATTTAATCATCCACTTAATAAATAAATGGCATAATTTAAAACAAGGATTTCACGTAATCATAATTCCACTTACATGGTAAAATAATTGCAAGGCATAATTTAAAGGTATAACTTAAATAAGGAAAACATTCAAGTCTTAAAATTTTCACGTTACTTCACGATTAGGTATTTCAGGATTTCATTCTTTCACCTTTGTTCAATATGATCTAATATGATTTGTTCTTGGGGAATTGAACCCGCAAGAATTTAAACGCATCCTAGGGAATCGAACCCGTAGGAATCAACACATGTCCTGGGGAATTGAAACCGCAAGATTGACACACCTCCTGGGGAATTGAACCCGCAAGATGTAATAGACATCCTGGGGAATTGAACCCGCAAGATTTGACACACATCCCGGGGAATTGAACCCGCAAGATTTGACACACATCCTGGGGAATTGAACCTGCAAGATTTGATAGACATCCTGGGGAATTGAACCCGCAGGGACACAGACGCCTTGGGGAATCGAACCCGCAAGGTAAACACAAGTTTTTGCAAATTTCACAAGTTTTTCAAAATGTAATCTTTCACTAGTCGCTGTTTGCATAATTATTTAAAATTCATCTTAAGTCCGAAAATTCTAAAATTTCACCAGTAATTCGAGAACACAGAGACAAACAAGTTTCATGTTTTAAGTTTTTCGATCCGGGTTAAGGAAACAAGTCAAAAATCAAGTTTTTCACATAAGTAGTATGCTGTCAGGTTTCAGATTTGACACAGTTTCAAAACGCGACTTTTCGACAATCAAATGGACTCCAAAAATTCTGAAATTTTACATGCACATACTAGACATGATTATCTACAACTTTCATTTAGATTGCAAGGGCTAGATCGGACTAGAAATTATAGAAACAGGTTTATCAAGTTTGGACATATGCACTGCCGGATTTTCGAAAAAGTTTGAAATCACAGTTTATGTTCGGTGCGATTTGAGATAGAAAACGTTGATGAAAATCTCTGAACTTTTTACAAAACATAGACTAATGTGTTAGCATCAAAAGTCTAGTTTTGAGTTTTTCGGTTTGAACTCTCGAAATAGGGGTTTTGGTCCGATTTCAAATCTGTCGCCGTTTCAAGATCAACTCTCAAGGCAGGTTCGTTTGGGACCATTTTCGGATATCAACATATGATGAAAATTTTTGAAAATTTTACACGAACTAGATCAGTGTCTTTGGAACATATTTCGTGTTTTCAGTTTTTCCGTTTGAGCAGTTTTAAGGGTTCGGAAAATTCATACCAAATCACTGCGCCGAGGGTCTTTCGTGTTGACAGATTTTAGAGTTATTCAATCGCAATGTTCGGTAGCATTTTAATCACCCAAAACCAAGTAAGCGTTAACTTACAGTGGAGGGGAATGTCTAGGATGTCTCTGGATCGATCGGGGCGTCCACGCTTGCTTCGAACACGTCCCAATTACTACGTCTCCTCTCCGTTGGCCCCGAAACGAAATCGAAAGTGAAAATCTAGGGTTAGATCGGATTTTCGGACTCGAAAACTTAAACGAAAAACTATGAACGACTTACCACAATCTGGGACACTAAAGATATTGTTCTCCACGCCTCCTTCGTCGATTTTCGTCGCCGGAAAGTGATCGGAAAGTCGTCGGAAAGTGAAGAACTTGTGTTTTCGGTTTTTGGGAGAGTTTGGAATGAAGAGGGGGTTTGTAAGACTGAAAATGAGTGGGAGAATCAGTCCCCACTCGTCCAAAAAGCTTTCCCCCGACTGAGATTGACTTTCCTTCGTCGGGGGTCGAAATTTTGGCAATAAGATCGCTGAGATCGCGCAAGGACAGCTGCCTCTGTAGTGGCGCGGTCTTGGCGCGCTCTCTCCCCGAGACCGCGCGGACCCCAGCTGGGCCGCGGTCTGGGCCGGGCCGTGCTATCCCTTTGGGCCTCTCCTTCTATTTTCTTGGGCTATCTCTTAGACTTTAAATCCTATTTTAAATTCATTTGGGATCTCAAATTAATTTCGGGTTCGAAATATTAAGTCCATCAGTATTTGGCTCCCGTGCGATAATTTAATTAAATTAAATTACCTTCGTCTTCACGGGTTCTTGTAAATTAAATTCCCTTTTAACCTTTGAATTAAATTCCCCCTTCTCTTTTCATCTTCATTTTAATTATTTATTTATTTTTTTGTATTTATTTATTTATTTATATGATAAAATTCTCGGGTATTACAGTCTACCCCCCTTAAGAATCAACTTCGTCCTCGAAGTTGCGTGTTACCTTTTCGCGAGCTTAGAACTAAGGCTCTATCGTTCATTTCGTTCATCTCTATATTGCATTATTGCATTATTGTGTTATCATATGTTATTGTATGATATTGTTTGTTTATTTTATTATATCGTTTGACTGAACCTAGAATTAAAATTTCCAGGTTGCCTACGTACCCTGTGAAGGGATCAAGTCATTACGTAGTTCAAAACAATTTGAATTTGTTTATTTATTAATTTTGGGATACAAAATATTCGGGTTGTTACATCCTCCCCTCCTTAAGATTACAGTTATGTCCCCATAACTGCCTATGTATTATCCACAACCAGGTTCGGGTATCGTTGCCTATGATCCTTCCTCATTGAGCTGGCAAGTAAGCTTGATCGATGTCGTTCAATCGTCCTACGGCTCTTCCTTAATTTCCTTGTTGAGGGTTTACTAGATCTAGCCTCTTCTCAATCATCTCTTCACGAACATCACATTCTCTAATCATGTGGTCTTCCCCACCACATCTATAACAAGTCCCGTGCCTTGGGCATTCGCGCACCAGATGGGCTTGGTGGCACTGCGGGCAACGTGGTATGGTTGTACGACGTATGCCATTTCTCTCATTATTGAAACCTTTATTCTTATTCTCCTTTGGCTCATTGAACCCAGCTTGACCATTGTTCTTCCAAAAATTGTCATTGTTATTGTTTCGATTCTTTTTCTCAAATTCTTGCGAGTCCTTGCTTGACTCCCCATTTCCTTTACGCTTCAGTTGCTGGATTCGAGCAATTGCTACAGCGCGATCATATATCATCTGCAAGTTTGTGAATTGTCCTACTGCAAGTATCTCCCGGATACTAAGGTTCAGACCCATCTCGAATTTCTGAGCCTTGTCAGAATCGGTTGGTACTATCCTCGTAGCAAATCGTACTAGCTCCTTGAATTTGGTGTAGTACTCTTGCACTGTTTGTGCACCTTGCTTCAGGTTGATGAATTCCTCGTATTTCGCAGTCTTGGTGCTCAGTGGGTAGAATCTTTCTCTCAAGGCTTCCTTAAGTCCTTCCCAGGTGTAGGCTTCTTCATCTTCCTCTGAATTCGTTTGAAGGTTTTGCCACCACTCATCGGCTTCGCCTCCTAAGAAGTAGGTTGCTACACGTATCTTCTCCTCGTCGGGGCATTTGATAGCATCCAAAAGTTTATCAAAGGTACGGATCCACCCCTCTAGTTTGGCGGGATCCTCTTGCCCATCATAGTGTGGTGGGTTGTAGGGGTTTACCAATGCCAAGTAGTTGACTTGGGCTACTGGCGGGGGTACGGCTGCTTGTGCCCTATGCACCTCAGCATTTCCTAATGCTACAAGGACTTTTTCTATAGTTTTTAAACGTCCTTCCATGTTGTTGGGTACAGAAGGCACTCGTTCTCCTAGGTTCTGAGGAGTCTCATTGTTGTTGGCCACGTTGGGGAGGTTAGCATCAATGCCGTTTGGACTTACCTTCCTCGGCTTTCTCCTAGGTGCCATTTTCTGTTATTAAGCACGCGAAGATGAGTTTCTAAGTGATCAAGATCTAGGACTAAGGCAAAGTTAATCTCAAGTTAGCGCTACTAAGTCGATGTCAAGCCGAAATCTAAAATAAAGATGTTATTTAACACAGATAATCCACATAAAAACTTAGTGCAAATATTCATATATGTATGCATGTGAATCGCCCCTGAAATAATTTTCATGTAATATGATTTAGACTTGTCAAAATAATTTGTATACATATTTTCCATGGGTTTTAAAATAAGACTCATTCCATGGAAATAATGTTTTAAAAACTTAAAAATAATAGTTAAAATTCTTGGGCCTCTATATTGGGCCAATAATAAATTTTGGACTCAATTAAAAATATAAGTATTGGGCTAAAAATTTGGGTAAAAAAATGATTAAATAAAATGTTGGGCTTTCAAAAATTTGGCTTTTAAAAATTTGGGATTTAAAAAATAATAGCCTTAAAATATCCATAGTTTAAAATAATAGCTTTAAAAATATTCCGGGCTCTGATACCAATTTGTAACACCCCGGATTTGATAACCCAGGCCGGGATGTCACCGTCACACCTCCCTAGCAAGACATGGTTTCTCCGAGCTTGCTAAAGAGATGCAAGGCTATGGTTTTTCAGAATTTAAAACATTCAAACAACCCATTATAATATAACTCGAAAATAATGTAATTACAGTTGCAGCGGAAGATAATAGCTAATTATATAGATAGCAGTGGAATTTAAATATACGGCCGACATGGCCAAAACACGGGTTAAACAGGTCCGTTCATGCAAGTCGTAATTAAATGCAGGAATTTAAAAATAGAGTTTTCCCCAATTGTTCCCAAGTATGCATATGATGATGCATAATCCTCATACTCTGAAAGAAAAAGGGGAAAAACGGTTTGGATCAGCAAAACGTGCTGAGTAAGTTAACACCTAGCATGATTTAGGAGTTTCAAAGCCTTTACTTAAATTTAATATATTTTTCTTTGTATCTTTTGTTAGCTAAAGTATCAAATTTTGCTATGTACCTGTTGTACACTTTTGGCATGGATATTAATATAGCATTTTTCTTCCAGAAGAAGAAATGAATGCAAGTTATAATGAGACATACCTAATTGACAATGCCAGTACGCACACAATATTGAAAAATGAGTATTATTTCTCTTATATAAAATTGAGAGATGCACCAATTAATACAGTATGTGGAAGTGCAAATATGGTCAAGGACTCCGAAAGAGCTATAATATTCTTTCTGAATGGGACAAAACTCATTATTGAAAATGCACTATTATTTTCCAAGTCCCGAAGAAACTTGTTGAGTTTTAGAGATATTCGCAAAAATGGATATCATATTGAGACATTGACCGAAGGGACTGATGAATATTTATTGATCACAAATACAGTTCATGATATGAAGCATTTATTGAAAAAATTATCATCCCTTTCATCTGGGCTATATTATAAAAATATATATGTTAGTGAAGCCCATAGCGTAATAGACCAGAACTCTAACCAAATGAGTTTATGATTTGGCATGATCGTTTTGGCCATCCTAGATGTACACAGATAAAGCAAATAATTGAAAATTCGCATGGTCACCCCCTGAAGGTAAAAAAATTCCCAAGTTCAAGTGAATTTACATGTGTTGCGTGTTCACAAGAGAAAATGATTATTAGACCATCAGCAAATAAAGTGGGAATTGAATCTCCTATATTTCTTGAACGAATTTAGGGTGATATACGTGGACCTGTAGATCCACCATGTGGACCATTTAAATATTTTATTGTGTTAATTGATGCGTCAACAAGATGGTCTCACGTATGTTTATTATCGACTCGCAATCAAGTATTTGGAAAGTTACTTGCACAGATAATTAAATAGCAAGCTCAATTCCCAGACTATCCAATTAAGAACATAAGATTGGATAATGATGTTGAGTTTTCGTCACGTGCATTTGATGATTATTGCATGTTTATTGGAATAATTATTGAACATCATGTAGCATATGTTCATACAATAAAATGGCCTGGCAGAGACATTTATCAAAAGATTGCAACTGATTGCAAGACCAATATTGATGAGGTCGAAATTATCTACATCGGCTTGGGGACATGCCATATTGCACGCAACAATACTTGTAAGAATAAGACCGAAAAGTTATCACCAATATTCGCCCCTACAATTGGTTTTCGGTCATGAGCCAAATATTTCACATTTAAGAATTTTTGGGTGTGCAGTATATGTTCCAATTGCACTACCCCAACGTACGAAAATGGCCCCCCAAGTCCCAACAGAGATTGACAATATATGTCGGATATGAATCACCGTCTATAATTAAATACTTGGAACCGAAAACATGTGTTTTATTTACTGCAATGTTTGCAGATTGTCATTTTGATGAATCAAATTTTCCGAAATTAGGGGAGATATGAATCAACCGAGAAAGGAGATTAATTAGAAAATAGCATTTGATTTTCTCGATCGTCATACGAAGGATTGTGAACTTGAAGTCCAAAAAATTATTCATCTACAAGAATTGCAAATCAATTGCCAGATGCATTATGTGACTCAAGAGTTACTAAATCACAAATCCCAACAATGAATGTTCCAACTAAATTAAATTTTCTTGAAGGAAAAATAACAAATGCAAATAAATCTATTATACACCTGAAGCGTGGTAGACCAATTGGATCTAAAGATAAGAATCCTCGGAAGAAGAGTGATAATGGCCAGAAATGACCATTATTTTCAATCCATTTCCGTGTCTTAAACGGGCATTTGATCGCATTCCGGTCTTACATTAAGTAAGAAAGCAGTCGAATTGGACTGATTTATGCATAATTGTAAAAATAATAAGCTGGTGTGAATAAGGCATAAATATGTAATTTTATTACATATTTATGTTAGAAAAATCCAAAAACATGAGAAAAAGAAAAGAAAAGAAAAAGGAACGAAAAGATGGGCAAAAGAATAAAGCAAGCCCACAAAAAGAACATTTTCGGCCCATCTGGCCCAATCCAGCAGGCCCAGGAACACCTTTGTCGCGGAAGCCCCTTTGTCGCGATGCATGGTTCCGCGACAAAGGAGGGTTCCGCGACCAAGCAGCTCAGAAGAAGAATGAAACCAGCCAAGCCCTTTGTCGCGATGCCCTTTGTCGCGATGGCATGCTCCGCGACAAAGGCATGTTCCACGACCAAGACACCCAATTAGAGACACCAGACCCAGTCGAGAAGCTTTGCCACATGCAGTGTGTTCCGCGACCAAACTTGATGCTCCGAGACAAAGCTGTGATGTGTGTGATGTCTTAAGACACAATGGGCTAGAATCAAGGCCCATGGGCTTAGGGTTACACTTCTATAAATATGAGGTGTTTCCCATGAGCTAGGGGTTGGTTGGAATTTTGGTGATTAGAGCTCTCTTGAAGGCAAGCAGTAGGAGTTCTCTCTTAGGTAGTGCAGTTTAGATTTATTTTCATGTATTATTTAATTTTTGCTTTTAGTTTAGTTTAGTTTAGTGTTTTTACTGTTCACAGTTATCTAGATAGCCACTTTATCCATGTTTTGGTTTCTAAACTCTTGTTTTAGGGTTTGTAATACCCAAATCATGGGTATTAACAACACCCCTTCAATAATATGGGAAAACATTCATCATTTGTGTCCCAAATCATGAAATGGGTCTCACACCCCATGGATTTATGCTTTCTTTTTCATTTTGGGGTCACTTGACCCCCATTATGCTATTTTTTTTGTTTACTGTTTGCATTTTATGGATGATGCTATGTATTTGAGTGTGGTCAAACCCTAGATTAGGACTCTTGCTTTATTTTTAAAATTCTGTCCAGTTTTGTTTAAGCACGTTCTTCCTTATTTTGAATGTTTCTTGTTTGTTTTTAGCTTAGAATAGCTTTTTGATCTGAAATAGGGTGAGATCACGCTGTTTGCATGCCACTGTTCATTTCTGCTTTTTTTCTGACTTTTGTCCTGAACCACCTTGGTCGCCAACCGCCTTTTTTCGCAGAACCACGTTCCGCGACAAAATGGTTGTTCCGCGACAAAGGTGTCTAAAGACACTTTTCTTCATCTTTTAAAACCCTTTGTCGCGGAACACCTTGTCGCGGAACCACGTTCCGCGACAAAACCTTCCATGCATAGCGACAAAGGAGCCAAACTCTTGCATTTTATCTGCATGGCTTTTTGTCGCGGAATAATCTTGTCGCAGAACCACGTTTCGCGACAAAATCTCATTCTGAGACAGAAAAATTATGCCATGTTCCTTATTCTTTGAACACTTTGTCGCGGAACACCTAGTCGCGGAACCACGTTCCGCGACAAAATTTTCCATGCATAGCGACAAAGGTTCAAATGCTTTAAGAATTTTCTGAAAATCCTTTGTCGCGAAACACTCTTGTCGCGGAACCACGTTCCGCGACAAAATCTTGCTTAGCGACAAAGAAGCGTTATGCTGCCAAAAATTCTAAAAACTTGTCGGGATACCCATGTCGCGGACCTTGGTCCGCGACAGAATTTATGATATCGCGACAAAGATTCCCTTCTCTCTATTTAATCTCAAACAATCTTCATTCTCTTCCTTTATTATATTGCAACACTCACATCATAACCCCACGGGTTAAGGTGTAACATTCTGGAATTGCAATATAGGGTGTTATGCTGCCCAAAATTTTGATTCTCCATTTTCATCGCTTAACTGATTGAACCCTTGACTCATTAATGATTAAAGATTGAGATTAGCAATAATCAAACATCAATAATCATCATGATTAAAGGACCTTTGTTCAATTGCCAGTAAAATACTCCTCTATAAACAAAATCTTGATGACTTAAACAGATAATCCGGACTGTAATTAATTATGGTAGGAATGATTATTTAAGACCATCAATTGTGGACCCAATCCACAACCTTGCACGAGAAACCAATGTCTCTCATACAAGGAATCTTCTTTTATTTCTTATTGATTTTGTCTTTGCGTGTTGTGTGGAACAATTAGTAAAGAATACATCAGACTAATGTTGGCGGGTATTCCCTCATGGATAACTAGCTCGTATTCTGGGTATTAATTACTAAGTGTTATTTTGCATGGTCTGGATGACTGTCAGTGGAAGCCTTGGCGGTTCGCCCATCCGGGGTTATAATAGCTGCTCGGCTGACTCCCATCCAAATACAGTTTTATTTTTTCTTATCTTAATTTCCAAACCCAAATTCCAATCTGTAATGGGAGTCAGTTGGCATCAGTCAATGCTAACTGACAATCATTATAGAAGGGAAGCATGTAGGTTTTTATCCGAATTCACAGACAGTGGAGACCCAACTGGTATTGACACTACCATTATAGGGTCTAAGCTGTCTAAATTCGCTCCATCCGAGTAATTGGGAAATTGGACAGTAGATGTTTACAGTCCACCTGATTATTCTGCCATTACTTTGGTCTCTTGACCACTTCATATCTGTGTTTCACCTTCTGTCTAGACCCGCATCTATATTTTGGGTCAATTAATTTTACACTTCCCTATATCTTTATGCATGATAATATTATGTATTATTGTGGTCTGTAATTATTTTGGGATCCTTCCCTTGGACAATAGAAGTCTAGATCTTAAATAGATATTGCTTAATAAATTTCCAACAAAAATCTCTTTATAAAATCCGGATCTGAGTAAGGGATAAATTCCTCAGTTATGACTAATTCATATTCTGTCAAGGGTTGTATTTTGGGAAATTAGAAACAGATTCAGCGATTAGGTCTCGCTTAGACTGAAATGGTCTGTGTTTTAACTGAGAGTCTAGTACCTGCTTAGGGAATGATTTTCAAATCCATTATTTTCCAAAATTGCTGTTTGTTGGAAATCTAAGATTGAATACTACACCGAGATGGGGTCCACTTGGACTCAAATACAGTGCAGTAAATAATCTTAGAGGAATATCATCCAGGCCTTGGTTATTTTCTAAGATAGGGTTGAGTTTTCTTTCAACTACTATCCTCTTCTGCCAAAGCCTATTTTTGAGTCCTGAGTGAGTGCATCCGGAACGAACTAAATCATTAGTTCGTTTCATTAGTTTGTATCTCATAATCACCCGGAAGGAAGTGAACACACTAGTGGTTCACCAAGAGCCGGGAATTCTTGATCCATACTCCTTCATCCTGATGGGGAGCTGTCTTTTACTACCAGGGTTAGACTTTCAAAAACCTCCGAGTGATAGGTTTTAAATGCTTTCTTTACTGCTTTCTTTTAACCGCTTTCATTAGAGGTCACTCGGTTGTATTGAGAGTTGCGTAACTGCTACTAGGATTGACAGTTAAGGGATAGTTTAGGGCTTAATTCGAATCTTTGGGTGTGACATGGGAGAATGATAGTAGTACTTGGCATTTCAATAAATGATATGTCGGGTGTTGCTTTTCCACCACAGATGAAGTAACACACCCAGGCCAGGGCAGTTACGAATCTGTGGTATCTTAGAATTTGCGGTCTTAAGAACATGTAAACTCATATTGTAAGTACCTGTCTGTTAAAGGGAAAGCATAATTGAGAGCATGATAATTAGCTATCTGATAGAATTATCCCAAACAAAGATCTGTGTATAAAAATGGAAGTTTAATACTGCTATATCTAAATCTTGTCCAATTTTCATTCTTTTCTTCCTGCCCCTTCTGTCTACATTGTGATTCAGCTTCACGGTTGGCACAATGTAATTTATCCCTGCTTTCATAGATAATGTTTATCGTATTCTTAGAATAATCTTTACCCGCTTTCTAGAATAGATTTATTCGCTTTGTAGAGTAATTTGAATGCTTTTGTAATCTAATTTAAATTCATGTCAGTAGTTATTAATCACCTTTCAAACCCATTTTGCAATACGAATGGAAAATCTAGTAAAACGACGTTGGCCCTGCTTCTATCGCACATCCTCCAGTGAACGATCCGGTCTTACTATAAATTACTGTAATTTTTGATACCGTGCGCTTTCGGGCCACAGTTTCTTAAACACGAGCAATAAAAACATGACTACTTATAAATATATCCCTAATCACAACCCCGCCATCGTAAATTGGTTTCATTAAATAAAACCTAAACCAGGATCATGATTTTTCAGAAAATACTCAGGGAGTGGAAATCTGTCAAAAGTTTCATGGCAGGGAATCTCATATCAAGAGTTGATGAGAGATATCATGGCACATATGCCGGGGACCCTCAGTGTGACAGGCTGAAGGTCAACCTATCCCGGCTATACCATGAGATTTGTCAACAGTTTCATGACAGAGAGGACCACAGCGCCATTTGAAATTAAAGCACCACACCTGAGTAATAAAACGACTAATAATCTTGATATATCCCTAAACCCCTTCCCGTGAATCATAACTCTTTTCATTTAATAAATCTAACCTGGTATATTTAAGAAAATGCTCGTGTGGGAAATTGTCAAAAGTTTCATGGCGCCGTTGTCGGGGAGGATGCAGCGCCGTTTTACTAAGAGAAATACATTCCTCATTGCTCATAGAATAGCCTATACATATAATTATAAATATTCACCTTCAGAACCAATTCTAACCTGGGGATTGTACAGGTACTGTCATCATTGAAGTCGTTGTTCTATGCAAAGGAGGAAGCAGACGCCAGCCGATATCCCGTTTAATTCAGAGATAGAAAAGACAGCTCGACGTCTTAGGGCGGAGACTAAACGAAGAAGGGAACGGGAACGAAAGGCATTACTTTCGCCAAGCACCAGCAGCGATATTTCTGAGATGGCAAACCCGGACATCCCACCAATCATTCAACCCAATCCCTCACTTCACAACATTGAGGAAGACCCTGAAGATGCTGATAACGATGATTTGGATGATCCCCCTCCCCAGATCATACAAGGAGGTGGGAACCCACCAAACATGGAGCAGCAACACTTCGAGGCACCCCCTCCCAATCCGAACCAAAACCCACCAAATAACCAGAACCACCCAAACCAGCAAAATTTCCAAAACCAGCAGAATCAGCAATACCATAACCCCCATCAGAATCCCCCGAATCCGAATGTTTTCAATGATCCGAGGAACTATTTCATGCCTCAGAACTTCTACCCACAGCAGTACCAAGGTGGGCCTGAGAACAATCATCAAGCAGCAGCTGCTGCTGACTACATGCAGCCGATTTTAGAGCCATATCTGAATATTCCTGGACAAGCTCCATTCTTGGCTAGGAACTTCGAACTGAAACCGGCCCTAATCAATCTAGTCCAGAGCAACCAGTTTGCCGGAGCAAGCCATGAAGACCCCCATGATCACCTGCAAACCTTCCTAGAATTGTGTGACACGATCAAAAATCGTGATGTATCTGCAAACACTATTCGGCTAAGGCTATTTCCCTTCTCTCTGACAAGCAGAGCACGAACATGGTACAAGTCACTGCCCGTAAATCAGAAGTCTACATGGGAAGATGTGATCAGAAACTTCTTAGCAAAATACTTCCCGGAGTCCAAGGTGGATGAATGCCGCTCCAAAATTGCGGAATTCAAAATGAAACCAGACGAGTCCTTGTATGATGCAAAGGAAAGATTCTTCAACCTGCTCAGAAAGTGTCCTCAACATGGTTTCCATGACTGGGAGAGATTGAGAAAGTTCTATAGTGGTTTGACCCCAGCATGGAAATCCATGCTCGATGCTGCTGGTGGTCAACATTTGCTTTACATACCGATGGACCAAGCCTGGGCAAAGATTGAAGCCATGAGTGTCAACCGTTCTGTTCTGACTGATGATGGTAATCTCACTCCCCCTCGTGGTTTATGTGCTGTAGGTACAGTAGAGAAGTCAGACATTGAAAAACTTCAAGAGCAAGTGGCAGCATTGTCTGTAAATCAAGGAGCTGGAAGTTCTGCTCAGGGACAGCAAACTGATGTGATTTGTGGTCTGTGTCAAGGTGCTCATGCAACTGACACATGCGAGCAAATCACAGCTGAGAGCTGTAACTATGCAGGAGCTTTTCCAAATAGACACCCGAATTTGTCTTACTCAAACAACAACGCCTTGAATTCACATCTCTTGAACAAGCCACAGCAACAACAGTTCAACCCTCAGCAGAATCAGGGATTCGTTCAGAACAGGGGCCAACATTTTCAGAACCCAGGTTTCCAACCTCAAATCCAGCAGAGGCCGCCTCAGAATTTCCAGCAGCCCAATCAGAGCTTCCAGAACTTTCAGCCCAATCAGAGTTTCCAGCCTCAGTTTGTCCCAAACCAAGGCCAGTGGAATCAAAATCAAAATCAGAATCAGAATCAAAAGCCTCCTTCAAGGCTTGAGAATTTGATGACTGATTTCATCACTAGTCAGAAAGAGATCAACAATCAACTGCAGGCCTCCATTAGAAATGTGGAGACCCATGTTACACAGATGGCTAATGAGATGCAGAAAAGGGACAAAGGTACATTGCCAAGCACTGCGGAAAAGAACCCGCAATGCAAGGCAATAACCTCGAAATCTGGAAGAGTACTAGCTGGACCAAAGGGAGCAGATACTGGAGCGGAACGTGAAGAAGATGATATTGTTGACGATGCTGGTAAGGAAGCTGATAATGAGAACGAAGCGGAAAAAGAGACAGCCGAATTGCAGACTGAAGCTGCGCCTGAAGCGGCTGAAACAGATAAGGGTACAGGTGAAGGAAAAAGGCAGGTTGAGCAGGAAGAGGTAATTATTCTCAACAGCACATGCAGTGCCATCGTTCAAAGGAAAATGCCTGAAAAGAAAGAGGACCCCGGATGTTGCACACTTCCAGTACAATTCGGAAAGGCCAAAGTGAGTATGGGGCTTTGTGATCTAGGATCAAGCATCAATGTGATGCCACTAGCTATGGCTATTCGCCTTAAGCTGGGGGAAATTCAACCGATCAAGATGAGACTGCAGCTTGCAGACAGATCAATCACTCAGCCCGTAGGAATCCTTAAGGATGTTGTGGTCAAAACCGGGCAGGTTCTTTTCCCGGTCGACTTCATCGTCCTCGATATTGAAGAGGATTCTGAAATGCCGCTTATCCTTGGACGCCCATTTCTAGCCACTGGTGGTGCACTGATTGACGCTAAATCCGGAAAAGTCACCTTAAGGGTCGATGGCGAGGAGATCATCTTTGATATGGAGAAATTGCAGAGATTTCCGAATGACAGTTCTTGTTTTTCATTTGAAAATGTAATAGTTAGGGAAGAGCCAGACTCTGAACTTGATTGTGAAATGATGCTGGATGAACTATCAAAGCAGGTACTGAAGCCTGCTGGCGTGGAGCACAAAGGATGCAAAGCCGTTCACTTTGCCGATCCCGAAACAGGGGATCTGGAGGAGTTTGACGGCATCGAATTCCATGATGACGCCAACCAAGAGGAAGAAGAGGATCCTGTACTGATGCAGGATCCCGAAGGTAAATCTGTTCTTCCACTACCCATTTCTCGCAAACTACTCCATTCCGTTGAATGTCCACCAGAGCTTGAACTTAAAACATTACCCGACCATCTCAAGTATGCGTTTCTCGCGGAACATAAAAAGTTACCTGTGATTGTTTCGGCTAAGCTCTCCCAAGAGCAAGAAAATGCTCTGGTGGTCATTCTTAAGAAACATGTACATGTAATAGGTTGGACCATTTCTGATATAAAAGGAATAAGCCCTTCTATTTGCATGCACATGATTCTAATGGAAGAAGAGTTTAAACCCTCCCGTCAACCTCAGAGGCGATTGAATCCCCTTATGCAAGAAGTGGTAAGGAAAGAAGTTATCAAGCTCTTAGATGCTGGTATAATCTATCCTATCTCTGACAGCAAATGGGTTAGCCCAGTGCAGGTCGTACCCAAACGAGGAGGGATGTGCATAACCAAGAATGAGCAAGGAGAAGAGGTTGCAACCAGGCCAGTGACCGAATGGAGAGTTTGTATCGACTACCGGAAGCTGAACGAGGCCACACGCAAGGATCATTTTCCATTGCCATTCATTGATCAGATGCTTGAGAGGTTGGCAGGGAGAGAGTTTTATTGCTTTTTGGATGGTTATTCTGGTTATAATCAGATTGTTATTTCTAGTGAAGACCATGATAAAACCACTTTTACTTGCCCGTACGGCACTTTCGCCTATCGACGGATGCCTTTTGGTTTGTGCAATGCACCTGCTACTTTTCAAAGATGCATGATGTCCATTTTCTCCGAATTTATCGAAAAATGCATTGAAGTTTTCATGGATGACTTCTCTGTGTATGGAGATACGTTCGAAGATTGTTTGACCAATCTTGCAAAGAATTTAAAGAGATGTGAGGATACCAATCATGTCTTAAATTGGGAAAAGTGCCATTTTATGGTCACTGAGGGCATAGTGTTAGGCCATCGCATTTCTCGTGCAGGTATTGAAGTCGATCCAGCCAAAGTTTCCATCATTTCCAATCTCCCTCTCCCCAACTCGATCAAATCAGTTAGGAGCTTCTTAGGGCATGCCGGTTTTTACCGGCGATTCATTAAGGATTTCTCTAAAATTGCCAAGCCGCTCACTAATCTGCTTTGTAAAGAAAATCCTTTCTTAATAAATGAAGCGTGTGTCCAAGCCTTTGACACGCTCAAGAAGATGTTGGTTTCTGCACCGATAGTGCAACCACCCGATTGGTCACTACCTTTCGAGGTAATGTGCGATGCTAGTGGTCTCGCCGTAGGCGCAGTTCTTGGACAGCATAAGGATGGGAGACATTGCGTAATTCATTATGCAAGTCACGCCCTGAATGAAGCCCAAGTTAACTACACCACAACGGAGAAAGAGATGTATGATGTAGTCTTCGCGTTTGACAAGTTCAGACAGTATCTGATAGGTACGAAGACCATAGTATACACCGATCATACAGCATTAAGATACTTGTTTAGCAAACAAGATGCAAAACCTCGATTAATCAGGTGGGTACTTCTGTTGCAAGAATTCGACATCATAATAAAAGATAGGCGAGGTCGAGATAATGGTGCTGCTGACCACTTATCTCGATTAGATAATGATAAAAAGGAAAAAGCCGTCAATGAAGAATTTCCGGACGAACAGTTGTTCGCATTGCATCTGCATAATCAAGCTTGTCCATGGTTTTCCGACATCGCTAATTTTTTGGCATGCGGAATAACCCCGCAGTTTTCGAATTATCATCAGAGGAATAAGTTCAAACGAGATGTATCATGTTACTTCTGGGAAGAACCTTATCTCTTTAAACACTGCGCCGATTCAATCATCAGGCGATGTGTGACCGAGCATGAAGCCTATCAAATTGTCAGAAAATGCCATGAATCAGAATATGGAGGTCACCATGGTCCCGCTCGAACGGCCCACAAGGTCCTCGAATGTGGATTTTATTGGCCTCACATCTATGAAGATTGCAGGACATTTGTGAAGGGCTGTGACAGATGCCAAAGATTAGGAAACATCTCCAAGAGGGATGAGATGCCCCAAAAGGGGATTCTCACACTTGAGATCTTTGATGTATGGGGCATTGACTTCATGGGACCGTTTTCACCATCAGGTGGAAACTACTATATCTTGGTAGCTGTCGATTACGTGTCCAAATGGGTTGAGGCTGTCGCATTACCGACCAATGATGGTAGCCAAGTCATCAAGTTCCTCAAGAACAACATTTTCAGTCGATTTGGCGTACCTAGGGTGGTGATATCTGATGGAGGAACACACTTTATTAATAAAGGTTTTGAAACTTTAATGAGTAAAAATGGAATCCTCCATAAGATAGGCACGCCTTACCATCCTCAGACTAGTGGCCAAGTCGAAGTATCCAATCGCGAAATCAAACACATACTCGAAGCCACTGTCGGGATAACCCGTAAGGATTGGGCACGTAAGCTCAATGACGCTCTATGGGCATACCGCACAGCATATAAGACTCCCAACGGGATGTCTCCATATAGGCTGGTCTTCGGAAAAGCCTGTCATTTGCCTGTAGAGCTAGAGCATAAAGCTTACTGGGCCGTTAAAACGCTCAACTTCGATCCGAAGGTTGCTCAGAGCAAACGTAAGTTGGACCTCAATGAAATTGAGGAAATACGAGCGCAAGCTTATGAAAGTTCTCGAATTTACAAGGAGCGGACCCAGAAGTTACACGATCGCCGGATTAAACCTAAGTATTTTTATGTTGGTCAACAGGTATTATTGTTCAATACTAGGTTGAAGCTGTTCCCCGGAAAGCTCAAATCTAGATGGGAAGGACCACATGAAGTACTAGAGGTGTTCAAAAATGGAGCTGTCAGGATCCGAACTGATAGGGGCGATATAGTGGTGAATGGACAGCGATTGAAGGAGTATATCGGACAGTTCGATCCGGAGAAAGAAAGCAAAGCAGTGGCAGACCCGGCTTACACTCAATAAGAAACAGCATTAAAAACATAAAAATTTCATTTTATATATACATAGTATTTTGCTTTATAGCAAGAAAGTACCCAAAGATCAATTAAACATTTTGAGTACTAAGACTCTAAATGTGAGGATGTTGATACTTGGAGAAAATCTAACGCATTCCATTTATCTGTCTTGCAGAAAGTTCGGAACCGCCAAAAAGAGGAGCAGATAAGAGTAACAGGGAAAAACCAGGTTCTCGGTTGGATCAATTCCATGAGTCTAAGAAAATATTCCCGGAATTTGAAGAAATTCAAAATCCAGAATAAATTTCACAGATAAGTGGAACTGATCCAACCTAATTTATGCAAGTGGATTATTCTATTATCAGCCCAGCACTTTGAATTTACTTGGACTGAATCTATTCAGCCCAATTCAAATAAAATGGACGCAGGCCCAATGCCACACTCGGGCTCAGTCCAGGAAGAATTTGAAAATTCAAAATTCCTTGTCGCGGAAGGTCCTTTGTCGCGATGTCATGCATCGCGACCAGGCCCTGTTCCGCGACAAACCCTCTTTTGTTCTTAACCTTCCTCTGTTGATTGTCGCGGTGCACTTTGTCGCGGAGCATGACTCCGCGACCAAGCCCTGCTCTGCGACACAACCCGCGTTGACTTTGTCTCCATACTGAACTTTGTCGCGATAGCCTTGTCGCGGAGCATTGCTCCGCGACCAACCCTCGGCTCCGCGACCTCTCTGATGTCGCTATGCCTTGTCGCGGAACCTTGTTCCGCGACAAAGTCTCGGATTCCGCGACAAATTCTCCAGTATTTATACCCCCCCACCCCTCCAGTTCTTCACACTCTCTCTTCACTTTCACTTGTTACTTCAGTTTCTTCATCTTCTTTCCCCCATTTTCCTTTCGTCCGAACGAACACCACGTGTTCTTCGCAACCTTATCACTCTTTTTCTAAGGGGAAACCATGGATCGATTCTACGGACTCCTCCCAAACCTTGGACCCATGCCCCAACCCGAGCCAAGGAGGGCAGGGTAAACCCCTTTCTCACCGTGTTCATGGCACCCATTCGGATCCCTTGTTTTATTTTTTTATTTTGTTGTGTTCATGGTGTGATGTGGTTAGTGTGCACGTTTAACTCTAGATCTTTGGAGGTTTCAAGTGCTCTCAGTTATGAGCACTATTTTGAAACGTTTGAGACCCCATTTTGAAACTGTTAATGGCATTAAAACTGGTAATGGCTTACAGATTTTGAAGATAAAACTGGAAAAGAACAAACTGATGAACATTTGGATATTGTTTTGAATATCTTGATGTTATTGGTTTGATTGATCTTGATGTGACCTCTACAGTGTTGTATTGGTGTAATAAAAGAGGTAAGATCTTTTTGGGCACATTTGTTCTCATGTTAGAAATCTCATGAGAATAAATGTTTGTTTGTTTATGGAAACATAGTACAAACACCCAATGAGAAGCTTCCACTTTTAATAAAAGCATCCCTTTAGAAAAGACAAAAAGAGTTATTTTGTTTAATGTTTGACTTGAGGTTTTTGTTCCCAATGGAACACTAGTGTGAGTAAGATAGCAGTATTTTTGTCACTCAACTGCTATCCTTTTCAAAATCCAAAAGGGGACCACTCACATCCCACTTTTATTAAATAAAACAAGTCAACCATTTTAAAATTAAAAACAGTGTTTGCAAATTTTTGGATGCTTTAACTGTCCAAACAGTTCGAGCTATCCAGAAATAGCAGATCCGCTCCGCCACGTCTTCATTGCACATTCCAATATTCGAGCATTCCATTTCCATCTGTCCATCCCATTCCACTTCCAACAAGTGTCTCGGACTTGTTTAATAAAATTGAAAAACTTTTAGGCCCAATGGCCCATTAAAAAGATTTTAGGCCCAATGGCCAATTTTATTTTATTTTGGGCTCCTTAGCCCATTGAAAACCAAATATTGTTTACCTGTGCTTTAAATCAAAAAATTCGAGTTGGAAATCTAATAACCTCACATCTAGAGCAAAGCTCTAAATGTGAGGATGTTGGTTTCTGAACTTGAATAATTTCTGAAAATTATATAAAAATTGGATTCATCACTTCTTATCTTTTCAGGGGCAATCCTCCCATTCCAGATCCTGCACCAGAAGGAACCCAGTTGCTGGACTTGCCACTCGAACTCCTTGGTGAAATTCTCTCCCGAATAGGAGAGGATGAAATCAGGGAGGTGTTCGCCGCACAACGGATATGCAAGAAGCTCAGGGATGCTGGGAACCTTGCCATCGTGTACAAGCGATGCGAGGTTAAATCCTCCACTGTGAAGAGATGGCAAGGAAGGATCCGTCGGCAGAAGGAGAGATTCCTGCGAATATGCACAGCGGCAGGAAACTTCAATCTTCAGATCATTCCAGCACTCAGGGCATTTGCAGAAGGGAATGAGGAGCACGCTTGTGAACTGCTGCGCCCAGGACTTGAGGACAACCATAAGGCGTCAATCTTCACCCGCGGATTGATGCTTATGAGTAAGACGGATGAAGGCCAAGTTGAGCAAGGGATCAGAATGATCGACAGGATGGTGACAGATCGATCAGTTCTTCAGTATACGTCCACCAACGTCCTCGCTTGGATAACAGACAACCCAGACACCCCACACCCGTGGGCTGGTCAAGGAGTCAGAGTCTACTGCCCAAGGTGGCATGCACCTCTGAGAAACTGCGATTGGTGCCTGCGTTGTGAGCTTTCCAGCTGCATCCTCTGGCTCCGATACATGTTCTGAAGAAAGAAAGATGAACCCCAGTTTACCTTGCTTTGTTTCATTTCCGTTTTAGTAGTAGTAATCTGCAAGGGATTCCTCCTTTTGTGTGTGCAGGTTTGTACTAACTGCACGAGAATCCCTTGCCTCGGATAATTTATTTGCTTTCCCTAAAATGGAACTCAGCTTTTGAGACCACTGAACAAATCTTTACTTGCTTTCCTTTTGAAAAAGATGTCTGTACAGTCCGAGATGAATAAGTGACTGTCAGGCCAAAAATATGCTGTTGACATACTTTGTATGTCAGCAGTGCCTCTTTACTACTTTCAATTAAACAACCAGCAAAAATATGCATAAACTTGCTCTAAATTCACATGTTGAATTTAGGCTTGTGATTAAATTCTCAAGCTTTTAAATTGGGATAATATAATTGAGAACATGCATGACATGAATTCCTGAGGTTTTGAGCTATAAAAATTTAATGATGCGATCAGCTTATTGGGTAATAAATCTGCATGTTAGAGATTTCGATTGAATAGATTGTTAGAACTAAGCTCTAATTAAATTTAAGAATATTGTATGACATGAATCAATCCAACCTTGTGAGATTTGAGCCATGAGTCACTTTTACTCATTTATTTTCTTTGATGTGTGAACCATTTTGATTAAAGGAAACCAGAACTTGCAATTGGGACCGATTCAAGACCATGTCATATTCCCGAAATCGAGCATATGATCGAGGCACCTAGAAAAACCCAAATTTTGGCCTTCGTTTGAAATCCAAACCCAAAAATATTTTTCCCTTTAGGATTAACCAGTTGAGCCTTTAAGCCTAATTTTTCTTTGAAACCACTATATTATTCCCAACCTTATAAAAAGACCGAAAAATTCAAACCCAAGTGTGCAAGGATAAATTCTATCAAAGGCATTAAACTTATGATCATCAATCCATATTAATCGGTATGTTATAAACCGATTGAAAAAAAAAAAAAAAAAGAAGGAGAAAAAAGTTGAATTTCATTCAACATAAATAAATTGCAAATGACAAAGCAAATTAGACATAGTCTAATGTCATGCAATAGAAAAGAAAAGCAAAAGAAAGAAACAATGATGATCATAAATTTTAAATAAAAATGCCAAGTTATGATAGATTAATTCTTGCCACTTCTTAGCCCAATAATTTCCCTTTCCTACCTAATGTTACAACCGTATGCCCCGTTACAACCCTTAAATAAGACCTCATGATCTCGATTTGAAGAAATGAGTCGGTGGCGAGTTGGTCTAATTGCAAGCTTATGGGATAATTTAATTAAATTTGATTTTGAGCGGTCATGATAAACCCAATTGAGAGTGAGTGAAATTTCCGATTCTCTTATATGTGAGGCTTTGTCTTATTGCACATGTTCATGTCATCCTCTAATTCTCATCCTTAATCTTTGCATCTTTCAAACATGATATTCATGAAGGATTAATAATAATGTTTGATTTGTAGGCCCGATATAGTGAGCAAGTATTATTTCATTAAACACTGCAATCAAGGGAGTTTAATACGTGTAGTTTTTGGGTGTCTTATCCCAATCCAAAAAGAATGTGATTTATGAAGCCACGAAAATGAATTGAATATGTAGAGTCCGTGTTCTTAGGAACATGGACTCTGACTGCTCGGGGACGATCAATATTAAATGTGAGGATGTTGATAATGGCCAGAAATGACCATTATTTTCAATCCATTTCCGTGTCTTAAACGGGCATTTGATCGCATTCCGGTCTTACATTAAGTAAGAAAGCAGTCGAATTGGACTGATTTATGCATAATTGTAAAAATAATAAGCTGGTGTGAAAAAGGCATAAATATGTAATTTTATTACATATTTATGTTAGAAAAATCCAAAAACATGAGAAAAAGAAAAGAAAAGAAAAAGGAACGAAAAGATGGGCAAAAGAATAAAGCAAGCCCACAAAAAGAACATTTTCGGCCCATCTGGCCCAATCCAGCAGGCCCAGGAACACCTTTGTCGCGGAAGCCCCTTTGTCGCGATGCATGGTTCCGCGACAAAGGAGGGTTCCGCGACCAAGCAGCTCAGAAGAAGAAGGAAACCAGCCAAGCCCTTTGTCGCGATGGCATGCTCCGCGACAAAGGCATGTTCCGCGACCAAGACACCCAATTAGAGACACCAGACCCAGTCGAGAAGCTTTGCCACATGCAGTGTGTTCCGCGACCAAACTTGATGCTCCGAGACAAAGCTGTGATGTGTGTGATGTCTTAAGACACAATGGGCTAGAATCAAGGCCCATGGGCTTAGGGTTACACTTCTATAAATATGAGGTGTTTCCCATGAGCTAGGGGTTGGTTGGAATTTTGGTGATTAGAGCTCTCTTGAAGGCAAGCAGTAGGAGTTCTCTCTTAGGTAGTGTAGTTTAGATTTATTTTCATGTATTATTTAATTTTTGCTTTTAATTTAGTTTAGTTTAGTGTTTTTACTGTTCACAGTTATCTAGATAGCCACTTTATCCATGTTTTGGTTTCTAAACTCTTGTTTTAGGGTTTGTAATACCCAAATCATGGGTATTAACAACACCCCTTCAATAATATGGGAAAACATTCATCATTTGTGTCCCAAATCATGAAATGGGTCTCACACCCCATGGATTTATGCTTTCTTTTTCATTTTGGGGTCACTTGACCCCCATTATGCTATTTTTTTTGTTTACTGTTTGCATTTTATGGATGATGCTATGTATTTGAGTGTGGTCAAACCCTAGATTAGGACTCTTGCTTTATTTTTAAAATTCTGTCCAGTTTTGTTTAAGCATGTTCTTCCTTATTTTGAATGTTTCTTGTTTGTTTTTAGCTTAGAATAGCTTTTTGATCTGAAATAGGGTGAGATCACGCTGTTTGCATGCCACTGTTCATTTCTGCTTTTTTTTCTGACTTTTGTCCTGAACCACCTTGGTCGCCAACCGCCTTTTGTCGCAGAACCACGTTCCGCGACAAAATGGTTGTTCCGCGACAAAGGTGTCTAAAGACACTTGTCTTCATCTTTTAAAACCCTTTGTCGCGGAACACCTTGTCGCGGAACCACGTTCCGCGACAAAACCTTCCATGCATAGCGACAAAGGAGCCAAACTCTTGCATTTTATCTGCATGGCTTTTTGTCGCGGAATAATCTTGTCGCAGAACCACGTTTCGCGACAAAATCTCATTCTGAGACAGAAAAATTATGCCATGTTCCTTATTCTTTGAACACTTTGTCGCGGAACACCTAGTCGCGGAACCACGTTCCGCGACAAAATTTTCCATGCATAGCGACAAAGGTTCAAATGCTTTAAGAATTTTCTGAAAATCCTTTGTCGCGAAACACTCTTGTCGCGGAACCACGTTCCGCGACAAAATCTTGCTTAGCGACAAAGAAGCGTTATGCTGCCAAAAATTCTAAAAACTTGTCGGGATACCCATGTCGCGGACCTCGGTCCGCGACAGAATTTATGATATCGCGACAAAGATTCCCTTCTCTCTATTTAATCTCAAACAATCTTCATTCTCTTCCTTTATTATATTGCAACACTCACATCATAACCCCACGGGTTAAGGTGTAACATTCTGGAATTGCAATATAGGGTGTTATGCTGCCCAAAATTTTGATTCTCCATTTTCATCGCTTAACTGATTGAACCCTTGACTCATTAATGATTAAAGATTGAGATTACCAATAATCAAACATCAATAATCATCATGATTAAAGGACCTTTGTTCAATTGCCAGTAAAATACTCCTCTATAAACAAAATCTTGATGACTTAAACAGATAATCCGGACTGTAATTAATTATGGTAGGAAGGATTATTTAAGACCATCAATTGTGGACCCAATCCACAACCTTGCACGAGAAACCAATGTCTCTCATACAAGGAATCTTCTTTTATTTCTTATTGATTTTGTCTTTGCGTGTTGTGTGGAACAATTAGTAAAGAATACATCAGACTAATGTTGGCGGGTATTCCCTCATGGATAACTAGCTCGTATTCTGGGTATTAATTACTAAGTGTTATTTTGCATGGTCTGGATGACTGTCAGTGGAAGCCTTGGCGGTTCGCCCATCCGGGGTTATAATAGCTGCTCGGCTGACTCCCATCCAAATACAGTTTTATTTTTTCTTATCTTAATTTCCAAACCCAAATTCCAATCTGTAATGGGAGTCAGTTGGCATCAGTCAATGCTAACTGACAATCATTATAGAAGGGAAGCATGTAGGTTTTTATCCGAATTCACAGACAGTGGAGACCCAACTGGTATTGACACTACCATTATAGGGTCTAAGCTGTCTAAATTCGCTCCATCCGAGTAATTGGGAAATTGGACAGTAGATGTTTACAGTCCACCTGATTATTCTGCCATTACTTTGGTCTCTTGACCACTTCATATCTGTGTTTCACCTTCTGTCTAGACCCGCATCTATATTTTGGGTCAATTAATTTTACACTTCCCTATATCTTTATGCATGATAATATTATGTATTATTGTGGTCTGTAATTATTTTGGGATCCTTCCCTTGGACAATAGAAGTCTAGATCTTAAATAGATATTGCTTAATAAATTTCCAACAAAAATCTCTTTATAAAATCCGGATCTGAGTAAGGGATAAATTCCTCAGTTATGACTAATTCATATTCTGTCAAGGGTTGTATTTTGGGAAATTAGAAACAGATTCAGCGATTAGGTCTCGCTTAGACTGAAAGGGTCTGTGTTTTAACTGAGAGTCTAGTACCTGCTTAGGGAATGATTTTCAAATCCATTATTTTCCAAAATTGCTGTTTGTTGGAAATCTAAGATTGAATACTACACCGAGATGGGGTCCACTTGGACTCAAATACAGTGCAGTAAATAATCTTAGAGGAACATCATCCAGGCCTTGGTTATTTTCTAAGATAGGGTTGAGTTTTCTTTCAACTACTATCCTCTTCTGCCAAAGCCTATTTTTGAGTCCTGAGTGAGTGCATCCGGAACGAACTAAATCATTAGTTCGTTTCATTAGTTTGTATCTCATAATCACCCGGAAGGAAGTGAACACACTAGTGGTTCACCAAGAGCCGAGAATTCTTGATCCATACTCCTTCATCCTGATGGGGAGCTGTCTTTTACTACCAGGGTCAGACTTTCAAAAACCTCCGAGTGATAGGTTTTAAATGCTTTCTTTACTGCTTTCTTTTAACCGCTTTCATTAGAGGTCACTCGGTTGTATTGAGAGTTGCGTAACTGCTACTAGGATTGACAGTTAAGGGATAGTTTAGGGCTTAATTCGAATCTTTGGGTGTGACATGGGAGAATGATAGTAGTACTTGGCATTTCAATAAATGATATGTCGGGTGTTGCTTTTCCACCACAGATGAAGTAACACACCCAGGCCAGGGCAGTTACGAATCTGTGGTATCTTAGAATTTGCGGTCTTAAGAACATGTAAACTCATATTGTAAGTACCTGTCTGTTAAAGGGAAAGCATAATTGAGAGCATGAGAATTAGCTATCTGATAGAATTATCCCAAACAAAGATTTGTGTATAAAATGGAAGTTTAATACTGCTATATCTAAATCTTGTCCAATTTTCATTCTTTTCTTCCTGCCCCTTCTGTCTACATTGTGATTCAGCTTCACGGTTGGCACAATGTAATTTATCCCTGCTTTCATAGATAATGTTTATCGCATTCTTAGAATAATCTTTACCCGCTTTCTAGAATAGATTTATTCGCTTTGTAGAGTAATTTGAATGCTTTTGTAATCTAATTTAAATTCATGTCAGTAGTTATTAATCACCTTTCAAACCCATTGAGCAATACGAATGGAAAATCTAGTAAAACGACGTGGGCCCTGCTTCTATCGCACATCCTCCAGTGAACGATCCGGTCTTACTATAAATTACTGCAATTTTTGACACCGTGCGCTTTCGGGCCACAGTTTCTTAAACACGAGCAATAAAAACATGACTACTTATAAATATATCCCTAATCACAACCCCGCCATCGTAAATTGGTTTCATTAAATAAAACCTAAACCAGGATCATGATTTTTCAGAAAATACTCAGGGAGTGGAAATCTGTCAAAAGTTTCATGGCAGGGAATCTCATATCAAGAGTTGATGAGAGATATCATGGCACATATGCCGGGGACCCTCAGTGTGACAGGCTGAAGGTCAACCTATCCCGGCTATACCATGAGATTTGTCAACAGTTTCATGACAGAGAGGACCACAGCGCCATTTGAAATTAAAGCACCACACCTGAGTAATAAAAAGACTAATAATCTTGATATATCCCTAAACCCCTTCCCGTGAATCATAACTCTTTTCATTTAATAAATCTAACCTGGTATATTTAAGAAAATGCTCGTGTGGGAAATTGTCAAAAGTTTCAAAGAGATATTCAAATGATCAAAATTTACATTGTGACGAAACTCGATCTTCTGAAGATCAAACTCCTGAAGAGGGAGAAATTATAGAAACTTCAATAAATTTTGTCATTAATGGAAAATACTGGAATATGAATACAGATGTGAAGAATGTATTTTCCTATAATGTAGCACTTGAAATTATGGAACAAGATAATGATCAAGAACCCAAATCGGTTGAAGAATGTCGGCAAAGAATTGATTGACCAAAATGGAAAGATGCAATCCAATCTGAATTGGATTCGCTGGAAAAACGAAATGTTTTTGGACCTGTAGTCCAAACACCTGAAGGTACAAAAGCCGTGGGTTATAAATTGGTTTTTGTTAGGAAAAGAAATGAGCATAATGAAATCATTCGATATAAAGCCAGATTGGTTGCTCAAGGTTTTTTCCCAAGGACCAGATTTTGATTATGATGAAACATATTCATATGTGATAGATGAAATTACATTCAGATTTCTACTCTGTTTGACAGTACACCATAGGCTTGAATGGCGCCTTATGGATGTTGTTACTGCGTATCTATATGAGACATTAGATACTGATATTTATATGAAAGTGACCGAAGCATTTAAAGTGCCTGAAGCATTTAAAAAAAAGCCTAAGGAATTATATTAAGTGAAACTGCAAAAATCATTATATGGGCTCAAACAATCAGGACGAATGTGGTATAATCGTCTTAGTGAATGTTTGATTAAAGAAGGGTATATAAATGATCCAGTATGGCCATGTATCTTCATAAAGAAAACTTGATTAAATTTTGTACTTATTGCAGTATATATTGATGATATTAACCTAATTGGAACTCCTGGAGAGTTACACAGTGCAATTGAATATTTGAAGAAAGAATTTGAAATCAAGGATTTTGGAAACACAAGATTTTGCCTTGGTTTACAAATTGAACATTTTGAGAATGGAATATTTATCCATCAAGCGACTTATACCCAGAAGGTATTAAAACGGTTTTATATGGATAAAGCACATCCATTGGGCACCCCGATGGTGGTCAGATTGCTTTGATCCCTTGAAAGATCCATTCAGGCCTAAAGAGGAAAATGAAGATATACTTGGTCCCGAAGTACCATATCTCAATGCTATTGAGGGCACTTATGTATCTTGCTAATTATACAAGGCCTGACATAGTCATTGGCACGGTTTAATGCTTGCCCTACAAAGTGATATTGGCAAGGTATTAAGCACATTTTCGATACCTTCAAGATACATATGATATCGGCTTGTTTTACTCCAATAAAGGTGATAATGCATTGATTGGTTATGCTGACGCTGGGTATTTGTCGGATCCGCACAAAGTCAAGTCCCAGACGGGCTATATATTTACTTGTGGCAGTACTGCAGTTTCTTGGAGATCTGCTAAACAAACATTAACTGCCACATCTTCCAGTCATATTGATATATTGGCAATTCATGAAGCTAGCCGAGAATGTGTTTGGTTAAGATCAATGACCCATCATATCCTGAATATCTGAGGAAAAACTTTCCCCGACATTATTGTATGAAGATAATACAGCTTGTATAGCTCAACTGAAAGGAGGATATATCAAGGGAGATCGAACAAAGCATATTTTATCAAAGTTCCTCTTCACTCATGATCTTCAAAAGAATGGTGAAATTGAAGTGCAACAAATTCGATCAGACAATAATTTAGCAGATCTATTCACCAAAGCATTGCCGACTGCAACATTCGAGAAACTCATAAAGAGAATTGGGATGTGGCAGCTTAAAGATTTCCCAATGATGTACAAAACAGGGGGGGTAATGAATACAAGAATATTGTACTCTTTTTCCTTCACTATGATTTTTTCCCATAGGGTTTTTTCCTAGTAAGGTTTTAACGAGATATTCTTTGTTTGAATTACAGTCAAGGGGGAGTGTTATAGCCCAGTTTGGTTTCTGTGAAACTGCACACAAATTTTGTAGGTGCTCCATGATGAGTAATGCTCTAAAAATGATGGCATTAAAAAATAGAACAAATTATAGGCATCATTATGAAGGTGTATACATCATTTTTGTGTTATATATCATTTATTTGACTTGAGACATCATGGAATGGAACAAATCATAAACATCATTTATGAAGATGTATACATCATTTCTATGTTATACATCATTTATTTGCCTTGGGGCATCATGGTCTATATGCAACATTCTGCACCCAAGCCATATCCGTTATAGTCTACTCGTGTAGGCTTGATGTCTGTCATTAGGCTTGAATGTCTGACCGCCCTGGAAGCCCGCCACCTTTTGTTTGTGTGTGACTCATCATTTTACTTCAATTGTATAAATACCCCCCTTATGCTCGAATGAATGATATAGATTCAGACAACATTTTGCATTCCTTCCTACTCCACTCACTCACATTCACTACTCCAATATTATTTAAGAATTACATATTAGATATGAACTAGTAGCTATATTAGTTATACTTACTCCGTCTCATTTAGATTGTTACGTTTGACTTTTTGACACTATTCACTGTTTAAGTTTGATTCGAATCTTTATCATAGTTATGTAAGAAAAAACATAGTCAAGTGAGATATTGTTAGATTCGTCTAATCTTGTAGTTTTAGAATATAAAAATTTTATAATTTTTTACTGTACATAATTTAAGTTATTAACCGTGAAAATATATATCGGCATACGTGTCAGGTGGGTCCGTAACAATTATAATGAGACGGAGATAGTATTTATATAACAAACTGAAAGTTCACAACAATAAAAAACATAAAAGAAAGTAGAAGTATATTTTGAAGAGACCATACCAAAGCGGCAAAGCCCATAACAAAGCCCAAAAACAGCCCAAAGTCAAATAATGTTGTTGCAGCCTGCAAACCGCCAAGCCAAGTCGCCAAAACCTACATCTCCTTTCTCTTCCCATCTCCACTCTCCAGCGACAGCGGCGTGTGCGTCTCCCTTCTTATCTCCACTTCTCCAGCAGTTCACAGGCCACCGCACCACCGGCACGACCATCGGCCACCACGCCCGGGCCGCAGCACCACCGGGCACCAGCAGCCGCTCGCCTGCTCACAACCGCCGCTGTGCTGTTCACAGCCGCTCGCCTGCTCACAACCGCCGCTGTGCTGCTCACAGCCACTCGCCACGCCGTGCCGTCTTCCATCCCACACCTTGGTCTTCAGGTGAGCAATCTGATTTACATTTCTGCTTATTACATTTCTGCATAGCCCTGAATTTAGATGAGTGGGGTAGGGCTATAAGCTTCAAACTTTCGTTGTTCTTGGTAAAATCCCATTGGATTCATCTGTTGCCGTAAAATGCATATGATGTTATTTCGTTGTTGTTATTGTACGTAATATGTATGTATATGTATCTGTTGCCATAAGAACACATAAAAGCCTTCTAAAATTTACAATTTTTGGCATTTGAGATGGCAAGTTTGAGCCATTTGATATCTAGTTGAAAGTTGACTATTAGGAATCACTTTCTTGGTACAATATTTATACCTGTCTCTGTGTGTGCTCTACTGTAAGTTGTAAATTCATAGGTTGAATTTTTCATGTGTTAAATTTCTTATTAAATCTGTTATTTATACTACCTCGGTCTTATTTTTTTTGCTATGGACCCACCTGACATGCATGCCGATGCACATTTTTAATGGTTAATAACTTAAATTGTTTACAATAAAAAAATATAAGAATTGATATTCTTAAACTACAAGATTAAACAAATCTAACAAGATCTCACTTATGTTATTTCTTACATAACTATGATAAAAATTTGAATCAAACTTAAATAGTGAATAATGTCAAAACTTAAATGTGGCAAAAACAATGACGGAAGAAGTATTAAATTATGATATCTGAGTATATGGATGGTATTGTTTCAAATATCAATGTGTCATAGGTTTTTTTATTAAATGATTTATACTAAAATTGGGTTGGTTTTGATTCGGGAAACTGGGAACAAATCGGGTATTGGTAAACTTTTTTTTCTTAACGGGTTCCGCAATGTGGATTGGGGAAACTGCGGTATCCCTATTGAGTTCCCCGTCCTGTCGGGGATCAGGGCGGTTTTGGGGGTAAATTTGCTATTGGTTTCGGCTACGGGGATTATCGCCTGCCCGAAACTAACCCATTACCATTCTTTTTTAAAGCAATGGTATAGTGAAAGCTGGTACCTGTTTTGGATCGAGTAACTGTCATGGAAAATAAAAACTACATTTATGGTGGTGTGAGTTGTTTCATTAGTCTAATTACGTGTTTATTTGAGCTTATGAAATAGGTTTGAAACTTTGAATGGGCTCAAATAGTGTTGCTTATCATTGCTTTTCAAGTTAAGGTCAAAAACAACATTTCTTCTTTGTTTTTTAAAAAAAAATAATTAACTTTATTAAGAGCTAATCCATATACACATATTTGTTGCTAATTTTGGCTTTTTATCTTCTTATTTCATGGCCCTAAGTTCCTAGCTCATAAAGTGAGAGATTCTAGGGTAGATACTGTGGTTTGTGACAAGCAAATGGTACTAGAATCATATGATTTATGTTAATTGGAGTTTGAAACCAATTGTCTGTTGTTTCCATCATAGTTACTGGCAAAAGGTGCCGCATAAAGGGCCACTATGGCGCATGGCGCGCGCCATAGACAAGATGGCCAATGTCCTTCAAAAAACTATAAAAAATCTTAAAAAAATAAATTAGTCACAACTAAATCATATATATGCGAAATTATATCAAAAATCATAGGAATAAATCTTAAAAGATAAATAGTAGTCCTCAAGATCAAATTCATTGAAATTCATAGGAATAAAATAAATGGCCCTTATAAATTAAAAGATTTCTAGCAAAATTGAAGGCAAATGTTCCAATTCCAGCAGCAATTAATTTATTCGCCTGTTCCTGTTCAATGCAGCGATTAATTTGTCTTCTGCTTTTTCTTTTCTTTTCTTTTTTTTTTAAAAAAAATATTTTCTGCCTGTTTTTGCTGTTATGTGCCATGGCGCAACTTCAATGGTGCAAGGTGTGCGCATATGGCTCGCCTTTGCAAAAGTTGCGCCTCACCATGAAATATGGCGCCAAGGCTGCGCCATACTCACCATGACACACTATTAACTAATATGGTTGTTACACAACTGTCGTATACAATTGAAATACGTTGGCATCACAGACATTGTGCGAAAGAATGCAAAGCATGAAAGGTTAGCCATTGTTTATGTATATGTACATGAAGTAAACAAGGTAGATAAAAAGTATCTATGCAATATAATCATGAAATATAAGTTGTATGCATGGTTCAATAGTTTCCTCGTTTTAGCAAGCAAGATAGATAACAAAAACTCAAACAGTATCTATGTAAGTGCTTACTGCTTAACCATGCATAGGAATTGGGTCAACTAATTACTCCATGTACATTTGGCAGTGATAGGCTCTTATTGTCACATATGCATGCCATTTTCTATCAAACATTGCTCTTCATTTGGGATAACATATTACGCATGAAAGTGGCATGGACGTATCCATGCATACACCTTATATTTCATGGTGATATCATGATAAGGCTCTTCGACAAAGGACCTAAACTGAGGTGAAAAATCTAAGCATATGAATATCCATGTCAATTTAATAAACTGTCATTTCCTTGCACATTTATCAAATGGTAGTGCCTTGGAAAGATGTTATGGATAGCCAATACAAACTTATAAATACTTCTGATACTAAAATAAGTTGAGTGAAAGAATACCGGTTTATGAAATCCATATATATTAACTTTAAGCTTTTAGGGGTGGTGACTAAACCATATGTTTTAACTTGTAGCTTTCGAAAATCAAAATGATGGGAGTTCTGTTGAAGTTTATAGTTTCTTCATATTTCTCCTAAGTAAAAGAAGCTAAATGTTCTTTTATTGGATAAGAATTTTCTGTAACTTTTTTTAAAAAAAATAAGGAAATTAAAGTACACTTTTGGTTTTGTTTGAGGTTGCAGCAGGTTAAGAGCTTATGATGAAGTTGCAGTATTTTTTGGTGATGTCTGGAAATTATTTCTTTGTTATTATCCACTTCTTTCAAACCTACATCCTCATTTTTATGTTTGTCACTGGTGATGGTTGGAACTTATGGTGACATCAATCTTATTTCATATAGACTGATATTTTACTGGGGTTAATTAAACGAGTATATTTGATCTCTAAAATTTTATTTAAAAAGTTGTCTCTTATGTTTGGTTTTTTCCCCCCTTGAATCAGGTTTCTGATACATAGCTAGTAATACCCCAATGGCAGAAAATCAAGAAAATGATAAGAATATTGAAATATGGAAAATAAAGAAATTGATTAAGGCTCTCGAATCTGCTAGAGGAAATGGTACTAGCATGATATCCCTAATCATCCCGCCAGGTGATCAAGTATCCCGGGTCACAAAAATGCTAGCGGAAGAATATGGGACAGCCTCAAATATTAAAAGCAGGGTAAATCGTCAATCTGTGCTAGGTGCAATTACTTCTGCTCAGCAGAGACTTAAATTGTATAACAAGGTTCCCCTTAATGGACTAGTGCTATATACTGGAACTATTGTGACTGAAGATGGAAAAGAAAAAAAAGTGACGTTCGACTTTATGCCTTTCAAGCCCATAAATGCTTCTTTATACCTTTGTGACAATAAATTTCACACCGAACCTTTAACTCAACTTCTGGAGTCCGATGAAAAGTTTGGATTTATTGTCATGGATGGAAATGGTACCCTTTTTGGGACCCTAAGTGGCAACACTAGAGAAGTTCTTCACAAATTCACTGTTGATCTTCCCAAGAAACATGGAAGAGGTGGACAATCAGCTCTTCGGTTTGCCCGTCTTCGAATGGAGAAGCGGCATAACTATGTAAGGAAGACGGCGGAGCTAGCCACACAGTTCTTCATTAACCCCGCTACGAGCCAGCCAAATGTTTCTGGACTAATACTTGCAGGGTCAGCTGATTTCAAAACTGAGTTGAGCCAATCGGATATGTTTGATCCTCGTCTTCAGGCCAAAATACTTAATGTTGTAGATGTTTCCTATGGTGGGGAAAATGGTTTCAATCAGGCTATTGAGTTATCTTCTGAAATTCTATCAAATGTGAAGTTTATACAAGAAAAGCGCTTGATAGGGAAATTCTTTGAAGAAATAAGTCAGGATACAGGGAAATATGTTTTTGGTGTGGATGACACGATAAAAGCTTTGGAGATGGGGGCTGTTGAAACATTGATAGTGTGGGAAAACCTGGATATAAATCGTTACATGCTCAAAAACAGTGTGACTGGCGAGATCATCATCAAGTACTTGAACAAGGATCAAGAAAATGACCAGAGCAACTTCAAGGATGTGGCCACACCAGCAGACTTGGAGGTTCAAGATAAAATGCCATTACTAGAGTGGTTTGCCAATGAGTACAAGAACTTTGGCTGTTCACTTGAGTTTGTAACGAATCGGTCCCAAGAAGGTTCCCAGTTCTGCCGAGGATTTGGTGGCATTGGTGGGATTCTCCGCTACCAGCTTGACATCCGATCTTTTGATGAGCCATCTGATGAAGAGGGGCCTTATGAAGATTCAGATTAAGGATGAGGTGTTGAGCCTTCTACTCTGAAGGGATAAGATGAGATTCCAAAAATTGATAGCGTGTAAGTTATTGTGGCTGCTTGTTGTGAGTTGATGATTATGCGGAGTTTGATTTGTTTTTTCTCCTTTGTATTTCTTTGATTATGAGCCTGCATACGTTACTGGCTCTTGAAAACTTGGATGAATTACAATCGGTTGTGCATGCCGTGACCTCTCTGGTACTGTCAAGTTTTAGAAATTTTGCAACTGCTTTAAAATACTGGCTATCTATGTTGTGCTTGAGAGTTTCTCTTATTAATGAAACAGCTGTCTTTTGCTTTACTTATTCATTTGTAAGTTGCTGGGAGACTGGTATTCTTTTCCATTTAATCCTATTCATGTATAAGGGGCATAGAGTGGTATCTTCTCCATTTAACCCTTTTGTTGCATTTTTACTGGCCTTGGCATTGAATTGGGAGATTTATAGATGAGCTTATGCGGTGCTACTGGAATAGGATGGATGGATACAGAGTTCGAACTAGTGGGAACTGATTGACTGTTTGAATAATAATCTGACCAATCCCAGTAGCTTGATGTGAGGGTTGGGAACAGGGAATCTCACTGCATTTGCTGCAACTGTTTTAATATATACTACTACTATTAGACTCTGGTATTTTTTTTCCATGTTGATATTACACTAGTATTTGTTGTGGGACGCTACTAATTAGTACGGTAATATATAATAAAATGATTGATGTTGGATGAACGTTTCATGGATTGAGAAAGAAAAGGACATAAGTAATACTAGTCATAAAAGAAGGTGATAAGATGTCATCCATTGCATTGTTACTGTAATTAATCGGCTAGTGCATAAGCGTGTGGAAGTCTTAGTAAGTAGTGGAAGTCTCCAGTGTCCAGTGCCAGAACCAATATTAGATTGCAATTTACCAATTATTACTAGTAAACAGGTGATTCTTCTATGTCAAACGAAACTGTATTGTACTATATGTAATCTCTGGGAAATTGTTTTGTTGACACGTCCCCTCCATGTTTGTCCGTCTGCACATACATTAGTTTTGTACCATGTTTTTTCTTTTTTTCTTTTTTTTTTTTCTTTCTTTTTGGGTGAAAATGGGGGCCGAGGCTATTTTATATTTCTGTATCATTTTTGATAGAAGAAATACGCATTTTTGACCTTTTGCGTATTGGGAAATTCTTTTTTACACCCAATTTAGTTAAAATTATTTTTTTACCCTAATCACACAATTCCATTTCGCATGCTAATAATGATAGAACGAGTGAGAATCGGTTGGATCCGATTGCGAATCCCCTGGAACCAAAAAAATACGTGTGGCAGTCCTGGAAAGTCAAGCTATTGGACCTCAAAAATTCGACTGGGCCAGGTTGGCATTCGTTTGGGCCCTAAACTTTCGATTGGGCCTCGCTGAAGTAGTTTTTGCGTAACCGAGTAAATCTTCACGCTCACCAACTCCCTCCGCTTTTCTCAATCCGGTCTCGGTGATTTGGGAATGATTTGGACGTCGCGATCACCGCCGCCGCCATTGGAGATACTGCCGCCGCCGCCATCCGGTCTCCCTCCGTTCCCTATCGTTTTGCTGGCCACTACCGCACGAGTTCGCCGCTGTTTCGTCCCTCTCTCCTTTTCGCTCGCCGTTCGTCCACCTACACAGCCGTGCCCTCGCGAGACAAACACCAATATTTGAGATGGCTGACAATGCAAATGCCACCGCCACTGCCGCCGCTTCCACCTCCGGCGAGGTTAGTGGTTTACAAGGTTTTGATGGAGTATTTCTCTTCTTAGTGTGTATTTCGTTTTGGGTTTAATTTTTGCTAATTCTACACAGCCGTTTGTTTTTTTCTGGAAATCTTTGTCAGCATGTGTTGGTTTGCACATCTGAGTGTTTCTGTATGCATCTGAGGGTTTGGATAATTTTGTTTTGAAGCTACTATGATCAATTCAAGAAATTACTACAACTTTGCAACACGTTGCCCCTTAGTGAATTGTAAACCGATTTATATAATGCAGCTACTATGATCAATTCAAGAAACTCCATAAACAACAAAGTCATATTGAAATTCCACGATGGCTCTGAAACAATTATAGTAAAACAAAAGATGCCCACAAAGTATTGGCCAACATTGAATTGCCACAGTCCAAATACAACTAGTATATTAGTAGTTATAGTGATAGCATTAGCAAATATGAATATTTGATCAAAGTTCTATGTGAGTTGAATAAAATTCATTTGGTATCAGATTATGCTTTGGTTCCAGTGTTCATTATCTCTGATCAGGGCTTTAGTAATACTAATAAGTAGCTTAATTCTCCATGAGGAGAACCCCGGTCAGGACATTTTTGTTGTGAAAAGGGGTATGTCCACCTCTGTCTACATTTTTTCAAGCATTCATTTTTGAAATATTGTTTTCTTTTCCACAAAACTAGCGTGGTTTCTAATTTTTTTGAGAAATGAGATTATGAGAGCGTGAGGATAAATTTTTTTCAACCAACATTATACTTGATATATGTGCATATTATGTGATGGAAATTTTGATACTGAGAAAATTCTCTCTACGTCTGTTGTGTTTCTGCATTACCCTCATCCTTTTCCAGTCATTCTCATATTTTGTTGGGAAGGTTTGGTTTTTCTTGGTTGTTCCCATTCCAGAATCTTGTTTTTAGATCAACATAGACAGATGGAAAGTCATGACAATATCATCTAAGGAGTTAATCATTACAATAGACTAATAGACGGATGTTTAAATGGCTATCGGATTCCTTGACTAAAATGAAGGGAAATGCTATGCATGTCAATGTTTTCAGTGTAACCCAATGATAACTTGTCGGTTAGAAATCTAGTTCTGGATTCGGAATGTCATTCATCACCTCAAAACCTTCGTCCCAAATAGACTTCCAGCAGGAGGCCAGGCCAACTCAAGCTGATTGAGCTTGAAAGATGTATCATCTCAGGAGCAATCGTTGCATTGTCTCTGTAAGGAGCAAATTTTTGGATGTTTGGGCACTGCAGTTGCATTGTCTCTGTAAGGATCTTGTTTTTGGATGTTTGGGCACTGCAGCAGGCAACACGAGACGCGACGCCTGTGTCTAGGATTTTTACTGTCATTTATGCAGGTTAGTACGTACCGTAAGCAGGTTGCCACAATTCTGACCCTCTGATCTATGGTAGTTGTTTGTGGCAAAGTTGGAGGTTGCAGCAGGAGGAGGAGTTTGCTTAGTGTTTTTGTTTTCCTCCAGTGATGCAGCAGCGGCCGGTGCAGGATTTGCAGCAGGCGGTGGCTCAACAGTTGAAGCCCTGTTTGGTGCTTGAGTTGGGGCTTCTCCCCCACCGAAGAGGTACCGTACCCTAAGGAACTCTGACCACCACAGGCACCAGCGCTAACTCCACGGCCCATTTTCTAACGGCATTATCCAGAGGCGAACAGTGAGTCATTTCGTGATGAGCACAGAAACAGGAAAAACTATAATTGTGTTTTGTAAAATGTCTAGAACATCTAAGTACTCAATTATACAATTTTCCAAATCTAGTTATCACATCCATCCAAACTAACATATGCACCTTACAAAATCAATTGTAAAACTAAATGATTTGTTTAAATGAAAAATACTAACATACATGTGCTTGTGTGCGCAATGTGTGGGGAATGAAATTTCTGGATTCATTACTGTTAAAAACAAAAAAAACAAAAAAAAAAACAAAAACAAAAAAACAAAAAAAACAAAAAAAAAAAAAAAACAGATTCCAACCAAAGGGGAAGAACGACATAAAAATTCAGACTTCGGAGCAAAACTTAAAGATAAAAGTTAATAAAAAACCATAAAAACGGAAAAGCATAGCAGGAATACTTACATGTTTAAAAACGGAACAAGGAGTCATACTCGCATCCAGAATCTTGGCCATTCGAGTCAAACTCGCAAAATAACGATCGCCACTCGAATGCTTCTCCAGAAGTGAACGATTAATACTCGAATGCTTCGAATGAAACTCGGAAAGCCCCATTCTGTATGTCTGCTTCCGGGCAAAAATAGAGTTTGTTTTATAATGAGGGTAAAAAAGATTTTTGCTATTTAAATGGGATGGAATCGTAAGAAACCCTTTTTGATATGTACTACTACTTGTTTTTTATTTCATTTCGCAGTGTATCTTTTATACAGAAAAATAAGTTAGTTACCCTGAAGTTAGAAAAGTGAGTTTTACTATCCGGAATGACAAAAAGATCCCTGGCCCGAAATCTCCGAACCACTACTGGCCTGGCCTACCGTGGGTGCGCGCTAATTAATGGATTATAGCAGTTGTTAAGATCCCGATACTGATCTTAGGATCTTACGATTTTACGATCACACCCCTCTAAAACGATCCTGATCCTTGTAGGATCTTAAAATTAATAAGATCCCGATCCTAATAGTATAATGTTACGATCTTATGGTCATACTCCCTCAAACGCTTCTACAATCTTACGATTATACCCACTTAAACGCATAAAATTTTTGTAGTATTTTATGATTTGGGATCAAAGTAATTTTTTTCTTTAATTTTAAACTTAAGAGCTTGTATTCCTTATGTATGATGTGTAAAAAAAACATAATACGTATGTATGTACAAATATTTATGTTTGATTATGATGTTTTTGTACTACATTATGTTAATTAACTTGCAAGATTCATAAACACACGACATAATAATTTTACTTGTTAGTATGCATAGTTGAGTTTATCCATTATTGCAATTTCATAAGATCTTAGGATCCCCGATCTTGCAAAGAGAAAAACGATCTCATGTAGGATTCCGATCTTAACAACATTGGATTATAGAGTGGCAGCACCACTACCAGTGGCCACTTTAAAAATTGAAAACTTCTTTTAAAAAAATAATAATAAAAAAAAATCTTAACAAAGTTGTCTTGTTTGATTTTAACATACAATTCAATGTAATAAAATTGAGTTAAAATTAAACAATGAATAATATAAAAGAGTCAAACAAGACAAGATAGCCGGGATGGAGGAAGCTCTGTTACAACTAATGTGAACTTTTTGATTATATTCATTGTTCCATTTTGACTCAATCTTATTGTAATTATATATATTTGAGAAAATAGTTGAGTCTAATCTTGTTAAATTCATCTAATCATATAGTTTTATAATACATATATTGTACATAATTTTAAGTTGTACATATTTTAATATATTAACGATTAAAATATGTATTGGATTATGTGCATAAATTAAACAAAAATGGAACAAAGTGAATAATAATTTTACACAGTAGCATTGGAAGTGGTCCGCCGGGCCATCCAGCGCCCACTTTAAAAAACGAAAAATTTAGAAGGAAAAAAAAATAAAAATAAAAATAAAAAAATAAATACATACACAGTGGCCGCTATGCACAGGTAGGTGTCCAAGATCGTTCGGTCCCGGTCCCAAGGGAAGGCAAGATGACAAGATCTTATTCCAAGAGGAAATGCCAATGGATTTTATGAGGTTGAAATTAAATTAAATTAAATTATCTATAAAATAGATAAATAAAAATTAACCACCTTCCCAATCACAGCGTCCATTCGTGTATATACTTCATCTATTTTCTAAAAACTGCAGCATTCACCACAGTACGCAATTTAATACATATTTTTAACGATTAATAACTTAAATTGTGTATACAATAAAATTATAAAAAATTGATATTCTAAAACTTCAAAATAAGACAAATGCAACGAAATTCTACTTGACTATGTTTTTTTCCTTATATAACTATGATAAAAATTTGAATTAAAGATGAATAATGAACAGTAGTAAAAAGAAAAAATGAAAGTTTCACTTTCACAAGAACGGAGAAAATATATTTCAAGCCAAAAAAAGGTATGATAACCCTTCTTTAATTAAAGGGTAAAGGGTAACGACTTGCAATAGAAGGCGTTGACAACTCGGGAGGGAGAGAGGGAAAAAGAAAACAGAAAAAACGAAAAGGAAAGAGAGGTGCAAATGGATGAAGAACCAATGTCTGGGATTTTAACTGAAACAGGGCACAACTGTGCGTCGAATGCCTCAAAATCAAAAATATGCTCGGAAAGCATAACCAGTGTAAATCAGACTTGCCCCAAAAGATCACCCCAAAATTACAAAAAAATTTGAGATTTCCATAGAAGAAAGACGTACCATAAAGCTCCACGGAAGTCATCTGTAAAGACTCCCAAGAGATTTAAGTTCTCACATGAATCTGAGCACACCATTTCCAAATGCAATGCCCAGAAACGTTGCAACCGCGATGCCAAAGATGCCAGCAAGAATGCCTGGGACGACCAAGGAACCCCATCCTTTGGTTGTTGCCATGCCGGCAGCTGTTGTAGGGCCTCCCACGTTGGCATTCGAAGCAATCAACAGTAACTTGAGGTCGAACCGCAGCAGTTTACCCAATCCAAGAATTATGGCAAGATGAACTCCTATCTGGACTAGAGAAAACAGGAATATACTGGGGGCTGTACTCAAGACATCCCTGATGCTCCCATTCGCGCCAATGACAACAAAGAAAACCTGATCACAAATGCAAACCAATTCATGCAAATATCACGGACAAGAAGAAAATGAGTTTAGTCTGAGGGTGATTTGTTGACGACCTGCATTAAGATTAAAGCTACAGCTTCACCAGAAGGTGCAAGGTGCGAAAACTGATTTGGAAACACGGTTGCTAGAATAACAACAATGGCTGTGATGACTGGAAGGGAGCCTCCTCGAATCCCAAAGTATTTCGTCAGGTAAAGACCACTTTTGCAGATAAAAAAGGATACGGCTAGGCCAGTAGCAGTCTGGAGCACGGGTAGCTTGTTAGAGTATCCTGGTTCTTCGCTGAGTCCTGTTTCAACCAAATAGTATTTGTCAAGAGACTTGAGGTCTGGAGTTTGAGAGGTTTTAATGGCAAGGGGAGAGAATACAACACACCAGTCGATGTTGAGGATTCAGTTTCAGCCGGTATTTTAGACGCCAATGCAAACAATGTGGCAAAATATAAAGCACAGATAACATTATCTGCTGCCAGTCCAGCAGCTAAAACCGAGGGAGAGACTTCAAGAGCTTCGGATACAGCAACATAATTAACAGCTACACAGCAGATGAGAAAATGCATAATACAATATTAGAAACACAAAGGTACATCTTCATCCATGGGATGTAAACTGTATCAAAGCAGTTAATGCAGTCACCATCCCTAAAACACATCCCACAATGGCAAGAAAAAAAGTTCGCAGACTAGTTTATACAGCCTGTTACCTTTCTCATGAGATAACATGATATATATAGTATAAACTAATATCAGAACATATTCATTCATGACTGATTGAGGGCACCCAGTCAGGTCGGCCCAAGTGCCCAAACAATTGAGACTTGTTTGTACAATGCTCGAGGGAATCAATTTAAAACAAGAGAACGTGGATGCTATATGCTACCTTTGTGTGTAGTACCTATGGTGTAGAGGTGTCTTTAAGGGTTAACCCTTATCATATCTAAAGCGTACACGGTTAGATCAAATGAGACTTAAACAGCCACCACACCTACGGGCATGCATTGATTGGTGGGTATGGGATAGATTATAAAGGATCCATCCAGCCTTGAGCTGATTTATATAGTCTAATTAATAACCAAATTCCACAAATTAGAGATGGCAAGCGATACATATATGGAGACGAATAACATCTCCAAAAGTACCCGGTTACAACAACCTTCACTCACAGAAAAATAGCATTTGAATGCTTTACTGAAATATCTAGCTACATCATATTACATGGTCAGTGTTTATCATTCAATATCGTCTATATAACAACATAATGACATGCCAACTTGTGCAAAGGTCATTATCCACAATTAAACATCAACTTTTCCGGTATATAGGACATCTCATTTGAAGGAAATGCGAAGTAAAGCTACTTTAGATTACCTCCGCCAATATGCCTTCCCATCAGTGCAGCTGCTATCTTCCATGCATCTGAACCAAGTGATCGCATAGGCACCAGCAGGAAAGCCACAGCTGTTCCAACTGTCGTCGCAACTGTGCCACAACAGCCACAAAAATAGGAGATAATGTATACGGAATCGGCTAAGAACAACCTCAATTCCACCTCTCAATAAATGTAAGAATAATCAAAGAAATATTTACAGGTCATTCATGTACTATATATCAAGACTTAAACTCTTCCTAAAGCTTTACCTGAGCCAACCAAGAAAGCCAGCAGCAGCGTGCCGGTTGACCGCAAAATGCGGCGCAAATCAGCTCTGTACAGCAACAAAGGAACGGCCAACGGTAGCAAAAAGTCCAACACAACTTTGTAGGCAGGAGCTTCATTAGCTATGATTCCCAAATTACTCGCCGCCAGACCCACCAGAACACTCACCAATGAGCCACTCAGTGCACTTCCGATCTTGGTTTTCTCCGACCTTCAGCACAGAATGCACGAAATAGAATCATATTGAATTGAAACAAATGCAGAATCAACCAACAAAGAAATCGAATAAAAGAAAAACCCTAATTTCACTGTTCTTGTTTTTTTTTAAAAAAAAAAATAAAATTAGAGATTGAAATCACCATAGTCCAAAAGCACCAGTGGCGACAAGAGCAGTCCAGGTGCCCCATTGATCCTGCGGAGAAATTATAGGGAAATTCAATTGCGACCTGACGGCCACACTTCGAGATAAATTTACGGAATCTCTGAGAGGCGATTTCAAGGGTTTTTCAGAGCTGAACGAACAAGTTGTTATTGCAGAGTTTTGAAATAATGTGCTTCGGACAGTTGAAAAATGGAACGGGAGACACGGTCGTTGCAATGGCGGCGGGAAGCGGTGAATGGGCCGGACGGAAGATATATTTACAGCCATTCCAATGCCCTCCGGTGGCGCAGAATATAATATTATACTGATGAAAATTTCAGAAAGTGGTGACTAACCTTGTGAATGCATAAACCTCAGATTTAGTCAAAAAAAACATTCCATTTCCCAAAAACCCTTAAAATATTAGACTCTACTACAATTGAGCAAATCAGATATCGAGGAGGTTAAAGTTCTCATATTTAACTCCATCAAGAAGCAAATCTGAATCTGTGAGGCCATAAGAAACAAGGCTTGTACAAACAGAGCAACCTACTACACAGACACATCGGAATTCAGAAAGAGCCATTTTCAGAAAAAACTACGTTAGCATTCAATGATCAAACAATAAAAGAAGGCCAACAAAGGGAAGGGGTAATTGCATTTGTATATGTGCATGAATGATGAAGTACTACATCTTTCTGCCTCCAACTAATGTGGACTTAAATTATCTGTATGTTGGGAGAATGGTACTGATTCAAAATCTTGTTCAATATAGTTGAAGTAATTTCACCAGTTTTGAATTCATTCATTTCAGCCAGGCAAAGGATTCGCTCGACCTTCTTCTGTGCATGATGTGCTGGTTTGCTCCTGCCATTTTGAGTGATTGGAGTTCTCTTCTTCCATGGCTCTTCTTGGTTGTCTCTTTATTGCAGCAATTTTAGCATTACGGCTTGTTAGTAAAACCACCAGACCAGAGGATGAAAAACTGAACCTATGAATGGGTAAAAAGAAGTTTATTTTAATTTGCTCCTTTGACAATCAGTTTGATTTGCATCAGATGAAAGCCGAAACAGCAGGGCAAAGTTCAAGCATATCTGAGACGAATTATGTTAGAGCTGACTGATAAAATACTTAAAAAGATATACTATAAGGGAGTTTGATGAAATAACATGGTATAGTGTGTCTCCAGTGTCTGATACTCTGATAAACGACAATCTCCAAGCACAACGTGTAATCTTTTTGATCACCATTTCAGGGTGTATGATGAGTAATTAAAGATAGTAAATGTCATGACCAAATCAGCAACACGATTGAAGAACACACCCACACACAAACACATAACAGAGTTCAGATGAATTAATTCAATGCTTAAAGATTCTGATATTTACACACACACTGTGACTGACACACAGGGCCGTGGGGGTGGGAATTGGGATGTAATGAGTGTGTGTGTTTTTAAAATGTGGAATACGCATCATCCTTGTTTAATTTTACCAGGAGATCCAGCTTAAAATCTACAACGCGCAAAAGATCGTTTCCGATTCTATGAAGCAAATATCACCAGCACAAACTTCAATTTGATCATTACACATGCCATCAAAACCTTATACTTCCTCCGTTGTTCTTTTATAAATGACACATTGGAGGTTTTGTCACGAGTAACTTTGATTCGAGTTTTTAATACAATTATATAAGATAAAATATAGTCAAATGAGATCTTGTTAGATTGACCCAATCGCATAGATTTAGAATATCAAATTTTCATAATTTTTACTTGTATGCAATTTGAGTTATTAATGATTAAAAACGTATATTGGACTACGTGAAATATAGGTCCGTGACATTTAAAAAAAAATTGAGTAAGTACTACTTTAGTTCCAGAAAGGGCTTATCTTTTGCATCTTTAGGGTTAAGGGCTGCATTTAATGCTGTTGAACAGTTTAGGAATAACGAGTAAAGCTAGCCGATTCTACTTGAGACTATTCTCGGAAAAACTCTATTCGTACTCAAAAATTTTAGTCGAGTTAAATATTCAAGTAGTTTTATCTTGTACTTCCTCCGTTTTTATTTATCAATCACTATTTATTGAGTAACTTTGATTCATTTTTAAAATATAGTTATAAAAGAAAAAACATAATCAAGTAAGATCTGTTAGATTCGTCTAATCACGTAGTTTAAGAATATCAAATTTTTATAATTTTTAGTTATAATATATAATTTGAGTAATTACTCATTAAAAATATTTATTGGATTTCGTGAAATGCAGAAATTGTGCAGTTATTTAAGAATATGGATAGTATCTAAATGAGCGCAAGTATTTCAATAGAATACTTGTCTATCATTTATACTAGATTTTTGACCCGCGCTTCGCGGGCGATTTTTTTCTTTATTTTTTTCCCAAATAAAATCAAGTATTTGTGGTCTTATTTGTTTGTGCATAAAGTTTGCTTTACTTTAAATTCATAACATAGGCATAGGAAACCATAAGAATCTGTATCAATTTGATCATAAAACATGCAACAAAATAAATAATCAGTTCATTACCTCGACATAATCAACATCAATTTTTATAGGAATATCTTGATCCACCAATTTCAATAAACCAAACTATTCTAAACCATGAGTACGAATCTCCACAATTTCAACAAGATAGTAGGAGGGATGGATTCAAGTAATTATATTATACAAACAATTATTTAGAAGACCTAGAAAATATTAGATTTTAATAGAGTTTTTTTGGATGAATGATTTTAATAGAATTGAGTATGAATATTGCGTCATGAATTAAAAAGTTACAATAAAGAAAACATTCATAATTAAATCTCAGCCCTATAACCAATTATTAGATTCGAAGAGAGTTGAGCATCTATGTTTCTATATGAGTTATAATAAATCAATCACTGATATCAAATCTCAGCCATAATCTCAAAACCAAATGTAAGATTCAAAGACAGGCGTGCATACTTGTTTCATTGATGAATCGGGATACACAACATAATAAGATGTCATGAGGCATGAATGATGATGCATATTAAAACGTGGATTATAATTCACAATATCCTCTTATAAATTTTAAGCTAATCAACGGGGAAGAAGATCAAAAGATAATGTGTAAAAGTAAATCCTTAAGCAGTAAGAGATAATTGTTCCCAGCAAATAGGATTAGAAACCATGGCCTAAAGGACTAACAATGCATAGTCTCAAAAATTAAAAGAGGATTGGAGTGTAAACTTAAGTAAGACTATCGGAAAGCATTAGCTATTACAAAGGTTTATGGACTATAAATTACTCTTTTACACCCATTGCATGCAGATATAGATTGTATGTTGCATTTGAAAGAAAGGCTCCAGATAATTTTTTTTTAAAAGAAAGAACAAAACTTTAAAAAAAAAACAAAAATGGAATGGAGGGATTTTTACGAACACATTATATACTCTCTAATTTTCTATACAAAATTCACACATTAAGCAACCTAAATATAGAAATATATCAAATTCATTGCCATTTGCATCTAAAATTACCTTACAAATCAAAATAAAATTGAATGAAAACCAAAGCGCTTAAACCCCATTCAAGAATCCTTAAATCATATGCAAAATATAAAATTCTTGATAATTTGTATCATAAAAGGAGAGAATTCAAATAGGAACAGAATGTGAGGAGAGATAGTATCATTATATCAATATGGTAGTATAAAATTGCTAAAATCACCTGAAATTGCTACAATCACACTGAATGAGATATGAGCCATCAAATTCAAATAGAAATAGAATGATAGGAGAGAATTAATTCCATATTATCATTATATCAATATTGTAGTATAAAAACTACTTATGTGGAGGTGATTATGTATGAAATTAGTATATAGTCATCTTGACATTCAATAACAATATGTAATGGCATTTGATTTCTTTATTTACTTATGCGTTGTAACTGCCCGTATATGAATCACTTTCACAATGATTATCCAATCATATTTGTTGTTATTGAATGAATTCAAACCATCATACTTCATTATATTTATCATTTATCTTAATATGAAGAATGATTTAACTGTGGAAAATGAATCTAAAAATGTGTGATTAGTAATTGAATATAAATTAGTGGAGAACAATAACTTAATACAATAAAGAAGTATCCACTTTTTATACTTATAATTTCAGCAAAATTAGCAGTTTTTCAACTATTATGAAATGATTGTCTTCCTATTTTCCTTAGTAATAATATATAAATGAATATGAATACATTTTTGGTACATCATTAAAAGTATTATGCATGTTTTTAATGCTATGCACGCTCCGATGCACAGAAGGGCTCTGTTCTATAGTCATATAATTAACACTATAGATTTTCATTTTTTTGTTGGCAATATATCAACAAATGATATCGTAAAATCGACTAATAAATTTTTTTACCTTTTTGAAAAACTAAAAAATGCAAAACTCTGGATTATAATCATAAGAAGAAAAAAAATTTATTTTTTAATAATTATTTTTCTTTATATTATTTTCTTTTATTAAAATTATTTTTATGATAAAATATATATTTAAAAATTAAACCTTATACATAAATTCAGTATTAAATTTTGATTAAATTTTTATAACCAATTATAATTTCTTATTAACTATATATATTTCGATAAATTACCTAAAAGATGATTATTATTAATTTTTTATTTTATTATATTTTTTGGTAAATATTTACACATATGTGTCGTCAAATGTGTGTGTAAGCCTAAACTATATATTTTTGATTTTATTATATTGATTTAGGTAATATTTTAGTCTTGAATTTTAATATAAATAATATAATATATATTTTAAAATATTACTTATTCAATTAAATAATTTATAATGTACCGCATTAACAAAATATGTCATAAATATCAAATATGTTATAATTTATTTACAATTTATATTTTTATTAAAAAGTATATATGGAAAGATTTTCTTAAGATGTTCTTGTACTAACAAATAAATTAATTATCTAAATATAGAATATTTAAAAGATTAATCACGTGGCATGCAGACGTGTAATTATTTTGGATGATTGTATGTTTTCGTATGATTAATCAGCGCCTACGTGGAAACCTAAGGCATAATTACTGTATAACCCTTGAAATTATATTTTTTCGCCCGCTGCGCACGGATGTTGAACTTATATGAAGATTATAAAATGTTGAAATTATATGAAGATTATAAAATTAGAAGATAACTTTTTTGAGTTATTACATAAGGTTTAAAGTCTTTTGCTTAAATAGTGGTGGAAATGTATGGAACAAAAAATTGAGGGAAATAAAGGAGATATTAGGAGCATAGAAAGAAATTCAAACCCCAAATAGGTGGATATAATATAAAATATTTTTTTCCACCATTGAAAAACTAAATATATAGTTTCGCTTTCATATCTCAAATATTAAGAACAATTGGAAAAAAGATAACATTTAACAATTCAAAATTCGAATTACTTCAAAACTATATATGTAATACCCGAGAAATCGACATGGGAGTTGTAAAATCCGAAAGTTAAGAAATTTGGATTTATTTATCGAAATCGAATTAATTCCGAGAGAGCGGAATTAAATATTTCGGACAGTCGCGACTCGGGATACATGCATCGAATTATCCCAAAAATCTCGGATAATTCATATTATGATTTTAAGAGATTAAAAATCATAATTAAAAAAAAAAAAACGCTGCCTGGTGGCCGCGCGGTGCCCGCGCGGAGCGCGCCACCAGCAGCAGGCCTGCAGTCCATGCGTTACACATGGATTTTGGCATTGATTTTCGACTTGGCACGTTTTCAATTGGTTTGAATTCAATCATCAGGCATTGTGGACGTTGTGGGGATGTTATGATTGGATTGGGATGCATTAACACCCCACAAACTCAGACTTTAAGCTCCCACAACCCACCTTGGAGGATCCTATGGAGCTATGAGAGGAGTGGGGGAAATGGATGAGGTTTGAGGGTGTTAATTCGGGGGTTATGGGTTGGGAATTGTTTCCTCACCTCCCCACTATCCCATGGCAGCAATTGAGGCAATTAAACCTCTATAAATATCTCCTACTCAGCCTCCATTCCACTCATTTGCAATTCATTCGAAAATTAGAATCACAGTAGAGTAGTGAGAGTTTTGTGAGTTGTTCATCATCCTTGGCAGAGAGTTGGACGTGTTCAAGTAGTCCAAACCTTTCTCCTACGTGTAGGTAAGAGTTCTACTTCATTTCCTTGGTCTGAGATTCGAATCCCTTGTCCTAGAATTGAGAATTTCCTCCGACAACTCCATAATAGGTGCATTCGGTAGAAGTGTTGATTGTTGGGGTCGAGTTGGACGATTTCCAGGATTCCACCAAGGGGAATTTCGATCCTAAACTCATCTCAAGTAAGTTAGTATTGTGCACGTCGATTTTTAGGAGTTTTGGTTGAGTATAACTCGAGATATAGGTTTATCTTTCCATTTGACAAAATCTGCCAAATAGGGTTTTCCTATGACCAATCTTGTTGTTCTGTGAATTCGACCATGATCCGTACATTTTTAGGAGAACCTTCCAAAATGAAACTTGTTCCTAATGTCCTAAAGATGCTCTCTGTAAATTTTTATAATTTTTGGACAAGTTTTGGTCACCCAAATTCGATCTGGTATTTTCTGCGTATGTGTGAACAGTTTTGATGAATGTATGTAGTCAGTTTTGTTGTTCGATTCACTCTTGCCTACGATCGTTTTTAGTGCTTGATGTCTTCATGAAATTTATTCCATTATGTGTCTAGAACGTTCCTGTAAAGTTTCATGATTTTTGGAGCACATATGAAATTGTTATGAATTTTTGAATTCACTGTGGTCGGATTTACTGAAGCATGAGGAATTGTGATTCAATAGCTTTCTGAAATGGGTTAAAATGACCTATTTGGAGTCCGAATTTTGAGATGGCTATTTCTATGAAAAATGCTTATTTTGATGATTCCTAGCCACTGTAATTTTTCCAGAATTTTTAAAAATAATTTGTTGCATTTTTAAATGCGATTTCAAAAACTGTCACAGTGTTACCTTTAATCGGTAAATGCTATTTTGATTATTCGATGAACTATGAGTCGAGTGTTACTCATTTTTGAAGAATATGGATTCTGGAAATGTGGAGATGTTATGAAATGATAAAATGTGGTTTTAAAACTTTGTAAGTTTTGATCGAGTGGGATGCCCAATGTGGTGAAAATTATGTCGCCCCCTCTTTTGTAGCCAAAACGGCATTGATTATTGTGATGTATGAGTCTATACTCCTAGATGTATCCGTATGGGTTATCTAGGGCTCCGGAGTGTGTCTGTATAGGGTCCGCTGCATGCACTTACCTCGTGGGTACGAGTCCCAGAGGTTGATCCCAAGGGTTCGTCCCTAGGATATGTTTGAGTCCTTGTGGGTATAAAGTCCCAAAGGTTGGTCATGTGGGTTCGTCCCTAGGATATGCTAATGGGGTGTCCTCGATCATAACTAACATTGGTAAAATGTTCGTGGCATATGTGTAAGAATTTTAAATTAATTTTATTTACTCGTCTTTTAAATAAATATATTATTTTGTATATTCTCCTAAAAACTTTTAAAATTCGTTGTGCTATATATTAACTTACGCAGTACCTTTGTACTGATAAATTGTTGTTTTATTTTTTTTTCCTTTCAGATTTCGCAGAGTAAGCATCGCATGGAGGGATGGGATTTCCATTTTTAAAAGAAGACTTGTCGCATTTTATTTATTTTAATTTATGCATTGGACTTAGACTCTGGTTTTGGCCCTGTTTATTTTTGCTTCCGCACTGCTTATTATTATTATGTGTGTTATACTCTGATTAAACTTCGGGCTTATTTGAATGGTTTTTAAATATTTTTAAGTCAATGATGCAACTTAAGCCTTAGCATCCTTTTAAATAAGCTCGATTTAATCGGGTCTTGTTTGGAAGGGTGTGGCGGTAGCGTCCCGGCCTGGGTGACCAAATCCGGGGTGTTACAATATATGACTACCTACCACAAATCTTTACGTATAATTTACACTAAAATACTTCATATATCCTTTTAGAGTACAAATTGTTTATAAAAAATTGTATTACAATTTACTCCGACTTTCATATACATTTTTATTTTATATCGAAATAGTTAACAATGAAGGATATTATGTTTAATAATTAAAATTTGATGTGTTATTTTTTTCATTTTCTTTATTTTTTCTTAAAAAAAATAATGTAGAATTTGTTTAGAATGATATGAATTTTTTTAGGTGATGAATCAATTTATATTAATCAATTTTTTAGAATCAATGAACTAATTACACCATAAATAAAGTTTTTCAAATTTCTTTAGAAATAATGAATTGACGTTAAAAAAATAATATAGTCCGTACAAACTAAAAAATATTTAAAATTTATATATTTAGGTATTTGTAGATAATTAAATATATTAAAATACTAATAACATTATAGGTTTGTTATAATACTTAGTTTTTCTTTATATTATTTTGTTTATCAAACTTATATTTATGAGACTAAGTTTCAAAATTAGACCTGATATAAAAAACTCATGACAAAAATTTGATTAATTTTTTTTATAATTGATTAAAATTTATAAATTTAATTATTTCATATATATTTAAATGAAATATTTATATTAAAAATATATTATCATCAATTAATAATGTTTGAAATCTATGATGTTAATTGTTAAATTCCTTATATTTATATAAGATTATATTTTAATTAGTTACACATTTTAAAATTATTTAAATTTATTTAATAATATTATAATATATCAATCTTTAATAAATATTACTCCCTCCGTTCCATTAAAAGTGACCACTATTCCTTTTTGGGGTGTCCCATTAAAAGTGGCCACTTTCCCTTTTTAGCAAATTAGATTAACATAAGCATGATTAAAAACCCCACAATAATAACAATTTGTACTTTCTGCACAAACTCCCTATATATGTTTAACCATTAATATCTCAAAATGGGTATAAATAAAAATTATATAAAATATATATTCTAAAACTATACGATTAGACGATTCCAACAAGACCATACTTGACTATTTTTTTCTTTCTACATCATTACGATAACATCAAGTCAAAGTTAAATAATAAATATGGTTAAAAGTCAAATGTAACCATTATAAATTAGATGGATGGATTAGTCAAATTTACTTACACTACTTTAACTACTAAACACCACAACCTAAATTCCCGTGCCCAAAAGAAAGTGGCCACTTTTAATGGGACGGATGGAGTACTATATATACAATCAAATAATTTATATTATATAGTTTTATATTTCTTAATATTTTTTTTTTGCTAAACAGCCAGTTCAGGCTAGGAAAGAAAATAAAAATATAAATAAAAAAGAGGAAACGGATCTATCTAACAAAATGCACGGCAATTCCAGTTATTGCCTCGGAAACCAGGTGCCAACAGCATCGGCTGCCAGAAGAGGCTTCAAAGGATCCGGGGGAAAAGCCCAAGTCGTGTAAAATGCTTCACTCTCTGGACCCATCTTCGCAAGCCCATCCGCCACCGCATTCCCCTCCCTCAATATATGTTCAAACCGACAAGTGATGAAGGAGCCCCGAACTTCCTGAATCGTAGCCAAGAGAGCAGCAAGCCAATGACTACTGATTGGAGTAGAGTTTAATAACGCCAAGGCCTGCCTAGAGTCACACCGACACATTACCTCACCAATACCCCTCCGCTTCGCCAAACTGAGGCCTTCAAGGATCCCCCTCAACTCTGCGTGTAGCACTGAGGTATATCCAAGGAAACCGGACACGCCCTCCAACCAAGAACCGTCCGCATCACGGAGCACAGCTCCATATCCAGTACGTCTTCTCTCCGCGAGGAAAGAACCATCAGAGTGAATAAGAACCCCTTGCCAACTACCCATATTCCAACAAACCAACCGAGGGTGAGGATTTGTTCTTTCAGGCGCTGGCAGCACCCTGTTGAGTTTGTCCTGGAGGTGAGAAACTCGACGTTGAATCAGTTGTGGATTAGAGGCCCGTCCCCGGAAGACTCTCGAATTCCTTTCCATCCAGAATTCCCACAATGCCGCAATAAAGAGGGTGCCAAAGTGGTGATACATACCTATCAAACAAAGGCGAATATCTTCCTTCCCAATCAGGCCCATGTCCGGAGGCACCTCCACCCCAATCTTCCTCCAAGCTGTCGCTACCCATGGACAATAAAATAAGGCATGGCACCATTCTTCTTCATCAATACCACATATACTGCACAAAGGCGAATTGGCCAGGTTTCGTCGGAAACGCAGATAATTACAAGGAAGAGCTTTGTGAGAGATACACCAAATTAGCACACATATTTTCTCAGGGAGATTTGAAGACCACAACCAGCTCCATCCCTTCGAGAGACTGACCGGCCCTAGCAGCAACCGATAGCCAGCCTGCGCCGAATATACACCATCCTCCGAGGAGTTCCACAGCCAACCATCAAAGCTAGCTGGATGAAGACACGGCGGGGGGGACTGGAGGATCTCTTCCCGCAACTGCGCCGGGAAGATCGTATACAGGGAGCTTAAATTCCACTGCTTGCCATCAGTAACATCCGAAATCTTAAGCTCCAGGTCATGAATGTCAATGAAGTATACTTGCGGCCCAATGGACGAATTACGGAACCATGGGGCGGTCCAGACAGAGCTAGAACTGTCCCCTACTCTGAAGGAGTACCCTCCCATTAGCATCATAAAGGCCTTCGGGATGCTTCTCCAAGAGAAGGATCCAACCGTGGCCAGATTATGCGACATCAACCCGTTCGGGCAGTACTTAAGTGATAGCTCCCGAACCCAATATTTATCTTTGCCCTGAATCAGGTCATCGACCAGCTTTCCCAGCAACACAACATTAGTCAAGCGTGCTTTGCGCAACCCCAACCCGCCACAGTGCCTAGGCTGTGCAATACAATCCCATTTAACAAGGTTTAGCCCCCTTCCCGATCTATCCTCCCCTATAATATCCCAGTACTTCTTGTAGAAGGCTGTGGGGAATCCATCCGGCCCAGGGGCCGACCAAGCTTTAAATTGTGACAAAGCCGTATCGACCTCTTCCTGAGACACTTCCCCGGCATCTACTAGATCATCTGACTCCGATATCGCTCTCAAGGGAGCCATGGGAGGAATGGGTTCCATAATTGCCTGATCAGAGTAAAGGTTAACATAGAAGTCCCGTACCATAGGTTTGAGGAGGGCCTGCTCATCACACCAAGTACCATCTTCCTTGAATAATCCATGAACTTTATTACGATGATGGTGGAACTTAGCTTGCGCGTGGAAATATCGCGTATTCCGGTCACCTACCCGGATCCAATTTTCCCTCGCCCTCTGAAACCAGAATGCCTCCTCCCTCTGTAGCAGCTCCTGATACTCACTCTGTAGCCGTTTTTCAAGCAGAATTAATTGCTGGGAGTCCACACACTGGAGGACCCTATCTAACCCAGCCAACCTCCTTGAGATTTTCTTCTTTTTGTTCCGTAATTTACGAAAATCGTGTTGGCAATGGTGAACCGATTTGTCCCTTAACTGCTCCAACCGAGAGGAGATAGGACCAGACCTGTCCATCCAGATATCCTCAACAAACTTCTGATAAGAGGGGTTTTGACTCCAGAGAGCTTCCCACCGAAACGGACGCGATGCAAGAGGCCTCGGCGCTGCTCCACAATGCACAAGCAGTGGGGCATGGTCAGAGCCCACTCTAGGTAATATTCGAACATGACTATTCGGGAACAAATCGAGCCATGACAGGGTCGCCAGCCCTCTATCCAGCCGTTTCTTGATAAACTGACTTTGAAGGGCCTGTCGAAACCAAGTGAAGGTAGAGCCCTCCATACGAATGTGGAATAATCCACATTCAGAGATACAATCTCGAAATCCGTCAGCTCGTGCTTGAATAAACGCTCCCCCAAGGACTTCGGATGGGACCAAAACCTCGTTCCAGTCCCCCACCAGCATCCACGGACAAACAATGCGACCTGCCAAGTTCTTAAGATACTCCCAATCACCCTGTCTTCTGTGGAAGCTAGGATTAGCATAGACCGCTGTACAATTCCAGAGGATAGAATTCGCACGGATTGAAATGGTCACAAATCGGTCGACCATCTCAATTTCACAGAATTCCACAGGCGTCCCCGATCTTCCCAAAGCCCAAATACCTCCTGCTCGCCAACCGTCTCCACATTACAGATAGAAAAATACCCAAGTCTGAAGAAGAAATTCCGAGATCGATCAAATTGCCCTTGAGGTTCCAGGATTATCACCACCGAAGGGTTATGCATACGAACATAGTCAGATAGAACTCGTCGGGATTGTGAGCTCATAAATCCTCGCACATTCCAAGCAAATATAGAGAAATTATGGAACTCAGACATAATAATTAATTGATAGAGAACCACATCCTCGTACCAAGACCCTCCAGTCAACAGGAGACTGAGTTCGCAAGGGCAAGCCCCTGCTCCGACTTTGCCGCATCGCCGGACTCCAGCCCATCCATCCCCGAAGCAGATGGTGAATCCTCAGACAAATCCATGGCCGTATCCTCCCCAGGCTCCGTCGGCGCGGGGACAGCAGGTTCCGGCGTGCCCTGTCGCTCACTGCCATAGGGTGAGGAGGGTGATGTCCAGACTTTTCCAATCTCAAATGGGGGCGAGTGTGAATCTGTTCTCACCCTCTTGGGATTGTGTAGCCTCTTAATGGGTCGGCCCAGGCCAGCAGATGAAGGCCCAAGCTGAAATGGAGTATTAGGTACCTTAGATCCCTTTATAGGAGGTACTGACGGCCCAGTGTCCCCCACATCTTTGGCCTCCGGGCCACTTAAATTCTTCACTTTTTGGCCCATATTGCCAAGCCCATCACCTCCAGCAGCAACTGTTACATTACCACCTTTCTTCCTAGGTTTTCGGCGCTGAACCAACATCCAGCTTCCAACGTGGTCGACTGCATTTTCCACGTCCCCTCGATTCTCGGAGTCAGCACCAGACACCTTAACCACCTCCGTCGAATTAGTGGTCGGTTCAACAGTCGCATTGACTGGTTCTTTGCCTTTCCCACCAGGAGAGCCTCCGTTTGTCCCCGTATTCATCACCGGATTCTCGGCCAGAACCGCCGACTGAGCCGACTCGTTCGATCTGTGCAAGGTCGGACATGACTCCTTGGTATGGCCAAATTTTGCACATTGCATGCATAACCTATGGATGCCCTCATAGGTGAAGCTTTGAGGTAAAACCCCGCTGCAATGCCCCCCGACAGCCTTTACACTATAAATCCTATAGGGCTGTTAAAAAGCTTGCCTAGTTTTTCCTACCGAAAGCGCACGGTATCAAGCTGCAATATTTATTTTTATTGTCGGGATCGTTCAATAGAGAGTTACACGATAGAAGTGTTTTAATAGAATTATTAGCTCTAGAATCTGTCTCTACTCTTGATTTAAGAATGTTGTAATGATGATTACTAAAGAATGCTGCTAAAATGTAAATGCTTAAAGCTGTAAAAATAGTAAAGAAAACAATTAAAATGATGTCGAACTTTGTGATTATATTCATGTGTTTAAGATATCATGGACCAAATCAAATGGAATAAGAATATGATGAGAGTATCATACTTCAATGGTTAAAACATAATGAAAGTCCATTGAGATAGAAAAATCCTTTATACAACTTAATCAAATCTTCATGTCTTAAATCACTTCCCAAGACAGGTACTTATGATTCAGTGTCATGACATTCTAAGCTCTGAAATCATGGAATACTATCATCACAGAATGATCGGTCAGACTCTTTCTGTGATAAAAGCTTTTCAGAATTGTCACTTAATCTTTTTTCTTTCAGACTCAGATTAAGCCTTTGACAACTCGAGGTCACTTCTAAATCATGCTATATCCATCTGAACTTGAAGTTGTTCTTTTTATTACTCTGATCAAATTGATCTTATGACCCTGTATTGGATGTCCTCTACAACAAGTGAAAAAGCAAGTATTTAAATCTATTATCCAATGTTTTCATAGGACTTGTTTCCTCAGAGTAATTCCTGCAAGTATTCGTAAGGAATAATAGTCTTGTAAGTATATCAAGATGAAATTGCTATTCAAATTCCTTGACTTATCCAGACTACTCAGATTTGTATAAATGATTCAGCTCGAGAAATCTCTGTAAACAGTTCCAAATATCTATGATTTGACTCAGGATTAGTAGACTGTAAGAGGAATATTTAATCTCCTACTCATAGCATATAGTGATAACTATAAAGCCACGAACCCTGGAAATTAATCTTCCTGATACTCTACTAATTTTTAGGACAAAAGATGGTTTTTGAAACATCTTTCTCTTTTAAACGACAGGTACTAAATGCCCAACTAAAGAACGAGTTTGTTCTTCATTAGTCCTGAGTAAATAATGATTGAGAAAACCTATATCATCATCTTTCTCAGTGTACCAGTGAAAGTAATAATATGAATTGCAGATATGAATTATGAGTCTGTAATTATGAAGTAAGATTACTCATCATAGACTGGGAAATATCCCAAAATATTATATGTATATGTAATATTATATGTATAAAGAAATGTTGAGGGTTCTGAATCCTCTTAATCAAAATGCAAGGGTGTTTCCAAAATATACATCGGAAACTATACAGAATTAGGAAATAACTTTCCCAAGAAAAAGGATTTGAGAAATAATTCTGCAAAATAGATGTCCAAAATAGCTCGCAGTAACTACTTTGGGTTTCAAACTATGAACATTCCAATTTTCCGCACGCTATGTCTGTACAGCGTGGAGGGAGCTAATATTCAAAGAATGTTCCTCAGATTTTGTTTATACAAAGAACTGAATGCCTCGCAGTAATTTCTGTAAGAATGCGGCGAGGTACTCAATTCCTACTTATAGATAGGGGTTATATATGTATAAAAAGTAAAAGTGAATAGTTGATACCCTGTAAAATGGATATCAAATCTGTTGCTATTATAGGTTGGTCCTCTCGCTTTGTCAGATTGACATCGCGTGAGTATTAGAATAGCCTTTGTCACAGCAAGTCTATCTGGATATTTCCTCGCGCCATCTTTTAGGATGAAGCGAGGGTTTACCCTTATGTGAAGTAAATGATCAGAATTTATAACTGTCATAACTATCTTCTGAGATTTCCGTTTTGAAAATCATGAACATAGAATCTTTTGCATCCAAAATTCATGAATTTAGAGTTATTGATTCTTAAAGATTATCAAGCGATGATTAACACTGCATGGGTCTCTAGGAACCTTTTAGAGTTCTGAACATTAAGCACTATGATTCTCCTCTTATTCTGTGATCATAATATCAATAGAAAAACAAATGAATTCGTAATTCTGCCAGATCATACCTAACTCGGTTACAATATCCAAACTTCGTGCGTAATTGGAACGAACAATTTACGAATTAAAAATGTGGAAGCGTTATGATCTTCGAGAATCGAATTAGAGATATGATGCAAAATCCAAATTGAATATCGAAGTTGAGGTTTATACTCTGCTGAAACAGAATTAAGAAATAGAAATGGAAACCAGAAAGATAAGAAATTCACAATCTGATAACTGATCATTCTTCATGTATCTCAAATAACAAAGAATTGAAAACGAATACACCTGGAAATCTGATTGCAATCAGAATAATGCAAAGGTGAGCGAACAAGTCGGAAGTTTAGATGATGATCGTCGTGATGGATGAACAAGCGATCCAAAAGCAACTCTCCTCCCAGGGTATCCTCAAGCTAATCTAACATCTATTCTTAAAGAAATCTACTACGAAATCGAATTACAAATCTACTACGAAATCGAATTACAAATCTGAAGAACTCAAAGTAAATTGCAGAGAAAATTAAATCCTAACCTACCTACTAAATTCTAAAAGTGGACTGTAGAGTAAAATCGAGCTATTCTCTTCAATCTCCCGCCTGCTGAGCTGATTCCCCCAAGGGTCTTATTTATAGATGGGTGTTGTAACTGCTTAAGCCCTGGATGATAACCGCTCGCATCAGAATAACTCTCCTCTCGCTTTGTCCAGTTCCTTCAAAGCGAGAGTTCAGAAACTTAATCATCTTTCTCAACAAGGCGAGGTCTTTCAATTTCTCCAAAGAATTTGCTTCTCGCCATGATGCATAAAACTTTCTGTCTTGCAGAGATCTTCTTTTCCTCGCGATGTTAAACAGTCATCGCGTGAACTTCAGCATCTGAACATTTTTCCTTAAATCTTTTCCTGATTTCAAACAAGGCCCTCGCACCATTCCTTTTCTTTCCTCGCTATGTCTTTTCCTCTTCCTGCTGCTTTCCAGCTTAACTTCCTGATAAATGACAAAGCGTGGATCAGTTCAAAAGAAACACGGCGTGCGAGATTTACAAAGAAAACTTAGAATTTCAAGCCATTTTCAGTGTAATTCCAACTTCTTCACAATCTTAATTCTTCTTCCATCTTTTCTGATCCTCTATGATTATTCATAAAAAATCAATGGAATTAAGAACAAACGAACATCATTAAGACACTAAATTGGACGCAAATGACAGTCATAAAAGACTGTCATCACCATCCTTACATTTAGAAACACTTGTCCTCAAGTGGTAAGAAACTTGTAAAGTTTCAAAGAATAAGTCCAATTAGTGGCTTCCGGGATTTAGATGTTCATGTAAGATTCCACTGGATCACTACCTTCTCTTTTCCAACTATCTCAAGCTTAACCCTTTCAACTAATTGATGCTTCATACCTGACTTGAAATTCACTAGGTTTCATGAAAACATTAACAAAAGTGATTTGCATTTATGTGAATTATGGTTCTGCTCCTTAGTTAGTCAGACTTCTCTTCTCACGCTCAATCCTGTCCAACTCATGTGCATATCTTGTATTCTTAAATAAAATACACTCTCTCTTCTTTTTTTTTTTATCAAGGGGTGGCCTTCCGTGGCTTTCAATAGCTCGGTTTCACATTATTAGGAGGAGTCGCATGGCCTGACATTGCAGATGAAACTTCAACTCCCCTGCCCTTGATTCTGCTTTTTTAAAGTTCTTCAACTTAAAAATCAGAGGGGCAGCTGTGCCAGCTACTTATATCCACATTATTTTACCACGTCTGTTTCTGAAATTTCCCTTGCTCTCTTTTTCTCTCTCTTTTTTTTTACTCAATATGCACACTCATCTACCAAGAGAGACTAGATTAGATCAATCCTCTTAACCTTGTGCAGTTGTCGTTTATAGTATGCAAATCACTAAGGTTAATATAATCATAAAACCTTCAAACTATTTATCCAGTAATGACATCAATCAATTTCAAAGTTTACAGCTAAAGACAGTTTTCAAAAGCGGCTCATGCTTGCAGTGAAAATCTATAAAGTAAATGTCTCCACAGGAACCCCTTTTAGACTCATCTTCTATTCCTTCATCAGTTTATTAGCCTCCCTGAGTTTTTTTTTTTTTAATCCTAGCTTGAAATTCAATCCTATGATACAACTTCGTATTAATTCTATCCTAAGTTACATCAGAATAAACGGAAACAGGAAAGAAATAAAGAGAAAGAGACTGCAATTAAAAAGAAGAAAAAGGTTTCAGAAAACTCCCCTGTGATCTCAGGATGGTCCTGCATCATTGTCTGGATCTTTGGGTGGTATGGATGGAGATTTCTTTAGATCCGAGACTAGGTTGGCAAGGATGTCTACCAATCTCGTACTATTATACTGCTCCTGTCTCCTCAGCTCCATATCCCTTTCTCGTTCATGTCTTCTTTCTTCAAGTTCTTCTCTTCTCAACCTTTCAAATCTTTCCATTTCTTCTCTTCTCATTCTTTCCTGTCTATCCCATTCTTCATTCCTTATCTTTTCTTGCCTCTCCATCTCCTCTTTCCTGAGTTTTTCCTCAGTTTGAATCCTGACATGCTCAAGTTCAATCCTCTTCTGTTCCATTTCTCTTTGAACATGCTTGTCTTCTGACATAGTTTTCACTAGCATCTCCATGGACTGTGCAAAACTTTGGATTGAAGTACTCATATTCTGAGATTCATCCACAGATACTGTGTTCCTCATTGGTTGTCTCAAAGGTTGAGATGGTGCAGAAGTGTTCTCAAACTCCTCATCTTCTGGAATAGGATTCAATGCATGAGATGGAGCTACAGTCTTTGTCCTTTTTACTGCGGCTCTTGACTGATATGATCTTGATTTTGAAGGAAGATTGACCCTTTTTGTCTTAGGAGATGACACCTTTGATCCTGATCCCTCGGAAGTTTGTTCCTCTAAATCCGGCATTTGGTAAACCAATTCTCCCCTCAAAGTATCTTCTGGTAATGGAATAGGAGGATCTATCTTTATGATTTCTGGTAAAAATGGTGTGATTGAAACTCCTTGTTTCTCACAGAGTCTTCTGATTAAATTTGGATAAGCCAATGCTGCATCTTCTCCAACTCTTGACTTAATGACATTGAGGACATGGTGTGCAGCACTGCATTTCCTTCCTGACCATAACAATGCAAATCCCTCGAAAGTTCCGGCTGAAGGTCCTTGAAAATTTGTGGTAGGTCTGAGCTTTGAATAGTAGAAATCAAGTGTTGGCAGGTACTCAGGCTTCAAATTCTTCAATGGAATTTTATTCTGCTCAGTTCCTCTGTGTGTTGAACAGAATCCCAGTGCCATTTTTCTAGCATTAACAAGTTTATTTCCTTGAGTTTTCTTCCTCAAAAGAACCTCAGACTTAACTTCTGGCTGTTCTAACAAAGGTGCCTGTATCAGATCATTTAGAGTTTCTACAGTGACTTGCACTGTTTTCCCTATAATCCATGTTGTTTCTGCCTCAACATCAAAGTTAGCATAGAACTCCCTGGTCAGTTCCACATAGCCACATTTGTTATTGTGTCTCATGAAAATGTCCCATTCATTGATCCTCCTCCAGTAGCTGATACACTTATGATCCAGCCACTTGGGATGAAATCCTTTGTCCGGAACAATCATTTTGGACATCCCCAAGTAATTCTCCAATGCCTCATTTTTTCCATTAAACTTAACCTTGATTTCTTCTTCTGTGAATTCAGTCCTCTTTTCAATGCTATCAGGGATTGACAAACTCACCTTTGGACTATTCTTCCCCCAATAACTCAAAGGTAACAATTCTGGAACATCTTTTCCGGGGGATGATCCTTCAGATGTATCTGATTCATTTCCCTCGGATTCTTGTGCTTCTTCCTGCTCATCCCCAGCATTCTCATTTCCTTCTTCGTTTGTTTGGCCTCCTTCTTGAGCAGGTTCCACGTTTTCTTCATGAACTCGTTCTGGGTTTTGTTCATGGTCAGGCTCTGGATGTTCTTCTTGGACTCTATCAGTGTCATCATATTGTGAATTGCCTATACCTGAATCATGTATCAATGACGTGCTGGTATCTACCTTCTCAGTAACTTCCAGGCTATGCTGATTTAAGATCTCTGTGGGATCTTCCTGTACAGGTTCGTTCAGCAGAAGAGGAATAGCAGTAGGTTCTGAATCTAGAAATCCTTCAATTCCAAAATATTCTTTTGCTTTCTTCTTCTGTTCTGCGGCCCATTCAGGATCATTCATTCTTGCAATTGCTCTCTGAACTACTTCATCCCTGACTTGAGGTGGAAGGAGCCATTGATTCATTTGATTTTCAGCATTCGTCTGTGTTCTGAGATATTGACTAACAGTGTCTTCCACAAGATATTTTCTCTGCTGAACTTCTTGAGTTTCATTCCTCTGCACTTCTTCTTCATAAGCTTGAATTGCTAATGGAGATGGTTCCACTACTTGGTCAGAATTTATTTGTTGTTGGATTTCCTCTAATTCTGACTCAAGTTTAGCTGCATATTCACTTGCTTGTTCTACTGAAGTGTGTGCATTCCCTCATTCTCTAGCCAATTTTCTGAACTTTTTAATCAGTCCTTCCAGAGAGTAAGTCATGTTCCCTACTGTAGTTCCATGCAAGTTCATATCTTCAAAAGTTTGTAAATCTTCAAGTGTCTGTTCCTGAAACGTGTCCGCCACTGATTTCTCAATTTGATTCACAAATTCTTGCTCATCTGCAGCTTGTTCTGGTGGTAAATCTTGCTCAGTTTCTTTTCCTGAAAATCCTTGTAAATCAATCTGACTTTGAATAAGATCCCTGTTAACCTGAGCTTGCTGATCTTCATCTTGCCCTTCTCTATCATCTTTTTCAGCAATCTGAACCTGTTGGAGATCAGTGCTCGGTTTAGTTGATCCTTGTTCATCAGGTTGATGTTCTTCAATACATGCTTTCCAGCCTTCTGGATCTATATCTCTCACTTCCAAATTAGTATAAGGAGTGAGCTCCAACCTCTCTGTGTAGGGAACTATCCCTAGAGTTGGTTCGACTTTTTCTTCTTCAGAGCTGGTGTCAGGTACCACATACTTAGGCTTCCTGGCTTTCATCTTTATCCTGAATTTCTTAACAGGTTTTTCAGGTTTTTTTTCTTGTTGCTTTTCTTTATCAAGAGTGATTTCCATTTGTTCTACATTCTCCAGAAAAGACCCTTGCTGCTTAAGTTCTTCAGGATCAGTCTCCTTCTGATTAGAGGGTAACTTTCCTCTCCTTTTATAGGTAACAACTTCTTTCTTTTCTTGGGCTGATTGTAGAATCTCAACATCTTCGTCCATTAAGTCCTTTTTCAGGTCCAAAATTTCCTTGGCTGCCAGGTTATCTTCATTCTTCATCTTCTTTGGAATTCGGCTAGTCTCCTTAGATCTACTTGTCTCCACCTTCCTCCCAGTCCTTTTCTTAGCTGTTGGTACTTCATCTGAAGTGCCTTAACTGAGATTGTGTGACTTTCTCTTTTTGGTGGATACTTTCTTTTTACCTTTCTTGTCATGAGTTCTCATGAGTTCCTCCCATTCACGATCTGCCTTTCGTTTGTTTGCATAATAGCAATCCATGCTTTCTTGCAGAATCGGATGGATTTCATCATTCTCTTCATTCTTTTCTCCCACAATAGTTGTGACCTCATCAACTACTCTCATCTTCTCAATTCTTTGCTCATCATCTGTGCTGTCTTCATCTGAATCGTGCTTCTTGACATAGAAATTCTTGCCCAATCCTTTCAGCATGACATTCATTCCCTTTCTATTCAGATATTTCTCATTCCATACATCCCAATCATCAATAATTACCTGCTGAATTCTTCCTTGTGTTTGATCAGTATAGGGTCTATGCTCCTTGTATGCATTTTCCCTGCACACAGCATCATACATGACATACTTCTCAATGAATTCCTTCTTCCTCTCCTGGACATATCCATGAACTTCCTGTTGGAGAGTTGGGGGTAATCTCTTCATGATCTTATTGGGTCTATCTGTAATGAGAAGATCTGCATCTGCTGGTGTTATTGATGGGGCTGAAACCTTTCTGAAATTCGCTACTGGTTCCAGTCCTTCATTAACAACAGATTATCTGAAAATATTCCTTACTATATTTTATGGTGTCTGTTTTGCATCTGATCTCTGCTTCCTGTTTTTCCCTGATCTCTCAGCTTCTCTCTCCTCTGCATCCTTAATCCATGCTCGCTGCTCTGGCATCAAATCAGCAAACTCCTCCAAAGGAAATTCCTCATCAGGTTTCCTTATCAACCCTGGTTTAAGAATCATTTTCCTTAGATCTACCCCTTTAGACCAGTTATTCATATACCTGATCCAGCTATTTCTAGCTTCCTGAATAATTCTAAGGACATCTTTCCATACCGTCTTACCTTGTTTAGCTTTCTTGAAATAAGGCTCTAGGTCATGCCTTAAGTTGATCCGAGCATCAATAATTCTATCCAGGGCCAGATTTGTCAAGAAATTCTGTTCAACGGGTCCCTTCTTGTTCAGGAATGTTGGAGGCATGTATGCAGGGAGTGCCTGCTGAGCATCATAGACTCTAGCATTCCGGATTTCATTGAGTTTGCAGCAATATTTGGTGAGTCGCTTCACATATTTTGGCAGTGGTTGAGGATCAAAGTAATCCAACTCCAGCCCTGTTTGATCTTTCGGATTGATAATTCTGTAGCATTCCTGATTCCACTCAGCCATGCACTTCCTTTCCCTTTCCAAAAGTCTTTCCAGTCTGATTTCATTAGGCAGATGCCTATCATTGATCAGAATTATCATTTGATCATCCCAAAATCTATTCATCTTATTCCAGAATGCTTCTTCTAAATCAATCCTCAATGATTCCTTTTCCTTGTCTGGTATATGTTGAAACATGAATGGATTGATATAAAAGTCTGGAGGTGAAATTTGCATTCCTGTCCATCCACCACTTTTCCGAATAGTTTCTACCATGTTAACCGTTTTCACCTTTGCCAAGAATGATTTCTCTTTCTTATCCGATTCTATACTTCGAGCTAGAAGTTCTTCATAGGTCATCTTATGAATCCTTAAGAAATAAGAACAACTGGTAAGTTAGTGTCACCATACTCACATTTAGAGCTTGACTCTAAATGTGCAGATGATAAAAAGAACATAATACCAGATTTCCTTTTTATATTCATCATTCTATCCATGATATCACCATACTCACATTTAGAGGTTTGCTCTAAATGTGAAGATTTCAATGCTGACTAAGTCTACTTTAATGCAGAAAATAGCAGAAAAACTTAAATTCAAAACATCATTAATCAAAAGCAAAACATAGAATTCATCAGATTCATAATATGGAATTACAAAGCATGGTGTTTCTTATGACATTCAACCTATCAATTACAAATGAGGAGGTGTCTCTGCCTCAATTCCAAATCTGAGGAACAGATTACAATGCTCAGAGACTAAGCACCTCATACAGTAAATTGACACGACTCCATAGGTATTCCTTGAAGGACCGTGATTGTTATCATAATAGCTCCTAAGGTCACAAAGTCTCTTCTTAGGTTGTCCTTGAAAGGGTGAGATAAATTCCTCATAACTTGATAACCACCCTCTGACTTGAAGTCGAAGATCCTTGAGTCTTCGTCTATTCTTGCACAGAGGAGCGAAGAGCCAAATTCCCTTCTCCTGCTCTTCCCTTTCATCCTTACTTAAGAGCATAAGAGCTTTTACATAAATGGATGGGGGGTGATTATCAGTGATTGCAGGTTTCAAGAGTTCAAATGCTGCTTGTTCATTCTTATCTTTAACGAACAAACGCAATGCCTCATGTAACTGGTACATCCAATTTCCTGCATTTTTGCAGCTTTCAAGGAAAACGCTTTGTGTCTCTTCAAAAGTTCCCCATCCCCATGCTGAAAAGTCTTCAAGAGAAGCCTTTTTCAAGACTAAAGGATGATGAGTAGCTTTTTCGAGCTCTTTGCAGACTAGTTTACAGTTAAAGACAGTCTCAAGGTGGTCAAATGTCAATCTTGATAAAATGTTTCCAAGAATCTCATAAGGAAGATCTGTGATCTGAGTTTCCCCCGATCCAGATTTCTTTATTGAAGTCCTTGGTTGCTTTGATGAAGTTCCAATTTCATAGCTGAATAAGATTAAAAACAATAATAGAATTAAAAACTAGAGAATGCAATTCATTAATGGAAAAGGGATGTACAGTTTTGAGTTATCCATATAATTCTTCGTCCCAAAACAAAAAGCACAAAAGATTACAAGCAAAGAAACTATGAACCGCTTGATTTCTAAATTATTCTAATTCTAGCAGTTCTTCTTCATTCTGATCTTCTTCTCCATTGTTCCATTGCTCCCATTCAAATAATATGCCTAGTTCGCCACTTGCTCTTCTGTATTGCTTGACATAATCAAACAGTTCACATGGAATACACTCCATCCTTTCATTGAAAGGTAGTTGCTGTCGCTCTTGGATGGAGTGATTCTTACAAAAACTCCTTTCCTCTTGATCAAGGAATGGGTTTGGGAACTTTTCACCATAAAGGAGCCAGTGGAGAACACTCATTTTTAAAAATAGAAGCTCGAAAGGATCCTGAGTTACAGATTTGATCAACTGAATTCCTTCCTCATCTTGCTGCGGATCTTGTTTGGAAAGCAGTAAAAGGGACCTTATGAAAGTAGTTGGTTTGTGTTTATCATCTAATCCGGGCTTAAGAATTTCATAAGCTTTTTCCTCATTTTTATCCTCCACAAAGGCTATCAATGCAGGCACAATATTAAACATATAATTGCCTGCATCCTGACATCCTTTAATGAATTTGACCTGGTTACTTGAGTAAGCATCTCCTCTCCAAACAGCACAAGTTTCCAAATTAGCTCTCTTTAGAGCTAACGATGATCTGCTTGCTGAGAAGAATTGCTTAGAAGTTTCAGATGCTCTAAAGAGTGCCTTTATGCTCTCCGTTCCTAATCTTGACAGAATGTCTCCCAATAACTCAGTTGGTAAATCAAGTATTTGAGTTTCCAAGAGTTGAGGGTTTTCGACATTTCTGAAAAGAAAAGGAGGAAAAACACAGAATTAAGAGTTAAACTCAACATTTATGCAGTAATGAGATTAGATTTTATTATCAAAATCAGGCTGCATTACATAATACAAAAGATCTGATCTAGTGACAGTTTCAAAGTCAAAAATTAGAAGACATGTCACATGCATCAATCTCTTCCTCCTTCATCCAAAAACTTATTCATTAATGCTATAGTTGTCATATTCCTCCCCTGCTGCCATCCTAAAATCAGCTATGGCTCTATTTGTGTCACAGCAGAGATAGCAGACCAGATCGGCTGTATAGTTAAAGTATAATGGCCTATGGAGGGTTTCCTGATCATGAACTTCTATAATACAGAATTCCCTCTTTTTCTGCCCTAAAAATGGATTCGGGACATATTCCCATTCTGAAAGTAGGGTGAGAAGATTATATCTAAACTCATAGCCGTTTAATCTATCACTTAGGATTGGACTAATTAAGCGAAGTCCTGCATCTATTTCTTCTCTAGAAGTTCTACTTAAACAGCATAAAGCTTTAAAATATTGAGAAATCTTGAAGTTATCTTCTATTCCTTCATCCAGGATCTGGAATGCCTTGAATCCTTTCCCTTGTGTAAACAGTTCCAAAGCCTTTGGTAGGTTTAGAATATGATTCTTAGCCTCTCTACAGGCATGTAGAAATTTGATTTTACCAGTAGATTCATTAGAGATTCTTTTAAAGGCCGGATCCTCTACATTAAATCTCCGGAGAACAGTAGGGTATTCTGAGACTATTGTAAATGTTGAACAGATTTGTTTGCACTTGAGCAAATCTTCAAAGCTGCTCTGCCCTACTCGTGACAGAATCTCCCCAAGGACATCCAATGGAAGATCAATCAGGTGTAAAGCAGAGGACTCAGAAGCCTGCTCCTCACTGTTATTTAATCGAATTTTAAAGAAGAAAGATCAGTTGAAATTATACTCCAAGTTTTCAAATTAGGGAAGAATGCGAGTGGATGAAGAGAATTTACACGAAATGAAAAAACTTAAACCCTAGTATGAGTAAAACACTATAATGCAGAATGTAAAAACTTGAAACATCAGGAAGAAATGCGGTGAAGGATGAACGGAGAGCTTACGGGTTGTTGCTCGCCATTAGGATTGTTCCTGAAGCTGAATGATTCTGAATAAGGGTTTCGCAATAGAAGAAGAAGAAGAAGAACTTAAAAATGGCGGGTTCTTCTCGAGAGAAAATATGAAAAGATATGAGAATGATTTGAAAAGATAAAAAGGTTATAGGTCTTAAATAAAACAATGGGCTGGCCTGGCTAAAGAATAAAGAGTAGGGTACTCAAGTATTTTATTTAGATTGTACTCATTCATTCTAGACCTGCCACATCAGTGAGTCTGGTTATTGATTTTAAAAAAATGTGTTAATAAACCCAAACAAACATAAATTGGATAAAATTAGATTGGCTGAAAAAGAAAATAAAGCGAGGGGTAAACATTTGAAAAGGATTAAGGCTTCTAAACTATACATTGAGTCTGGTTAAATCTTCTTCACCAAATTCACCTTAATGCCCAACAAAATCTACCCTTAACTTCTTTTATTTTAAGATTACCAATTCTTTATCTCATTTCCTGATTTTACTTCCTCTTTTAGTCTGAAAAATATTCAGTGGAGTGTTGTGATCAAAGTTCCCTCTGATCTAGACTCCCTTGATGACATTCTCAGTTTCAAGAGAAACTTCCAGTTTCATCTTTAGTTCATGGTTGAATTGAATAAAGAAACTGATCATACAGGATAGAAAGTAGGAGAATTGTAATACATAAAGTTTAAACGGTCCAAAATACATCAAAAGATTCCAGGAAATACAAAAATACATAATACTATAGAATTTCCTAGCTCTGAACTGCTCAAGGATTAAGAATTTCCTCATCATCGGAGTCAGTCCACATAAAATCATCAGGAAACACCTCGCCACAATACAATCTAAACTGCCTCACCATGTCAAAGAATTGAAAAGGGATACAGTCCATCCTGATGTGTGGTGGTAATAAGACTCGAACCTGCAAAGTATGATCCTTACAATAGCTTTTCTCTGGTTGCCCTTGAAAAGGATTTGGGATTTGAGGAATATGGATGAGCCAATGAAAAAGGTAGAGTTTGATAAAAACCACTTCTAGGACATTAGAAGCTACTGTTTGGATCAACTCTAATCCTTCTTCATTCAACTTATCTTCTTGTTTTGTTAAGAGGAGCATCGTTCTGAGCAGAATAGTGGGTTCATGCCCATCATCTAGTCCTGGCTTGAGGAGTTCAAATGCCTTCTTCTCATCTCGTTCCTCCACAAATGCCTTCAATGCAGGTTCAATGTTGAACATAAAGTTCCCTGCATTTTGGCACTCTTGAATGAATCTTTTCTGGTTGTCAGGATAAACATCTTCTCTCCATCTCATACATGATTCCAAGTCTACTCTCTTGTATACAAGATGAGTTTTGCTTGCTTGATAAAATGATGGAGAGACTTCTGCTACCCTGAAGAGCTCCCTAACATTATCTTTTCCAATTCTTGACAGAATATCCCCCAACAACTCAGTGGGTAGATGAGATATCTGAGTTCCAACGCGCTGTGGATTCCTAGCATTTCTGTTTCCAAAAAATAATACGATAAGGAAAACAGGGGAATACTTTTATCTAAAATGATGGAACCAGAAATTCGAAAATGGGGTTTCATTCCTATTGTGAAGCTCCAAAAGTCCCATTTGGATAATGCATCAGTTACAAACTACAGATTTCAGAAAAGACTCTCTGGATTAATGAGTGTAAAGAAACAGCTCTTAGTTATGAGAAATCTTAAATGTTTAATGTTTCCGTTTTCTAAAGCCATTCCCTGAAAAATACAGAATCATGAACCCTAGGTCTAGAAATGCAATCCGGCAACAAACTTTGCAAAATAGAACCAAAAATAAAAGAAAGATAGGATGAACTAGATTGCTTACGGATTGTTCTCAGCCATTTTCTTCGTCGATAGGGTTTCTGAATGATCTTGCTTATGAGAATGATTGAGAATGATAAAAATGGTGTATGGCGATTTCTTCTTGAATAAGAGAAGAAAATCTGATGAAAAAGTTTTGAAATGACAACTGAGAGGAATGACTGCAAGGATAGAGCCGCCCTATTTTTATCTAAGGACTGCAGGGGTCAAGATGGTAAATCTTGTCTCTGCAGAGAGTAATGATTAAGCCTAAAATAAACCTATTTTGAAAATTTTTATTTAAAATGACTCAGATAAAAATCTAATGCAACAGATAAGATCAAGTTGTTTCCTTTTTGGAAGAATGAAGCGAGGAGTACATATCAACATCAAAGGACTTAGAATTTAGATACAAATTAAGAGATTACATAATCATTCAATTTGAATCTGGATCAGTCTCTAATTCTGACTCAGATTCAATTACACGTTCATTAAAATTTTCTCTTAATCTCCTAATCAAGCTAGTAACCTCACAACACAAACAATCAATGTTTGTGGCACCATAATTAAAGTGTGGAGGTTCCCTAACTAAGTCCCTACTATGTGGCGCTAAATAATCACAGTAATCGCGATGTCCTTGTCCCCGAAAGGGATTAGGCTCTTCTTCACTTTCGTTGAACAACTTGCTGATCTTCGCCTCGATCTTGCGAATATATTCTTCATTTTTAAGGATTGATCCAAGAAGATACAATCCTTCATCAATTTCTTCAAGGCTCTCCGAACTCAGAAGAATGAAGGCCTTGATGAAGATTGAAGGGTGATGGTTGTCATCGATTCCAGGCTTAAGGACTTCAAAAGCAGCTTCCTTGAGCCCTGTGTTGCAGAAGATCGAGAGTGCAGGTTCTAGTTTTAGCATGAAATTCCCCGCCTCTCTGCATCTTCGCAGTATTTGGACGTAATGAGAATCAAGTGTCCTCTCTGCAGTCATCCGCCTTTCTACATTCGCTCTCCTCCATACTACAGGCGCCTTACTTGCTCTGGCGAACTTCTTGCAAGTTGGGGCTAACCTGGCTACATCCTTCATTTCTTCTCTTCCCAGCCTTGAGCGGATATCTCCTAGGATTTCATCAGGAATGTCTAGAATAGATGTTCTAGCATTGGGAGCTGCTGCGACCATTCTGACTTCTGATAAAGGTTTTAGGATAATTTCTTAGGATGGTAAATGTTTGAGATGAAAGAAGAGGAGGATTCGACTAGATTTTATAGCAGAAAAACTAAATTCTGCCATAATTACTAGCGGTTGAAACGATGTGTGATGGTTGGTACAGGAGAAGAAGAAGAGTCTGAAAAGGGTATTTTGGTCTTTGGGAAGTTTGAAAATCTATCCGTTCAATATTCCCAGACTCTCGCTCTGTCGATTGTCATCGCGTGGCTATAAAAATCCTTTCTCGCTTTGTTAATTACAACGCGAGAAAACATTCTTGTACAATTTCCAGAGTAAAATAGTCTCGCTTTGTATTTCGACAAAGCGTAGACATCAAACTCTTATTACTTAACAACTTATCAGATTTAACAGGATAAGAATTTGAACTGATCACCTCGCGTCATAACTTTTACAAAGCGTGAGCAAGAGTAGTTCCTTTTAAATCACGCTTTGACAAAATTACAGGAGCGTGGCCTCAGAATCCATTCATACTTAATTTTCCAAACACTTAATACTCAAAAACCTGGTTGAAGATTCTTATCTCATCCTCCTTCATTCCATCACAGCTTCATTTCTCGAATTCCTGAAATTAAAGAATAAATGAATTAGAGATGAAAAATAAATCTAAGGAAAAAGGGAAATACTACTCAGTTAACATGGGTAGTATCCACCCCCCTATATTTTTTTATTTTTTTTGCAAAGAAAACAGAAAACTAAGGATTATCCAAATATTCAGTTTGGATATTTAGATCTTGTTGACCAATATATTCCTTTAGCCTGTGTCCATTTACAGTCTGTTCTCCTTCATTGAGCATAATTGTAACTACTCCATTGTCATGAACGGCTACAATAGGAAATGGTCTTGTCCACCTTGATCTGAGCTTACCTGGAAATAATTTCAAACGAGAATTATAAAGCAAAACCAATTGACCAACAGAAAATTCCTTATGTTTAATTTTTGAATCATGAATTTTCTTAGTTCGATCTTTATAAATCTTGCTGCTTTCATATGCTTCCAGTCTCATCTCTTCCAATTTAGACATATCAAACTTCCTCTTATCTTGTCCTGACTGAAAATCCATGTTGAGCATTTTAATGGCCCAATATGCTCTATGTTCTAGCTCAACTGGGAGATGGCATGCTTTTCCAAAAACTAATCTATAGGGAGACATTCCTATAGGAGTTTTAAAAGCAGTTCTGTAAGCACATAAAGCATCATCTAGCTTCTTTGACCAGTCTTTTCTTGTAATATTCACAGAAGCTTGTAAAATGTGCTTGATTTCCTTATTAGATACCTCCACCTGTCCACTTGTCTGAGGATGATATGGTGATCCAACTTTATGATGAACACCATACTGCTTCAGTAATTTCTCGAAGAGTTTATTCACAAAGTGAGATCCTCCATCAGATATAATGGCACGAGGGGCTCCAAACCTGGTAAAAATATTCTTCTGTAGAAATTTAGTAACTTGTTTAGCTTCATTATTGGGTAAGGCTACTGCTTCTACCCATTTTGAGACATAATCAACAGCTACTAGAATATAATGATTACCAAAAGATGGGGGAAATGGTCCCATAAAATCAATTCCCCAAACATCAAATATCTCTACTTCTAAAATCCCTTTTTGAGGCATTTCTTCTCTCATTGAAATGTTTCCCAGTCTTTGACATCTGTCACACATCTTTATAAGTTTCTGGGAATCCAAAAAGATAGTTGGCCAGTAAAACCCACAGTCTAAAACTTTTCTAGCAGTCCTAGCAGGACCATGATGGCCTCCTAAAGGGTTCTCATGACACTTTCTAACAATTTGGAAACCTTCTTTTTCATGAACACAGCGCCTAATAACCTGATCGGAACAAAACTTGAATAAAAAGGGATCATCCCAATAGTATTTCTGAATTTCTCTGAAAAACCTTGACTTCTGATGGGAGTCTTTAAATTTTGGGACAATCTTGCAAGCTAGATAATTAGCAAAATCTGAAAACCAAGGACAGTCAAATTGATGCAACTGCAAAGCATACAATTGTTCATCTGGAAATTTATCATTTACAACTTCCTCTTCTCTGTTTTCTCCTCCAATCTAGAAAGATGGTCTGCTACTCCATTATCTTTGCCTTTTCTATCCTTGATAATAATGTCAAATTCTTGTAGAAGTAAAACCCATCTTATCAGCCTCGGTTTGGCTTCTTGCTTTGAGAAAAGATATCGTAATGCAGAATGATCTGTGTAAACTATAGTTTGGGCTCCAATAAGATACTGTCCGAACTTGTCAAAAGCAAAAACTACAGCATACATTTCCTTTTCTGTAGTAGTGTAGTTTATCTGAGCATCATTAAGAGTATGACTAGCATAATAGATAACATGATGTTTGCCTTCTTTATGTTGCCCCAAAACTGCTCCTACTGCATTCTCACTTCCATCACACATAAGCTCAAAAGGTAGACTCCAATCAGGAGACTGAACTATATGTGCAGTGATTAATTTCTCCTTCAAAGTCTTAAAAGCTATCAAGCAATCTTCATCAAAGCTAAATGTCACACCCTTATGAAGAAGATTACATAAGGGTCTTGCTATCTTAGAAAAGTCCTTAATAAACCTTCTATAAAAACCAGCATGACCAAGAAAACTCCTTACTGCCTTAATTGTTTTGGGTGGTGGTAGATTTGCTATTACAGAAACTTTAGCCTTGTCTACTTCTATTCCTGCTCTAGATACTTTGTGTCCTAGGACAATTCCTTCCTGAACCATGAAATGACACTTTTCCCAGTTAAGAACTAGGTTAGTGTCCTCACATCTCTGCAAAAAATTTTGACAAATTTTTTAAAGAATCTTCAAAGTCAGTTCCATGAACAGTAAAATCATCCATAAACACTTCAATGCATTTTTCAATAAAATCAGAAAAAATACTCATCATGCATCTTTGAAACGTAGCAGGAGCATTACATAATCCAAAAGGCATTCTTCTATAAGCAAATGTTCCATATGGGCAAGTAAAAGTTGTTTTCTCATGATCTTCACTAGCAATAACTATTTGATTATAACCTGAATAACCATCTAAAAAGCTGTAAAACGGTTTACCTGACAGTCTTTCTAACATTTGATCAATGAATGGTAAAGGAAAATGATCTTTTCTTGTGGCAGTGTTTAATTTTCTATAATCAATGCAAACTCTCCAACCAGTTACTGGTCTTGTTGCTACTTCATCACCATGTTCATTGGTCACAATACAAATCCCACCCTTTTTGGGTACAACTTGTGTTGGACTCACCCATTTACTATCAGAGATAGGATAGATTATACCTGCATCAAGTAGCTTGATTACCTCCTTCTTGACAACTTCCTCAATTGGTGGATTTAGCCTCCTTTGTGGATGTCTGGATGGTTTGTATTCATCCTCCATCAGAATCCTATGCATACAAATGTGTGGACTGATGCCTTTGATATCTGCTATAGTCCAAGCAATTGCCTGAATATGATTTTTAAGTACCTACTAGAGCTTGTTCTTGTTCTTCACTCAATTTGGATGAAATTATTACCGGAAGCTTCTTTTTGTCTGCCAAAAAGGCATACTTAAGATGTTCTGGTAATACTTTAAGCTCAAGCTCAGGTGGGTTTTCTATTGATGGAATTAATTTGCTTCGAGTTTGCACTTCCATCTTTAAATCAGATCCTTCTTCAGAAAGGTCCGTTTTATCAATGTCATCTTCATATTGCTCTGAAGATGGCATATCCTCACTTTCTGATCCATCCTTGATTTCACCAGTCTCAGGATCAGCGAATCTAACCGCGCACAAGTAAGCAAAAGTAGCATCTTTAGCATTTGTGAGTGGGGTGAGATTGTTCTCAATTACATCAGTGGTAAAGAGATTATAGTAATCAAAAAGATTTCCCCCCTCCATAGTACTAGCATCTAATTCCTTCCACGCTACATTGGTTTCAAAAGCGTTAAAAGGATATGTTGACATCTTCATCATGTCGAAAGTGACCTCCTGGTTATCAACATGAAGTTTCACTATGCCATTCTTTGCATCAATCATGGCTCCCGCAGTCACCATAAAAGGCCTCCCTAATATGATAGGAATTCTGACATTTTCGTCAATCTCAAGAATGACAAAATCAGCTGGAAAACAAAGGCCTCCTGTCTTTACTATAACATCTTCAATGATCCCTTCTGGTCTGGTGCTCGATTGGTCAGCAAAGAAGAGGGTCATATTAACTGGCCTCATCTTTCCCAAATCCAAACGTCTCGCCATAGCAAGTGGCATTACATTGATGCTGCTTCCTAAGTCACAGAGTCCTCGCCCAGCTTCTTTACAGTTGATAATCAGAGGTAAAGTAAAACTCCCTGGATCTTCAAGCTTTGGAGGAATCCTTTGTTGAAGAAGCAAGCTACAATTTTGATTTAAGACCACCATTTGCTGCTCTCCTGCACTTCGTTTCCCTGAAATTAATTCTTTCAGAAACTTAGCGTAAGTGGGCATTTCAGCAATTAATTCAAACAAAGGGATTGATATTTCAATGGCCTTAATCTTTTCAAGAAATTTCTTAAATTTAATTTCTTGAAGATCGTTTTTGAGTCTCCCAGGATATGGTATCCTGGGCATGTGTTCATCCAGTGAATCATTTTTGTTACCTGTAGAGTTAGGATTATCATTACCTCCCTCTTTTTCCTTTGGAAAGGAATATCCTGAGACATTCTTTTCCAAACCCTTATCCTCAAGTATCTGTCTTTGTTCAGGGTGATCATCTTCTTCCATTGTTTGAACATCCTTGAACTTTTTCTGCTGCAGCAACCTATCTCTTTTCTTTTCAAATTCAGGATCAACAACCTCTTTTCCTCCCCTCAATGTAACTGCCTTACATTGTGGGTTTGTTTCAGAGGAACTTGGTAATTTTCCTTTTTCTCTCTACTGTAGTAATTTGGCCATCTCTGTTACTGAATTTTCAACATTCTTGATTGAAGCCTGCAGTTTGTTTCAGAGGAACTCCTTCAGAGCATTCTCCACCTTTAAAGAGTAAGTATTGTCTTGGGCAACAGGATAAGGTTGTTGTGGAAAGTTCACCGGGACTGGTGCAAACTGTCCAAATGGCCTATTCTGTTGGTTCATCTGTTGGAAAGGTCTCTGTGGGTACATCTGTTGTTGTGGATAAAATGGTTGTGGAGGACGAAACTGCTGCTGATTTTGTTGTTGTGGGTTCAGAAGATGTGCATTTTGTGCGTTCTGAGTATTACCATAGCTCAGATTCGGGTGTTTGTTCTGAAATCCGGTGTAGTTACAACTCTCATCTTGCTTTGGGGCTTCCTGAATTTGTGGACACTGATCATTGTGATGTGGCCCTGAGCAAATTCCACACTGATACACCGGTTCCATTGGAGCAGGTTGAAGGATCATCACTGGTTGCTGTTGTTGTTGATGCTGTTGATTTGTTTGCTGAGCCAACTATAGCTCAACAATCTGCTTAGTGAGTGCTGCAAATTTCTCTTCATTCTTGTCTGTATGGATGACAAGACTCTTTCTGGTAGGAGATGGTGGATCATCATCTTGGAGGACTGCTCTGCTGGTTGTCATGGTGTCTATTGTTGACCACGCTCTATCAAGTGGCATCTGAAGTAATTGTTCCCCTCCAGTGGCATTAATCATCATCTGCCAAGTGTGAGTGAGTCCAGTGAAGAAGATCTTTAACAGTCTTCTTTCTGTTATACCATGCTGTGGACATCTCTTAAGCATGTCAAAGAATCTGTCCCGAGCATCCTTCAGAGATTCTCCTTTTCTCATCTTGAAACTAGAGATCTTGTCTACCCATTCGTCTACTTTGCTTTCAGGTAAATACTTGAGTAGGAAGTTCCTGACTAATTCTGGCCACGTAGCCTTCTGTTGAGCATTCAATGAATCATACCATTCTTTCGCTGAACCATCCAAAGAGAATGGAAACATAGCCAATTGAATGGTTTCCCTTGAGGCCCTTCCTTTCTTCACTGTCTTACTTAGTTCAACAAACTTTTTGAGATGTAAATGTGGATCTTCAGCACTCATTCCATAAAAGGCTCTAGAAGATGCTAGGTTTAATATACCAGGCGGTATATCAACCTCCTCATCCGTTCCAGCCAAATACTGATCGACATTAGGTTGCCATGGTTGATATTGCTCTTCTTGAGGATTTGGAACAGGATTAGCAAAATTTGGTGGAAAATAGTGTTGATGAATAAATTGTGGTGCAGCAGCTCTCTGTGGTGCTTGAAAAGGTCCTCGAAGTGGAACATTTTGCTGATTATCTGGTTGTCCATTTGGTAAGTTTCCAGGTCCGTCATTATGTCCATTGTTAGCCATCCTAGTTATAGTTGAAAGATTCCCTTCCGCAAGATCTCTCTGTCTCTTTCTTGCACTTGCTCTGATTAGCTTGGCTGTTCTCTCGAGCTCACAATTAAAAGGAAGCAAAGGTGGTCTTGAAGATCGAGTTATTCTTTCGCTCATAAACTGTTGAGACTTCTCTGTGAACAAAATGAAAGAATTTATGAATTTATTATAGTATAAAGTAAATAATTACAATTAAACCAAAGAGTATCTACAGTTCTAAAATTCATAACGCTAAACCCTCCCCGGCAACGGCGCCATGAAGCTTTGAGGTAAAACCCCGCTGCAATGCCCCCCGACAGCCTTTACACTATAAATCCTATAGGGCTGTTAAAAAGCTTGCCTAGTTTTTCCTACCGAAAGCGCACGGTATCAAGCTGCAATATTTATTTTTATTGTCGGGATCGTTCAATAGAGAGTTACACGATAGAAGTGTTTTAATAGAATTATTAGCTCTAGAATCTGTCTCTACTCTTGATTTAAGAATGTTGTAATGATGATTACTAAAGAATGCTGCTAAAATGTAAATGCTTAAAGCTGTAAAAATAGTAAAGAAAACAATTAAAATGATGTCGAACTTTGTGATTATATTCATGTGTTTAAGATATCATGGACCAAATCAAATGGAATAAGAATATGATGAGAGTATCATACTTCAATGGTTAAAACATAATGAAAGTCCATTGAGATAGAAAAATCCTTTATACAACTTAATCAAATCTTCATGTCTTAAATCACTTCCCAAGACAGGTACTTATGATTCAGTGTCATGACATTCTAAGCTCTGAAATCATGGAATACTATCATCACAGAATGATCGGTCAGACTCTTTCTGTGATAAAAGCTTTTCAGAATTGTCACTTAATCTTTTTTCTTTCAGACTCAGATTAAGCCTTTGACAACTCGAGGTCACTTCTAAATCATGCTATATCCATCTGAACTTGAAGTTGTTCTTTTTATTACTCTGATCAAATTGATCTTATGACCCTGTATTGGATGTCCTCTACAACAAGTGAAAAAGCAAGTATTTAAATCTATCATCCAATGTTTTCATAGGACTTGTTTCCTCAGAGTAATTCCTGCAAGTATTCGTAAGGAATAATAGTCTTGTAAGTATATCAAGATGAAATTGCTATTCAAATTCCTTGACTTATCCAGACTACTCAGATTTGTATAAATGATTCAGCTCGAGAAATCTCTGTAAACAGTTCCAAATATCTATGATTTGACTCAGGATTAGTAGACTGTAAGAGGAATATTTAATCTCCTACTCATAGCATATAGTGATAACTATAAAGCCACGAACCCTGGAAATTAATCTTCCTGATACTCTAGTAATTTTTAGGACAAAAGATGGTTTTTGAAACATCTTTCCCTTTTAAACGACAGGTACTAAATGCCCAACTAAAGAACGAGTTTGTTCTTCATTAGTCCTGAGTAAATAATGATTGAGAAAACCTATATCATCATCTTTCTCAGTGTACCAGTGAAAGTAATAATATGAATTGCAGATATGAATTATGAGTCTGTAATTATGAAGTAAGATTACTCATCATAGACTGGGAAATATCCCAAAATATTATATGTATATGTAATATTATATGTATAAAGAAATGTTGAGGGTTCTGAATCCTCTTAATCAAAATGCAAGGGTGTTTCCAAAATATACATCGGAAACTAGACAGAATTAGGAAATAACTTTCCCAAGAAAAAGGATTTGAGAAATAATTCTGCAAAATAGATGTCCAAAATAGCTCGCAGTAACTACTTTGGGTTTCAAACAAATGAATTCGTAATTCTGCCAGATCATACCTAACTCGGTTACAATATCCAAACTTCGTGCGTAATTGGAACGAACAATTTACGAATTAAAAATGTGGAAGCGTTATGATCTTCGAGAATCGAATTAGAGATATGATGCAAAATCCAAATTGAATATCGAAGTTGAGGTTTATACTCTGCTGAAACGGAATTAAGAAATAGAAATGGAAACCAGAAAGATAAGAAATTCACAATCTGATAACTGATCATTCTTCATGTATCTCAAATAACAAAGAATTGAAAACGAATACACCTGGAAATCTGATTGCAATCAGAATAATGCAAAGGTGAGCGAACAAGTCGGAAGTTTAGATGATGATCGTCGTGATGGATGAACAAGCGATCCAAAAGCAACTCTCCTCCCAGGGTATCCTCAAGCTAATCTAACATCTATTCTTAAAGAAATCTACTACGAAATCGAATTACAAATCTACTACGAAATCGAATTACAAATCTGAAGAACTCAAAGTAAATTGCAGAGAAAATTAAATCCTAACCTACCTACTAAATTCTAAAAGTGGACTGTAGAGTAAAATCGAGCTATTCTCTTCAATCTCCCGCCTGCTGAGCTGATTCCCCCAAGGGTCTTATTTATAGATGGGTGTTGTAACTGCTTAAGCCCTGGATGATAACCGCTCGCATCAGAATAACTCTCCTCTCGCTTTGTCCAGTTCCTTCAAAGCGAGAGTTCAGAAACTTAATCATCTTTCTCAACAAGGCGAGGTCTTTCAATTTCTCCAAAGAATTTGCTTCTCGCCATGATGCATAAAACTTTCTGTCTTGCACAGATCTTCTTTTCCTCGCGATGTTAAACAGTCATCGCGTGAACTTCAGCATCTGAACATTTTTCCTTAAATCTTTTCCTGATTTCAAACACAGGCCCTCGCACCATTCCTTTTCTTTCCTCGCTATGTCTTTTCCTCTTCCTGCTGCTTTCCAGCTTAACTTCCTGATAAATGACAAAGCGTGGATCAGTTCAAAAGAAACACGGCGTGCGAGATTTACAAAGAAAACTTAGAATTTCAAGCCATTTTCAGTGTAATTCCAACTTCTTCACAATCTTAATTCTTCTTCCATCTTTTCTGATCCTCTATGATTATTCATCAAAAATCAATGGAATTAAGAACAAACGAACATCATTAAGACACTAAATTGGACGCAAATGACAGTCATAAAAGACTGTCATCAATAGGCAACTTGGAGGATCGTACCGTCAACATCAACTTCGCCAATCAAGGGTTTTTCGAGATCAATCTCTACACAAGCTCTCGCATATCGTCCCCGATTGATCTCTTGAGTGTTCTTGTCAACCTTTATGACCCTGCCCACTGCTGAAGCAATAACTCGGACTCCATAATCATTATAGTAAACATGTTGGAGCTCCGGAAATCTAACCCATGTCTGGATGGTAGAGACGACAGAAGAGGCAGGAATAAAGTCTTTCGTCCACTGCATCACTGCCAAACAATGATCAAAAATCATCCAAGGCCCATTCGTTAGAACTTTTTCCCCATCAGCCGGCAAGGCGAATCTAGCATAGAATACCCCATGTCCAACATCCACGAGCCTAAAATCTCCGGCCAACTTCCATGCACGAGTAAGTCGATCTCTCATAGCGAGATAACCAATTTTGATACCCATCGGTTTGATAATTAAGGTATCCTTCCACGGGGCACAGAATGATTCCAATACCGCGGCCGAAAAACGTACCTTTGGACAACGAGCATGGGGCCCTGTTGTGTCAATAGTAGCCAAGTTGTTTTGTAACAGCTCGCCCGGCATACATGAGAAAGGAGGGACGGCAGTACCACCACCTGCAACAACATCCCTGAACGAGAGGGGCGCTGGCTGCGACGCCTCCGGCGATCGGAGGAAAGGTAGGGGGCATCAGGGGGAGGATCAGGAGAGAGCACGTTGGAAGTCATTTTTTAAAAGTCCTATGTTTATATTTCTTAATATTTGAAATGATAAGTATATTTACTATAATTAAAAAACACATACTTACATTTTCCTTTATATTTTTTAGTTTATCAAAATTGTATTTGTGAGATTAAATTTTTAAAATTAAGCCTTGTACAGACATGAGAATTAAAATTTCATTAAATTTTTATAGTTCACTAAATTTTTTTAATTTGATTATTCAATAAATATTTTTAATGAAGTATTTTTATTTAAAATACGGTTATTATATTCCTTATGTTGATATATGATTATACTTGTAGACATAAATAATATTATAATAATATTTACTAAAATATATATACAAAAAAATAATTTATATTATATAGTTCTAATCAACTTATATTATAATGACCCGATTTATATGTTTGGACTGTTTTAAATAATCTGGTATTTGATTATCTTGCATTTCAGTTCGGATGGAGTCGTTTGATTGTACTTGAGAAGGTATGGGGAGCCTTTTATAATTATCAACAAGTTGGGAGTTAAAGGGGGGTTGTTTTGCATAATTGGAAAAATTAAAAAGAAAGGAACGGGAGAAGGAGTGGAGGCCGACAGTTTTGGAGGTTTTTGGGTGATCTTCGGCTCGTCCAAACTATCACGTTTCTTGGCCAATTGATTGAGCGGTTGAAGGTAAACGATTCTCCCCATCGTCTTCTTCGCTATGATTTTTATTTCGATCGTTTTGGTTGTGAATTGGGATGTTTCGAAATGTTAGGTTTGTGAGTTGTTTGGCCGATTGGATTCGAAATTGGGCAATTCGGAAGCGTTTAATCGTTGAGAAGACATCAGGCAAGGGATTTGTATGCTTAAATTACGTGTTTGGGGGGGTATTCGGGGTGATTTCCGACAAGGGTTTATGTGTTGTGCTTTATGATTTCCTGGTTACTGTTTTCGTTGATCAAAGAAAAAGAAAGGGTTATGTTCTTATGCATTAGTCAGGGTAATTCGAAGTCCACTGTTAGTTGTGGAATTGATTGGCTGACTCAGGAATCAATTGAATTTGTTAATTCAGGCATATTCCGAAACCCAAATCTGTAAGCATAGGCTGTCCCAATTCCGGTATTTTAATTTCCGTAAGCTTGAAAGCCATTCTCCATTGAGTACTTTTGAAACTACTGGAAGTGCATATAAATATATATATACAGATGCATTTGTGCGGTTACAATACTAAAGGGGTAGTGAATAGTTTACTTGATCACATTTCATCATTTGATTCATACGTGTACTCTAATTATTTTATATATGATATTTAATTCTTAACACCTAATTATCCTATACTAGTGGAGATTTATATATATTTATATATATTATATTATATTCCCTATTGTCAACGTGTGCACTAGGTGTTAGGGAACAATTTATGATTCTGCTATATAAATGAAGCCGATAGCTGTCTTTGCAAGCTCTTTTTCCCCTGTATTAAATGGATTATGCATTGGTATGATTGGCATCAAAGAATTTTCTTTGGGAGAGTTATGATGACTTATTTGATCGGGCAGCCTTCACCAATGTTGTTGAGTCCCGACGGCCCTGCGGGGTGGTTATTTGGCTGTGATGCCTGTGATTTGGCTATGGTACATGTGACTTGGCTGTGATGCCTGTGGTCCCTGAAGGGATGGTGTATGTTACCCTGTAACGGGTTGGAGTGGATGATATCCTCACCCGTGGGTTCATACCGCCCGGGTTTTTAGGTGCCGGTTAGGCATATTCATTTGCATGAGCATATAGGGTAGATAGGTGTATGTTAGGTCATGCATCATGTGCATAAAATGTATGCTTGTGGTTGAAGCACCGGTATGGGACGGTGTGATGATTTAATTGCTTAAGTATTATATATTGTTTTATTATTCATGCCTTTAATTACTTACTGTTATCATTACTATTATTATTATTATTATTATTATTATTATTATTATTATTATTACCCTTGTCGCTCTGTTTTTCCCTTACTCCCCGGCACGTAGCCTTGCTCAGTACGTTGTACTGACTCCCTTTGCTTTTGTTTGTTTTATAGATCCTGCTGGAGGCGCCGGAGCATGATTTGGGTTTGGGGCATGAGAGATCACATAGATAGGATTTTACATGTTCATCCTATCGTGTTTATTTATGTGGTACTCTGTGGATTGTTATTATTTGATACTTACTTGACTAGTTGAGGCCTGTGAGCCTAGGATTTACATTCTGTCGGCCTGTGGCCTTGTGTGATTTACTGTCTTGGGCTGGTAGCCCTGTTCTGATATATTGGCAGGATGCCAGATTATGTTTGAAATGCTTGTAGCCTGATACTCTGACAGGAATTGTTTTATTTAGTTGTTATGATGGATTATCTTCGTGCCTATGTGTTATATTTTATTTTAGATTCCGAATGTAAATGAATTAATCAGATGATCACTTTAGGTTGCTCAGCCTTGTACTAGCTGTTTTAAATTAGCTGGCCACTAGTTTAGGATAGTTAGTACGGCGGTAATGCTTGCGAAAATCAGGTTTGAATTTTCGGGGCGTTACATATATATTTTAAGTGTAATAATTTTTTTATATCTTTTTAAAATATATATGGAGATTTTCTCAAGATTTTATTTTATTAATACTTAGATTTATTTTCTAAATATAGATATTGATGACGTGGAAGGTGAGTTGGAATTAGTCAGCGATTAATCAGCGATGATGTGGATTAATTGTAGCCATTGATTATGAAATGGTGGTATAATTACTGATAAAGCCCTAAAAATTAAAAAGAATCAGTTATATTTAATAAGGACAATACAGTCTGCAAAGGCAAAAAAGTATTCAGGATTTATTATATAGATAGAAGATTATATTTAAAAATAAATCTAAAAAGAGATTATTTTTTTAAAGAAAAAAACTGTCTATTTGAAAAGATAAGAGAATTTATATAGAAAAAAGTCAAACTCGAAATATTCAAGCTCAAACTCACCTGCGAAGGAAAAAAAAAAGTCAAGTTTGACTGTTCGAGCTTGAATATTGAGTTCGAGTACCATTGTATACTTCATACTCAACCCTAGGCTAGGCGGCGAATTGGCTGTCAATTGGGCATCCATGGAAATCAATTTAACCAATTGAAATTTTACATCCTAAAGTTAGGCATACCACCAATACAAAATATGTTCAAAAATAAACAAATTTAAAACAAAAATCTTCAAATCAGACGTAGGGATGGCAATTCCACCCGCACCCGCCCGTAACCCGATCCAATAAAATGGACGAAAACCCGAAAAAATATGGATTCTTATAGGGTGATGGGTGAATCGGGTGACGGATCGGGTCGGAGATGAATTTAAGCTCATCCAACCCACCACCCGATCCATCATCCAACCCACCATCCAATCCACCCATCACCCGTTTCTTTTATTAAATATATAAATATATATTTTAAAAATATAAATATTTAACATTAAATAATCTATTATATATATAAAATAAAATAAATAGTATTAAAAGCTAATAAAAAGTTTTAAAACCTAGATTACATTAGAAATTCAGAAACCCTCAATCCCGCTCTAAAATCGAGAATTGAAATTGTTCGCCTCTCCCAAATATTTTTGTTGTTTTGATTTACATGATTTAATGCTATTAATTTATAATTTTAGATACTATAATTTATATATTTCTAACATAACACTTGTTAGATTCTTGTTTTGATAATGCACAAGCTTGTGCAACTATCTTGGAAGATGTTGATTTAGGAGTCGAAGGAAATTCTGTAACTGAAGATGATATTAGTTAGTAATCAATGACAATATATTTTGCTTTTATAGCACTTTTCTCTTTTAATTTTTTTCTCGACTAATATAACTGTTTGTATATATATATATATATATATATATTCTTTATTGTAGTATGGGGAATGGTTTGATGTTTGACTTGAAAATTGACATGAAATGAATGATCTTGAGAAAAATTCAATATCTTTTTGGCTCTTTATACTTTCCTTCACAGCATAATCGTCACTTTGCTTGTTGAAATTTTAGTGGGGGATTTGTAATAGTTTAATAGAGTTTATGATGTTCAAATATGAATTTATGATTGGGTGAAGTTACTCTGGTCTAGTCTCAACATCCGAATCCCAGAAGATTGGATCCTGCTACCTAAGGCCATGATTCGGGAGGTGCTGCATGGTTTGGTGACATTTCATGGCTCCCGCTTTGTGGCTTCCTTGTGGATCATTTGGTTGGAAAGAAATGCGAGGATCTTTCGGGGTAAGTCTAAACCAATCTGGATGTTGCATCGTGAGGTGCTTCGCTTGGATTCGGATCTGATTTGTGCGAAAGCAAGGCCATTCCAGCGGGGTTCTGCTGGCCGGTTGGTGCATTGGAATATGCAGAATTACACTGGTTATGTTCTACATACGGATGGGAGTTCCTTGGGCAATCCGGGTAGATCGGGATTTGGTTATGTTATTCGACAGGGAGATGGCAGTTGGGAACTTGGGGGGTGTGGTTTCTTAGGGGTGCGCACGAATTTGTATGCTGAAGCAGCGGCCCTCACTTATGGGTTGGAACAGGTAGCTAGGATGGGGATCAGGCAAGTTTGTGTGTACCTGGATTCTCAAGCTCTTTTACAGATTCTTGATGTGACAGATTCGTGTCACCCCTTGGCGGCTCTTCTTCATCGAATTCGATTGGCTCGGTCGT